>JAODLD010000047.1:1079455-1090031 GCA_026781065.1 Mormyrops boulengeri | reverse complement strand
CCCCCCCCCCGCCCCCCCCCCCCCCCCCCCCCCCCCCCGCCCGGGGGGGGGGGGGGGGGGGGGGGGGGGGGGAGCTGCATGACCAGGTGGGGGTGCTACTATTCTCATACAGGCAAACTTGTGGTTTCTACACATGTAAAAACATCTATCCTCCCTCATCTGGTACCATGGAGATAGCAAATGCAGGAAAGAGAGAAGGTGACATGAGCTGCTCCTCTCTGCTATTAGTGCCCCGCGAAGGGCTGCTGCTCCCCTACACTGTGCTACACTCATCCTCAAGACCTCAAGCTCTCGCTTCATGGGCCAAACTCATAGCTCTACAACTCACCTAGGCAGCAAGGACCCCAAGGACCAGAGAAACCCAATCTCACCCAGACCCTAGAGACCACAGAGACTCATTCACACCAAGACCCCAGACCACCAAGATCACAGAGACTCATTCTCATCCCGATCCCAGAGATCACAGAGTTTTATTCTCAACAAGACCCCAAACTACCAAGATCACAGACTCATTCTCACCCAGACTCCAGAGACCACACAGACTCATTCTCACCAAGACCCCAAACGACCAAGACCGTAGAGACTCATTCCTACCCAGACCCTAAACCACAAAGACGACAGAGACTCATTCTCACCAAGACCACAGAGACTCATTTTTACCTGAACCACAGGGACCACATTTCTGCCTCACATGGACCATAATGACCACAGATCCTGACTTAGACCATGCAGTCTGCACCATCATCCATCCCACAATGTCACTCACATCTGGGCAGATGGATATTGAGGCAGCAGCTAAACTGACTTCTTCATTTGTTCTTCACAGCTGGACGTATCTCTGCAAAGTGGTTTTCTTTTTTTCCCCGACCGGAAAATCAGATTTAATTATTCCCCTGAGTAGAGTGATTGTCTGAAAAAGTGCTTGTGCACATAATTATCATTCTGACTAAAAACAGAAGACGACAATGCCCTTAAACATTCTCGAGAGCCCCGCCAATGTCTTTGCAGTTCCACTTCAGGTTCAGACTCTGGTGCACTGATGGGGTTCAACATGTTCACTTGGACCTCCCACCCTGCCTACACGCCCCAGCACACCATCCCATCACACGCCATCCACTGCGTGTGTCCTCCCACCTTAGTGTGTCCACAGCCTGTGTCCCAGTGATCTGTTTAGAAGTCTGTTCATTAACCAGGACAAATACATGACTGAATTGGGGAAACCTTTTGTTTCAATGGAAATCAATAGCATCTAAATAAATACACATGATTTAACGCTCCCTTAAGGACAAGTTTTGCTTTTTATTTATATATATATATATACACACACACACACACACACACACATATATAGTTCTCTAATGTAAGTATTTGTTCTGTCAGAAGACGTAAGCAAGCCCCTTAAAGGCGTCCATGAGAACATGGCCAGTCCCATCACTCACCAGGGCCTCATCCAAGCCACCATCAGTGTCCTTCTGTGCTTCTGTTCCTATTGCTACCCCTTTCTCATCCGATGATCCCAAAAACTGGGAGATGTGTTCTGTTGGCAGCTTGGGAAAAGGTGTGTTTGAGCTGTGTACTTACAGGAAGTGGCTGTGCACTGACAGGAAGTGGCACTGCCCTCTGCAGGGATGATGAGGGGTTGCAAGGGAAAGCAGACATTTGATGTTTGTATCCTAACATTTTTTTCTTGACAAAACTAATAAAATATCACTCACCCATTTGCCACATTTACTTCTTAGCTTGTGAAAATGTACAATCTGTTCTTTGAAATGAATAAAAATGTGGACTCAAATACGATGCTTCTTTTGTCCATTTTGCTGTCATGATGAGGGAACTTTCCTGAAGATGCTGTTTAACCTGGAGACAGACACGAGTCGCTGTGTGTGTTTGCACGGAAGGTACAGAGGCTCACCAGGGCACTGATCTACAGTAGAGTCACAGGAGACGCCGGGTACCAGCAGGCCGCCTGAAGCTGAAACGGGGCACGTCTCTGAGTGCCTCGCAATCGCCGGCTCTACCTGCATATGGCATAGCAGCCGTGGTGCATTGCTGCAGATAATGATCTTCAGCCTCCAACTGCATGGTCAGGTGGATGAAGCCAGGGCCCAGATGGGGAGGAGGGGTCCCTCGCTGAGCGACACTGAGCCGTTTGATCTGCTGACCCTGCTGATGGAAGTTATGACTATATTAATTATTCATTGAAAACTTTGACCTCTCACAGCCGATGTACTTTGATCTACCTCTCGTTGGAAAAAAAATACAACGGAGTTGGGTAATATTAAAAAGAAGTCTTCGGTTATTACTGCAGGGCCAAAGGTCAGCAGATCGGATGCTGTCAAAGGAGGGCACGGAGAGATTACTGACCAATTACGCTGTGATCCCACAATGTCTTGAGGCAGTAGGGATCCTGCAGGCATGCGGGAGAGGGGGGTCTATGCTGCCATTTGTCACCGCGGGTTTTTCTCTGCGATAACGGCGGGGATTTGGGATTATTTGCAGGTTCTGTGAGGAGAGGCCAGGGTGAACACAAGTGCAAATGGCCTTAAAGGCGCTGCTGCCAGTCTAATCCCCATTTCAGTCACCATCCAGAATCCAACCCAGGCACAGCTGAAGCCGTGTGAGCGATCAAAGCTGGAGGCTACAGGCACAGTCACGTGGCATAAGGCAGCAGACGTCACAGTAACCATGACACCAGGGGAGCATCGTAACTGCCAGAGTGAAGGAGAACCCTCCGAACCTATGGGACACATCAGCACTGGGTGCAGAGTTTCCATTTCCCTGTAACCGGCACTGAGCGACGCTTCTGTGTGGTCACGGCTCACTGTCACGGACTCCATCCCAGAACGCATCAAGGACAAGGTGGCCATCGAATGGAGCAGCCCTCCCTTCCCAGAACACGGCAAGAAGGAGATCATCGCACACAGCAGCCCTCCCATCCCGGAACACGTCAAGGAGGAGGCCGTCGCACGGAGCAGCCCTCCCATCCCGGAACACGTCAAGAAGTAGGCCGTCGCACGGAGCAGCCTTCCCATCCCGGATGCTCCGCACAGATGTTAATCACCCCTGTCTTCGTGGTTGGCACGCCGACCTTCATTCTTGCTCATGACGAAGTGTGAACACGATGAGACACAGCCACTTCCTGTCATGCTTCACATCCGTGACGAGTGGTCGGGAGGTGAAAACGGGCCATCATGAGTGAGCGGAGAAGAGGCCGGCCAGCTTCAGGCGTGTTAATAGCAACCGGATGGCCATCCGTCAGACCTGCATTCCTGCCATGGCTCCTGACCAGGTCCCAGGGGCCGCGGATTCCCCGTCTACCTCAACGCTTAATCCCTCAATTGAACTAATTAAACTGCATAATTGAATCAATTTATCTAGGTTCTCAGTGACAAACTCATCCTCCCGGTAGAGTGCATGCAGAAGGCCACCTGCACCATAGTGATAAGTCCCAGGGGTCTCTACTGAGGGACACACATTACCTCATTAGCGCCCCAGACCTCCCACCTGATGAGCCAGAATGTGGGCGCAGGGCAGGCAGCCGGGGTGGGGGAGGGGGGTCTTATAGCCCCTCCCCTGGATCACTACATCACACCATCTGCTGGTATCTGACATCGAGGGGAAAATGTCAAGGGGTACATTTGTTTGGGAGAACAAATCATGGAGAAGGCTGTGGAATGTTCATCTCACGGTCTGGAGTTATTAGCAGCAGATGAGCACAGAGCAGCAGGTTCAACAGGTGGGAGAAGCCAGGGGTGTCCAGGGCCTCTCAAAGTGCTCGGAGGGTGACCCTGGTCCTCCATCTAGCAGGCGTCAAAGCTCTCCAAGAAAAAGCCAGAGATACATGATGTTAAAGCGCTGGGTTTACAAAAAACACAGACAGTGCATCACATTCAAACCTGAAACCATAAACGGTGCTGACCACACGAGAGCAGTCAGCATGAGGCTGCTGCCAGACAGACTGCCACACCGTGGCCACCTATGCCCCCGTTATTTGGGGACCTTCCAGCAACAAAGAGGGAGATGAGGAAGAGGAGGTGAGTAAAATGCAGAGGAATGTAGGCTGACAAACAGAGAGGAAGAGCACAATAGGGAGATGGATAGAGTGGAAGAGAGGGGAGGAGGGGCCGACAGAGCATACTAAGTTGGAGGGGTGACATTCCGGCTCTCCCACGGGCCGCTGCACGTCACCGCGTCCCACACGGCCTTCTCGTATATGACTCACTCCACACAATGACGGTGCTGACCCAACCCACCTCTGTGGCTCCAATGTCCTGACGGGGCTGGACCGGGCTGCTCGTCACGACACCCCTAAGAGCAATGGGCTGCAAGCTAGGGCACTATTTCATCCATGTGACCGACATGACGCCAGCTTCCAAACCGCACGGAGGCGGCCAGGCCATGGAAAGGCAATAGGCTGACCTCACGAGAGCAGCTGCGCCTTTGGGAGACTGTGGGTGATGCCCTCTGCGCCTGCAAGCCCATGGATACGCAAAAGGTTGACCTCACGAGAGCAGAGACCCCCCCGCCCACAGCTCTGCAGCCACACATGCAAACACAACAAACTTAATGTGCTGAGTCATCAATCCGCTGCCCCCTGGCCGCCCTGTATTACCAGTAAATCAGGGCCATTAATAGGACCTAATGCTGGCCCCAGACAGTCTGATTTAGTGGGGGCTGTTTCCATGAAGGCACCCCTGCCTGCGCTCCTTCTGCTATGCTCTGCTGGAGGCTGCCACGTCGTGTGATGTAAGAGCAAAGCAACAGAACACGCTTGGTTTCCAGGTTCTGAAGCAGAATCCTCTGGGGAGGGACACGCAGACAAAGCCAGAGCCAGGCGTGAGAACATGCTACAGCTGAACTGTGCTCTGGGCAGGTTCAAGAATCATGGGGGTCAGAGAGAGACAAAGGGGGACAGGGCAAAGAGTCACAGGGGTCAAAGGTAACAGGGTGAAGAGTCACAGGGAAAAGGGGGATAGGGTGAAAAATGGTGGGGGTCAGAGGGGGACATGGCAAAGAGTCATGGGAGTCAAAGGTAACAGCAAAGAGTCACAAGAGAAGTGGAAAAGGTAAAGAGTCATTAGGAAAAGGGTGACGGTGGAGAGTCACAGGGGAATGGGGCACAGGGCAAAGTGTAATGGGGAAAAGGGAACAGTGTGAAGAGACATAGAGGTCAAAACAGACAGGGCACAGTCACAGAAGAAAAAGGCTACAGAGTTAAGAGTCACAGTGGTCAAGAAGAACAAAGTTTAATGTCAGGGCAGTAAACAGAGTCATGGATAAACCGACAAATAGCAGCTGAGCTCTCATGATTGGAAGGTTTTCTTCATGGTACGTTAAAGCCAACTTCAGTGAGAAGCAGAAATTGCCTAATTAGTTCAGCAGGCTGACATTTGCAGAGTAATGAATCCAGTAAAGGACATGGTGCCTCCATGGTGTCTCCAAAAGCAGGGATCCCACCCTGATCAGCCGTGATCAGCGTGCCATTACCGTGCAGGGAGTATGTGTGTGGGCAAGCAGCCGGGGGGCCTCTATCAATGTGCCGTTATGGCACCGAGAGCATGTATGTGGGGAAGCGGCAGGAGGGACTGCAATCAGTGTGCCGTTACGGTGCCGGGAGCATGCATGAGGGCAAATGGCCGGAGGGACTGCGATCACAGTGTGCCGTTACGGTTCCGGGAGCATGTATGCGGGCAAGCGGCCGGAGGGACTGCGATCAGTGTGCCGTTACAGTGCTAGGAGGGCCGTGATCAGCATACCGTTACCATACAGGGAGTATGTGTGTGGGCGAGCAGCCGGGGGGGCCTCTATCAGTGTGCCGTTACCGCGCAGGGAGTATGTGTGTGGATGAGCGGCCGGGGGGCCTCTATCAATGTGCCGCTATGGCACCAGGAGCACGCATGCGGGTAAGTGGCAGGGAGGCTACGCTCAGATGACTGTGCCGTTACAGTGCTGGGAGCTACAGCAGGTCCAGCCTGCAGAATCTCTGATTACATGTCCTAACGCTCCAGTGCAGAGTCCATGAGAAGATCAGCTTTAGCTGTTCACAGGTTTTTATGCAGGGGCATGTGGACAGACAGGATTTCATTACATGATGGAGCTGAGGGAGACAAGCAAAAACAAATTAAAACCATGTCAACATTGTAACATTTTACATGAACATGCCCTTACCCTCCAGCTTGAACATCACAGGACCCCGGGATTAAAGCAGGTGACCACTGCAGAATCACGAGGTCTGAGTACCAAACTTGGACACATCCTGACAGGTCACTGTGGAGGTATTAGTGGGTACCGAGGCACTAAAGTATTATGGGTAAAGTTTCAAATAGCTGGCCGTGAACTGAACCGCTCTATGGGCCAGTGAAGAGGTCTGTGTGAGGGGGTCACCTAACAAACCATGCATTTGTGTGTAGATCCCAAGGTCTGGGGGAACAAACAGTCATTTACATTAGTGGGGGCCCAGAAACAAGAAGCACACTTCGGGTAACATGCAGGTACCTATAGAGCAGCCGTATCCCATCAGCCCCAAAGTAGACCTGAGAATCACACCCTTTCCACACTCCATTTTTAAACCTTTTATTTTACATCGTAATTTTGTTCATTACATAGAGAACATTGATACAGATTTATTCATAACATACAAAACAAAGGAAGGTGACCGGAGGAGGCCGTGTGTGCCCAGGGGCGGGGACAAGGGTGAGGACAGGGGCGACAACGGCCACGCTTTTGGCAGTCTGTTTCAAACTGAATGCTCTCTTCATGGTTAAAAATGAGGCCTCTAACTTAACCGACTAATGCCAAAAAATCATACTAAGAGAGCAACCCGTCGGTGATCTTTTTTTTAAAAAAAAAAACATTTAACTGTCAGTCAGTGAAACTATTTAAAATTTGACGTGACTCAAACTGACAGTAGGTGGCGCTCCGGGGCCCGGGAGTAAATATGCCCTTTAGAGGCAGGGCTGTGCCTTGGGTAGCTTAGTGTAACTGTTCTGGTGGGGGGGGGGGGGAGGCAGGCAGACACAGGCGGGGGGGAGTGACTTCCAAGGAACACTGGCAAACATGACATCCAGAACGGCGACGGGGAGACGGGCACTCGCTCCGTGCAAGCTGGACACCGTGTTCTCCACGTGCCGCGCTGCCACTGCTGGCTTCCCCTCCTGTCTGTAAGCATGTACCCCAGAGCAGAGCTCCAGCCCGGCTGGGCATGTGCGCCGTTCGCGGCAGCCCTGATCCACAGCGCCCAAGCCAGTGCCAGCACATTACCGAGAGCTTATCTGTCATATTCACATTAAAAACAGACGCGTGACGCCAGGAGGTGACATTCACAGCCGAGATAAAAGGACCCTCAGGAGGACGGAGAGTCACACTGCGCTGTAACTCTTTATTTCCCAGCATGGGCTGATGGGTGTTTCTCCATAGCAGCGCTGTGCTGCGTGACGCGACCCCAATGACCTACATACAGTATGCATACGATATTTAAGTAACCATTACAGCCTGACACAGGTAAACGATAGAAGGCATGTTGAGCATGAGGTGAAAAGATATGTGTGTGACTGCAGTGCCCCCAGAAGGCTGGGCAGACTCATTACAGCAGTACCTGGGCCATGTAACATGGGGCGGTACTTTCATCCACCACTAATAAAAAGGAGTAACTAACAACCTACACTTCATCTTCATCGTCATCATCATCCCCATCGTCATGGATAAGAGAGCAGATCTGTTCCCTGCATGCAGCATCATCCACTATTAAAACCAAATCAACAACAACAAGGGATAAAACAACCTGACAACATCGAGGACATCAACGACAGGAAGGTACGCTCCATCCTGCGGAAGAGTGTTCAGAAGTCCGTCACGGTCCCCCAAAAGACCGAGTGCAGGGTGCTCATGCTCCCCCACGGCTGACACTGTTCGCCAGGGCGACGGGCCTGCCAAGCAACAGGCTGCCCCTGGAACTTTTCGGAATTCCAGGACGGGGTATAATCTCCACCCCCTACCAAGGCAGTGGGGGCGGGGGCACTTGGAACTGACAAGGTGACCAAAGGAACCAAGTGGTGAGCTGCTCAATTGACCTTTGGCTCCTGCTTGGGTCATTCATCCTTGGGAGGGAGGGGGTGAAGGGTATCCATCACGGCAGCAGATTTAGGTCCAGTCCTGGGAGATGTCCTGGCATCCAGTGAGAGAATGTCATACAAAAAGGACATAAAAACAGAAGGCAGTACAAAAACCACTTAAAAACGGAACATGCTTTTCCTCTTATATATGATAAAGACGGTTCAGCTTTTGACAGCTACTGCGCTTTCGACCCCCCATGCTAAGAACAAAAACAAAACAGAGAGACCCTGTCAGTCCAGGCCTAGGTGGGGGGGGCAGGGGGGGGGCTGACAGAATTTCGGACCTGGGCTTCCTCAGGAGGAAGCTGGGAAATGGAGTGCCCCGGAGCACGCGGAAGAGGAGGGGCAGGAGGAGGGGGCGGGGCTCTGGCGCGCACGCTCAGACGCAGGTGCCCTGGTGCAGGGGGGGGTGCGGCTTGCGGCTCTTCAGACCCAGACTCTTCTCCTTGAAGTCGGCAGGTTTCTGCTGCGAGGTGTCGACCAGGGCGCTGGCGATGGCGATGCCTGGGGGCACAGGGGCATTATGGGAAAGCTCTGGTGTGTGTGTGTATGTGCACGGAGTGGTACTGCTGTCCTGTGCTGAGCATATTGCTCTGCTCTGACTCCTCTGTCCTACTCAATAATTTAAGAGCCACATTCCTGATACAGAGAAAGCCTCCAAGGAGCCACCTGGGCCTGGCAGGGCAGCATGGCGCGGGTTTACACACACACTCAATCTGGCTAACCACAGCACCTGGATTACCTGGGATTTACCGCATTGAGGCAAAACCACAGAAGCAGCATGTTTTCCCAAAAAGGGGTCAGGGTGGGTGAAGTGCTGAACCATGCTAGCGTAAGCCACAGCATGGCCACATGTCCCGCACACAGCTGTGAGGATGGCGCGGATGGAGAACACCCCTCTTTACCAGCAACATGCTCAGCCGCCTTGGCCATTCTTTACCAAGCCACGGCAGACCGTTAATGCTATCCCATGTCGACATGATGCACATGGCTAATGGTGGGGCAGTGCCCAATCTCTGAGAGGAGGAGGCACAACTCTGGATCGTGGTCAGGGGAGTGTACGTGTCCGCAAGCTAATTACATTTTTCGGCAAGTGAATCGCTTGGATGGCAGGAGTTGCTCATTCCAGTAATCCGTTCCGATTATTCAGACACTTTTGTCCAGACACCTACTAGTCAGCATCAAAGTACACGGACAGCTGGTATTCCCAGAGCCGTTGGGATTAAGGGCCTTGCTAAAGGTTCCAGTGTTAATATAGTTACTCTGCAGATCATGGGATTTGAAATCACAACCCACCGGACACGAGTGCAGAACCCTAACCCCTGAGCCATACACTTCCCTTGGACAATCCTGTGACTTCAGACGGATCTCTCTGATCCTAGACTTGTGTAATACAGAGTGTCTGCATTCCTCAATAGGAGCAGATCCTGAAACTGATCTGGAGTCAGACAGAAAATGACCTCCAGCCTGTGGCAGCAACACAGAGCAACTAAAACAAATGCTTTTATTTTAGCACGTTAACATTTAATTCTAAAAACCACGTTTACATTCAGCAGTGACTTACGGACATGAACTGCGATGTCAGCATCTTCATATTTGACAAGGGGACATCACTTATGCAGTATCGAGTCCCTGGCTACAGCATTCTGGGGACGAGATTTGTCAAGATTTTCAGGATTCCTCGAAGGACAGATGCCCTGGCTCCAGTGGCTACACTGATAAGAGCACTTTGGGACCAGATCCAACACCCCGCTGGCGTCCACATCTGGCCCCCTGCACTGGGAGTGCCACAGCCTGGCTCACTGAAGAACGCAGCCACACGCGTGACATCACACCTGAGTCAATGTCCCCGCTGCGTTTCTAACAGGAATGAGCATCCGAGAGGGTGGGGGGCCGCAGTGCCACTTAATTCCTCCCCAGCTGTCAGACCTGACCTTGAATCACAGTAACTGCTGATCTGATTGTTGATATGCTTCAAGGAGACCATGCAGACGGGAACCTGCTCTCTAGGGCTGAAACGGGGCCTTTTGTTTGGGTAATTCCTCTTTGCTGTCCTGTCACAAACACGGCACAGACGGAATAAACAGACACTCATTAAGCTTGAGAAGCGAATTGCCTTGTCAGATTGAGCGGGTCTGAAGGACTGCTATTCAGCCAGGAATACATTCAGGCCAGCAACGAATGTCTTCACGATGAGAGTGGCGTCACTGGCGGGGGGGCTTAGGTTTTTGGAGAAGGTGGGGGCGGGGCTGAGTGCGACAATAGAGCTGCTGTTGACATGAGATGTGCCTGTTGGGCAAATTGGAGGGCAAGTCACAACTAGTGGAAGGAGGTGGGGCGTGGTTTCTTTGAAGAGGGGCACAGCTGATATGTAGGGGGGCGTGGTTTCTTTGAAGAGGGGCACAGCTGATATGTAGGGGGCGTGGTTTCTTTGAGGTATGTTTTTTTGATTGATCAGGGGCCGT
>JAODLD010000047.1:1066546-1079233 GCA_026781065.1 Mormyrops boulengeri | reverse complement strand
AGGGGGCGTGGTTTCTTTGAGGAGGGGCACAGCTGATATGTAGGGGGCGTGGTTTCTTTGAGGAGGGGCACAGCTGATATGTAGGGGGCGTGGTTTCTTTGAGGAGGGGCACAGCTGAGATGTAGGGGGCGTGGTTTCTTTGAGGAGGGGCACAGCTGAGATGTAGGGGGCGTGGTTTCTTTCAGTTGGGGCACAGCTGATGTACAGGGTATGTGGCTGGTGCCTAGCCTGGCTGACCTCTCAGACACAGGAAGTGACATTGTCAATATTCTCACCCAAAGGTGAAGCAGGCCCATGAAGCCCTGTGGCCAAACACCATCAGCAGCATGTAGAAGCTCAGGAGGATTGTGACTGGCTCACACCCTGGGGGCCTTTCCTCAACCTCATCAACAGCAGCCTCCGTTTTTGAAGTTCCACAAAGCTTTTGGGCTCCAGAAACTGCAGACCGGTGTCATTCTTCCAGAGAGAAGTCAGCGATAATGGAGTTTGCGCTTGGAACAGCAAATCTGCGTTTCTTCCGTCAGCATTATTAATTCATAAAAGCAGAAAACAGAGGCAGCTCACAGGCATGTGGGCCAGGCGCAGCGCCGGCGGCTGAGGCGGCGAGCTCCCAGAGACAAGCTGAAAACCACGGCGTTCCAGCAGCCATGACAGCAATCACCTTTAATTCACTGTTTCAATACAAAGGATGTTTCACTAGAGCAAAATCAGGTTAAATACTGACCATCTCCTGGAGTCTTAAAGACACAAGCTCCCAGTTAGGGACCCGTGTTCCAAACCGAGGAGCTCCTGACTGCCGGCAGCTGCCGGACCTTGCTGACCTGCCGTGTCGCCACACTCTCCTTACTGCCCTTTCAGCTGCCACTCTGTCCTGCTCAGCTCTAATCAGGTTGCTCATACATGAGAATGTGTGTGTGTGTGGGTGTGCCTCCATGTCTATTCCTGTTTCTCAGCCACACATGTGAGTGTTCATGTCTTTCTGTGTAGTGTACATACACACATGCAAGAGAGAGGCACTCACCAGACTGGCCAGGTGGTGGCACGCCTGTGGGCCCGCGGGGGAGGCACATAAAGACGGTTAGCACGGCTGCTTTGCCCCCCGAGCAGGGCTCTGTGGCAATGGGCTTGGGGGCACCCTGGGAACAAGATAAGACAGGTGTTAGCCTGAAAAAAGCAACATAACAGGAAAAACTGGGGAAGCACCAATGAAAGCCCTAGGAAACAGGAAGAAAATATAAGGAAAACAGGAAGGAACACTTGGAAAACGGGAAGGAAACACATGGAAAATGGGAAGAAAAGGCCTAGGAAACAGGGAGGAAAGCCTAGGTCTAGGGCCAAGGAAAGTAGGAAGGAAATATAAGGGAAACAGACAGGAAACACATGGAAAACAGGAAGGAATGACTTGGGAAACTGGAACGAAAGACTTGGGAAGCAGGAAGGAAATATAAGGGACACAGAAAGGAAACACATGGAAAACGGAAAAGAATCACATGGGAAACTGGAAGGAATGACTTGGGAAGCCAGAAGAAAATACATGGGAAATAGGAAGAAAACACATGGAAAACTGGAAGGATAAAAGGAAAGCGGGAAGGAAATACCTGGGAAGAAAGAAGGAAATATATGGGAAATAGGAAAGGAAACACATGGAAAACTGGAAGGAAAGACCTGGGAAGCAGGAAAGATATGAGAAAGTGGAGAAAACACTCATAAAATGGGAAGATAACAAAAAGGAAATGGCCAGAAAAGAATCAGAAAAGTAAGGAATATATCACTGTTGGAGACATCATGTCCTCCACCAAGCATTTCACTATCCACAAGGTATGAAGTTCTTAAAATTAGTAAAACCTGAAGCAGGTTTTGAAAATGACCCTTTACAAAGTCTGGTTGAGCCACTTTGTATGTCACAAAGTTCACAACAAAACTAAGAGAGAGAAACTTGTGGCACAACTTTCTATCTGCTTATTAAGTCATTGGGTTTTGACATCCTGCAAAATCAGCCAAAGCCCACAAATCGTTTGTTCACTGTTTATAAATTGCTTCTTAAAAGGTTTTCGACAACAGTTTGGAAATCAAAGGGCAACCTGACGTGGGAAGCCGTCCACAAATGGATGAGAAATTACAGGCTTTCTTCATATGCAGGCAGTATAATCAACCCATGTCAGGTGTGACGAACCAATCGAAGCATGGAGCCAATCGCATGCACCCCCCCCACTGCACGGATATCGCCGCGATCGCCTCACAGTCATTAACTCGCTATAGACCGACATGAAAACGTCCCTCATCATGGCAGACGGTCCCAGGAGGAGAAAGACAGTGTAAACTGCCAGGCAGGCCATCCTCATGGCATGGAAACGGCCTGTCCCGGCCGGTCCACAGAACATAGTGCCCCTGGAGGGTCTACAAGTCCGGATCAGCATCTACAGCAGAGGTCGTCCATTGCTCATTTTCCACGGTTCAGACGACCACACAAGCCAGAGCCGTCGGAGGTGGGTGAAGGCGTTTTGTCAAGGGAGGTGCGAAAGCGTTATCAGGACGGACGAAAACGGCCCCCATCGACCCTATTTCTGGATAGAATCCCGGGAGCCATAAATGCAGCCTGTTACACAGGCCGACACACTATTAAAGCTAAAGTTACGTGATGTTTCGCGGGCCAGCTGAAGGCTTCAGAGACACTGGAACATCTCAACCTGTCAGGGCTACAGACCTTTGGTTCTGCTCCAGGTCCTCCGAGCGTCTGACAGAAACGGAGAGATGCCGTCTGCCCATCAGAGACGGCCCAGGCTGGGGAAGAGGCTTATTAACAAAAACTCAAAATTATACTCACACAAAGTGAAGGTGCCGGAGTGAAGACCGCGCCAGCCGTTTTCACCTGAACTTTGGCAAAAGATGGGAGTGAGCAGTTTGGGGGGGGGGCAATCTTCTGCACACTTTCTGCTTATTAAGTTGTTGGTTTCTGACATGCAGAGGAATCAGTTGAAACCCAATTGAACAGCCCCATCCTCATCAGTGCCCCGACACCCTGCTCTCCCCAAATTGCCCTTCAACCTGTCAGCCCTGCCGGCAGGCCAGCAGAGCCTCCCCCCCCAGCACCCACTGAGACGATGAGGCTTGGCATCATAGCCAGGGATGGGGGCAGGGGGTATTTATGCAGGAGAGGGCAAGCTGCTAAAAAGCCTTGAGTAGCTCTTCCCCGTAAACCTGGGGTGCCACAAACGGACAGTGAGAAGGTCTCCTCTGGATAAGAGATGAGCCTGGAGACGCAAAACACAGCAGGCGGGGAGCGGTAAACTTCGGCAATCAGGACATGTGAGACTTTTAATCAATCAGAGACTGGGCTGCTTGCAGCATCAGCGTAAATTAAACTGCAGCTCGTCTGTTATTAGTTTCTACAGTGTTAACCAGCTAGTCATTCATCAATAGGTGTTACAGTGTTAACCTGCTGGCCATCCGTCAGTAGGTGTTACAGTGTTAACCTACTGGTCATCCGTCAGTACGTGTTGCAGTGTTAACCTGCTGGTCATCTATCAGTAGGTGTTACAGTCTTAACCTCCTGGTCATTTGTCAGTAGGTGTTACAGTGTTAACCTCCTGGTCGGTTTTGGGAAGATGGAGTCAGTGCTGATAATTTCCAACATCCATCCCCCTCCATGTACAGCTGCTGCGAAATCAAACAAATCTGCTACCCTCCGCGAGGACCAGACTCTGTTCGCCATCACCACACCAACGGACAGGAAGTGAAGCCACAGCGAGACACTTGAGTGGTAAATCAGCCACGTACTGACACCCCCTGAGCCAATCTCAGCCTAATGCGGGGGCTTCACAAGAAGAGGGGTGCCAATGATTGATTGGAAGTGGAGGATCGATGATTTTGATTGGCTTGGAGCCTGGGAGGAAATGAGAAACCCCCTCCATTCGATAGGGGCCATTTCCAGTGTCAGACTCCCCCGCTACATTAAAGTGGCACGGCAGGCGATGGCAGGCCGAGTCCATCAGTCCTCCAGACGAGTGGCATCATATCTGGTGTCACCATCACTCCAGCCACAAGTAGATGTGGAACCAGCCAGAGAGCATGAACCCATGACCCCCCCAGGACACACCTGATTACGTGTCGCATACACTAAACACTCACGGCTTAATTACTCCGCTACAATTTAACAGTGGAAACCACAAAGAAAAATACCACCACACTCCGACAGACTACCGGAGCTGGGGGGAGCAATTAACTCCCTTGTTCCTCTCATAAATCTGCTCCAACCACAGACAACACATGCAATCAATTTCATTAGGCTGTTTGGCCCGTTCCTCTACCATTAAGCAATTACACAAACGATAAAACACCAGCCTGCTTATATCAATCACTCCATGGAGATGTGCGAAGTTCACACTTCAGGGGTGGCAAGCAGAGGGCGACCGCCACCTTATCTGACAGGCTGGAGGAGTGGCTCCCATCTGCCCAGATGTACCCCTATGCTGCACACCAGTAGCGCCCCCGTGGCCTCGCAGGATCCTTCACACCCACTTCAGGTGAATTCAACCTGAGGCTAAAAGCTATGTTTGAGCGAGTTAGTCATTAAGGAACCAAACAAACGGTGTCTGCTGATTGGCTGCCACTGTTCCTGCTTCCTGCGCTCCTCTTACTAGCACGGCTCCTTCTTCCTGTTCGGGGGAGGGGGCACCCACTTTCGCTCGCCGTTCCCAAGCAGCTTGCCCGTGGGCGGACTCGTGCACAACTCCGAAGGCTACAACCGCCCCAATTATTTGTAGAAGTTTGTGTCCACTCCGTCTCACCCCGGCCGGCAGACCATTCCTCCCCCACCACGGGCATGAAGCACCCCCCCTGTTAAGCTCTCTGACTAATTTCTCCAGTTTCCATTTTTCACTGTGATGCCCAGAAGCACAGAACGATGAGTGCCGCCTCACTCTGAAATGGCAGGTATGTGGGGGGGCAGAGGGAGGGGGAGTGGGCAGTCCGTAGTGCAGGGGGAGGGCCAGGCACCAAGCGGTCCTGGGGTTTCTTTGTGGTTTCCCAGAAAACCGCGTTCTGTGTGTGAGGCGACATCTTCTCCAGCAACAGAGAGCACAGCAGCGCAGGTGAGGGGGGTAACGTGTGGAAGTCCAGCATTTTGGTGTGCACCGGCTAAGTGTGGGAGCCACGATAAGGAGCACGGCAGCACCCTAATGTGTGGAATCAGCGTGTAATAGAGAGGGACAAGAATAATATCAATCAATCCAATTTCAACTAACGCAGCACATTTCTCTACAAGCAGGTTGTCGCCAGGATCCTGATGGCTGATTTCCCCAGAGGGAATCAAAGCGCGCAGAAGCAAGAAGACAGAGAGAGTGCCACACCGCACCTTCACAGAAAGCGGCCAGATAATGCAACATTATCCAAGGATAATTGTGCAAATGCACAAATCACGGTCGCAACTGTGCAGAACTCAAGGCTCTTTGTCACAGCTGACAGAGACTGGTGATTACAATCATGGCATTCAGCTGCGGTGAGTGGGGCACACAGATGCTAGGGAGAGACGTGTCCAGGCCACCAAGTGGATCCATCAAGAAAAGGCCCGGCTCTACTGGAAACCAACAAGGAAAGCGGAATTCATCGGACTGGATTTCACCTTACTGGGACTCACTGGAACCCACTGGGATTGAAAACTCAAGATGATCCATTGGCCATGCACAACAAGTGTAACGGGACACGGACTTATTCAGCCGCAACCAGCAGAAAGAGCAGCAGAGAGTAAGAAATAAATAACAAAAGATGAACAATAAACAGGCAACAGATGCATAACAATGCAGCGAATACAACCAAGTCCCGGAGCCAGTCTAGTGCGGCCCATCTTGCTGGGCTCTGGGTATACTGTTACGGTACCCTAACGCCCCCCACCCAGCGCTCCAGCATTCCCGAGTCTCGGAGCTCAGCTCAGCCTGTCAGCGACGGAGGCCGAGTACCTGGCTGCGCCGTGCGTCCTGCTGAGAGGACGGGCCAGGATCTGCGGGGGCCATTTGCACATTTAATGACATGGCAGAGCCCCCGACACCCAAACAGCCCACAGCATGACAGACCACTTGTGCTTTACATCACCATCTCCCATTTTCTTATCGTCTGTCTGCTGTAGAGCTTCTTATATTCAGGTCCAGGGTGAGCAATACTTAGAGCAGAGGCCACCTCAGTGCAGAGTGGCGTGGGTGTATAACACAATTACACTCAAATTAGCAAGATGCTAAAATGCACATGGCACAACACGCAGAATGCTAAAAATGCACCCAGTCCAATATGCAAGATGCTAAAAATGCACCCAGTCCAATATGCAGGATGCTAAAATGCACCCAGCTCAATTAGCAAGATGCTAAAATGCACCCAGCTCAATTAGAAAGATGCTAAAATGCACCCAAGCCCAATAACAGGCATGCTAAAACACACTCAATAGCAAAGATGCTAAAATACTACTGGTCCAGATATTAAAATGCATCTAGTCCAATAACAGAGATACTAAAATGCACCCAGTCCAATTAGAGGCAAATTGTCTCAGAAATAATGCTGTAGAGGAAATGGATTAGCAGCTTAGTGACGCTTTTGTATCAGCGCTCACGGTGCTGCGGCGATCACTATGGAGTTATAAAGAAAGGTTGGCAGAAAACGCTGCTCCAAACCACCCACGGAGAGGAAGTAGCAGCCCAGCACTGAAATGGCCCAAGTGGAGCAAAGCAAGAGGAGAGACAAGGCTGACATTTTATTGACCAATGGGAGAATGGGTCTAAAATAATGTAATAGAAGAACATAAAAATCCCATACGACACCTGCTGGAGGTCTGCTTCCCTCGGCTCTCAGCCGGTCTTTTTCAGGTCGTCAAGACCCCCCGAGTGTCTGGCACAGGGCTAGCCATGGCTGCTCCCACAGCTCCTGGTGAAGGCATTTGCCAGCAGGGGGCGACCCTGAGGCCAGGTCATGGCAAAGATGAAACTTTAGGAAGTGGTCATCATATGAAATGAATTCAGTGTCCTTCCTGGAGCCAATATCTGGTCTTGGTTATGCAGGACTGGGGGTTGCAGAGGGGCTCTGCTAATTAGTAATTAGAGCTGAGGAGACCAACGGACCCAGAGCCGTGGATAGTGTCTGCCAGCTGCTACTCCATATCCCCCAGGAGAAGGTACAGAACCAGACAGATGGGGGGGGGGCGCAGGTTAAATCCTAATAGGGCCCTCATCACCGTCCAACTGCTCACACGTTCCTGTGGGAACCTGCGTCCACACAAACCTCCAGCGCTACCTGTAAGCTGGAGAGAGGCTCCATATCTGACTCTGATGTCCAGTCAGGTGGAAGGACACAGCTACTCTGAGCTGCAGCCAATCAGCTATGTCCAATTAGATAGAGGACACAGTCACACTCGGCTATGTCCAATCAGATGGAGAATATAGCTACATCCAGCTTTGTTCAATCAGATGGACGACGCAGCTACACTCAGATCATTCAAATATCATGACCCAAAGGGGCAGGATATACTTAGGAAGCCCAAAACACCCACTAACAAAGACAGCCGCCAATCGGAATGCAAGAGCTGGCCTGAACCCAACAGCACCCCCCCCCCCCCACCACCCCACCATGCCCCAAGCAACAAACAGAGGGATCCGCCCATTGTCACGCCTCTCACCTGTGACAAATCCGAACCACAAATGCACCCAAGGCTGGACAACGATAAGAGATGACAAGCTCTAGATATCGCAGGAATCAGTCGCCTTGAAGGCAAATGGAACGCCGCCATGTACTTCAAAGTAAGTCGAGAGATATGAATAAATAAATAACAACGCGAGCACACGCTTGTAAACGGGGCTGTAACTAATGATTTGTAACTGAAGAGAGAATATTCCATCTCTTGCCGCGTGTTTTATTGCCGCCTGTCGTAATCACACTCATTAAAAACCTCCTTTTGTTGGCCCCATTATTTCTCCTGTTTTTTGGGAGTGACATATAAATTTCAGCATGCGTCATTTGCCGTGTCCGCTCCTCTCTGGCAGGTAAAAGCGGGCCTACCCTCTTGCCGCTACACTGGGCCCAGGGCTGAGACCTGCTGGCAGGGGCTCGCCCACCCAGAATGCACCTGTGTATTCCGAGCCATCAAGCAAAGCGCGAATTTGGGGCAGTTGGTGACATTAGGGACAACCGTGCATAATGACTCCATAGCAAACAGCCTGCCATTCTTCTTCGGGTGACACGGAAGTCACAAGCCTACTGAACAGAAGCCCTATCCGCTTGCAAGGCATTAAACAGATCATGTACTTAAAGATGTACGATATATCAGTTAACATATCAGTATTGGCCAATGTTCCTTGAAAATCAATACATCGGTCTGATGTGCCAATCCTGGTCGATGTCCAGCTGATACTTAAACTTTATCAATATTCAACATTATCAGAACCAACTCTAAAGACACAACTACTGAAATAATGAGGATGACTGCACTGCACCATCAGCCACTTTGCGTCCTGGAGGACGAGGGATTTCAGCAGCTCATTTGACCCTCGCTACTGTCTCCCGAGTCGGTGTCTCACTGCCTGCATTAAATGATCTGGTTGATACACACATTCATGGGATTTTGACATGACAACAACATCAGATTCATTACAGATCTGTGGAGCTCAGACGTTAGTCGATTATCTGTATCATTTATCAGCATTGATAAAATCAGAGAAAAATATATCGTTCTCAGTTTTGGCCAAAATTTGCACATGGCTACACCACTAAGTGTGCCTGCTGTCATCTTGTAAAACGAACCTTGGTGAAGAGAAACAGGAATCGTCGCGCTGGCTCTGAATATCTGGCTGTTTACACAGATTCCACACCGTCAGTGTGCGGCCTACTCTGTAAGCACCAGAAACTCAAGCCCAGCAGAGCGGTTCCAAGGCGGCACAACACTGCCGTCACACGCCAAGCGGAACGCGGCGAACGGCTTCAGACGCTTCGCCAGAGAACCCGAGTGCGGCGAAGTGTGGCGGTAAGAATCCAACGCCTGAGCGAGTTTCTGTGCCAGAACAGGTGAGAAATGCTAAAGCACTTTACTCCGGAGAAAAGCAGACTGGGGGGACGTTTTAATTAGAGCGTTTTTGTTTGTCATCCTCTATGAGACGAGCCCCTCAGACTGGCAGTCAGTGGGACCGTCTCCCTGAACGCTGCTCCCGCTGCCCGCTTGACGCTAATGAGCTCAGACTCTCCCTGGCAATTTGACGTCCCGGCATACGTGAGATGGTAACGAGGGCCAGAGTACGAAACACTTAGCAGAGATCTGCGCCGGGTCCCCCAGCAGCACCGCGCAGCAGCATTGCCATTTCATTAGAGGCATAACATGCGAGTTTGCAGCTTTATTTCTCCTCACAAAGACACTTTGATCCGCAGACAGGCTAAATGCCACAATTATACATTATCACAAACTTCTGGAAGGGCCATTTTCATCAGAAACCCGTTGATGAAAGAGCCTTTGTGTTGTGGGCCGGGAGAGACCCCAGCATGGCTCGTTGAGCTTCCGGAACGAGCAGCCGCTATAATTCACACCAAAAAAGCAGCAGCATGCAGCGGGACACAGCGTTCGGATGTGAAATCCCATTCAGGGAGTATCGGCCAGATCAGACCAATTCAGTGCAAACAGGAGGGGGAAGAAGAAAAAAAAAACTAATTTTTGCACCGGGGCATATAATTAGCGGTTAAAAACGGGATAGCTAAATGTCGCGGCTTTTCTGCTGATGAGGTCACTGGAAAGGCCTTGGCCGTCCTTTCATTTGCATCATCAGAGCTCCAGACAGATTAAATTTAATTTAATTCCGGCAAATTCGGGGAACATTCAAACAGCCCAGCAAATGAAGACTGCATCGAGCCAACAGAAACGGGAAACAGGAGCCTGTCAGCCACCCTCTTTACACAATTAACCAGCAGAACAGTCATCAACACTTTATAGATGGTAAAAACAAATATTCTGAACAAAAACTCAATGAACGTGTTCTTGGTCTTGCCAAAATGTACCAGGCAGGATACTGTCAGGTATGCGGAGGTGAGCCAGAACCCTGCCAGCACTACGGTATCATCAGGGTGCAGAGAGGAGCAGGAATGGAATCGCAGAAGCTGCAAAAGCTACATAAGCCACAGGAGCTGCATAAGCTACAGGAGCTGCATAAACCAAAGGAGCTGCAGAAGCTGCATAAACCAAAGTAGCTGCAGAAGCCGCAGGAGCTGCATAAACCAAAGGAGCTGCATAAACCAAAGGAGCTGCATAAACCAAAGGAGCTGCATAAACCAAAGGAGCTGCAGAAGCTACATAAACCAAAGGAGCTGCAGGAGCTGCGTAAGCCGCAGGAGCTGTATAAACTGAAGGAGCTGCATAAGCCGCAGGAACTGTATAAACAGAAGGAGCTGTAGGAGCTGCATAAACCAAAGTAGCTGCAGAAGCCGTGGGAGCTGCATTAACAGAAGGAGCTGCAGGAGCTGCATAAACCAAAGGAGCTGCAGAAGCCGCAGGAGCTGCATAAACCAAAGGAGCTGCATAAACCAAAGGAGCTGCAGAAGCTACATAAACCAAAGGAGCTGCAGGAGCTGCGTAAGCCGCAGGAGCTGTATAAACTGAAGGAGCTGCATAAGCCGCAGGAACTGTATAAACAGAAGGAGCTGTAGGAGCTGCATAAGCCACAGGAGCTGCAGTTGCTTAGTGCGGTTTGCCTGAACGAGGAGACCTCCGGTGTCACCACATCCCGGAGATTTACTGCAAATAGAAAGCTGATCTATTCTCTCCTGATACATGTATTAAAGCAATGAATATAATGGAATGTGTATGTGGTCAGGGCTATAATTAGAGCATAAGAGAGGCAGGAGGCAATGGCTGCTTTATGGAGCATATCCTGTGCGTTCTCTTCGCCATTAGGAGCAGATTAAACAGGATATCATCTCATAGATTACAGCGGAGAACGGAGTGAGACCAGGCTCATGTTCATCTCCCAGCGCCGCTCTCCTCCGTTTGAGCCGCCTTTCCTTTCAGGAATGTTTGGATTTGCTTGACACATATGAAAGCTAAAGACAGAGGAAAACCGGAAAGCAGCAATATCGATTGATCGGGATGGAGGGAGGGAGAGTTTCCGAATGGGCGGGTCACCCTCAGTCTGTCCTCGCAAGCCACATCGTCAATCACATATGGCTTTGCTCCCCAAAAACCAGCCCCCCAGAGAGCCGGCGCCCCCTGGGGATGGCAACAGCAGCCGCGACTGACCTCAAAAGCAGGAGCTGCTGGAAGACTCGGGGGGTGACTGCAGTGCCCGCCCCCTTTTGCGTCATTTTTTTATTCCGTGAAGGACATTTTTAAAAAGATGAAAGCCACATACAGGGCTCACAACGAGGGACCCCGACCGCGACCGTTTGCAGCGCCTCATCACGAGCGGCGGCAGCAGAGCTGAATGACAGCAGGCGACCGAGGCGCTTAGCGATCGCGGCGGCTAATCTCAAAGGCAAACGCTCAGGCATACATTGCCGCTTACCTAAAGGACTTACAGGTAAAGCCCATCCGAGCAAATCCCTCAAAGGGCGCACACACACATGCACACACACGAGTGTGCACGCATGCGTGCACATACACATACACGCACGCGTGCACGCGCACATCTGCAGACACACACATATGCGCGTGTGCGCACACACACTCGTACACACACACACACATGCACTAATGCACATGCGCGTACACACACACGCAGTGTTCTCAGGAAAATTTGTGGCAACTGTGGTGGTAGAATGAGCCAGAAAGCTCACTCCAAGTACTGGATACATGAATCATGATGCACAAGGAGGGGTGATCAGCCAAACAGTGCACCGCAGATAATGTAGTTAAGTAAGCACTGCGTCTTCACCTGCTCTCAGGTATGACCCTGTGTCTTTAAATTGGTGACGGGGGTGGGGGATCATATCATGACTGCCCCTGGTGGCTGGAGGACACAACTCTGTCTTGCATGGCTCTTCCTCCCTGCCCAGGGGCTGATCTCATTTTGCGCTGGTACGTTAGTGACTGCTGACTGAGACCTACTGACCATGAGCCCAAGGCTCACAGCATGGATGGACCAGGGCCCTTCATCTTCCCACCACTGAGCTGAGACCCTTAAATCACACCAGATGCAGAGTAAATACATGGTACTAAAGCAGCAGATATGAAACTGATTCATGACTCGCCATTTACAGAACTGGGGACCCGACTCTCTCATGCCTCTCCCATGGCTGAGCCCACGTAGAAACCCATCATCACAGAGGTCCCTCTTTATGGGGTAACAGTGACCCCAGAACTGAGACACTGAGCTGAATGAGGGGGCACTGAGTGGGGGGCATGAGGAGAGAGGGAGGAGAGCTAAGGGGGATATGAGGAGACAGGGAGGAGAGCTAAGGGGGGCATGAGAAGAGAGGGAGGAGAGCTAAGGGGGACATGAGGAGAGAGGGAGGAGAGTTAGGGGGGCATGAGGAGAGGGAGGAGAGCTAAAGGGGGCATGAGGAGAGGGAGGAGAGCTCAGGGGGGGCATGCGGAGAGGGAGGAGAGCTAAGGGGGGCATGAGGAGAGGGGGCGGAGCTAAGGGGGGCGGCGGGGGGGCGGGGGGGGAGCGGGGGGTGGGGGGGGGGGGGGGGGGGGAGGTCGCGTGGGGGGGGGGGGGGGGGGGGGGGTGGGTGGGG
>JAODLD010000047.1:1038800-1056026 GCA_026781065.1 Mormyrops boulengeri | reverse complement strand
CATTAGGATGAAAAGCCGGGGGCCCCTTTAGGATGAGAAGCTAGGGGACTCTTCAGGAAGAAAAGCCACCCCCAATTAGGATGAAAATCCGGGAGGCCCTTTAGGATGAGAATCTAGGGCCCCCTTTACGATGAAGAGCTGAGGCCCCCTTCAGAATGAAAAGCCAAGGCCCCCTTTAGGTTGACAAGCCAGGGGAGCTGAAGCGTGGCGCCCCCCTATGCGTACTCACACAGAGGCACATGATGAGGGGCGGCTGAAGCGCGGCGCCCCCCGAGGCGTACTCACGCAGAGGCACACGATGAGGGGCGGCTGAAGTGCGGCGCCCCCCGAGGCGTACTCACATAGAGACACACGATGAGGGGCGGCTGAAGCACGGCACCCCCCAGAGGCATCTTTGCACAGAGCTGCGATAATGACAGTTGACAGTTAAACTGTTCTGAGATAATGATTTGTATATAATTACAGGGAAACAAACTTCAGAAGGAGGATAAACAAACATGGAGAGGGTGATTGTCTGTAGCTGGTTTGTCGTATCAAGCAGTTGGCAAGGTTGGCAGCTGCAGGACTGCGGTGACCTCCCTGAGGAATCACCACGACCTCTGCACGCCTGTCTTCTGCTTGCCCAGGGCTTCAGGGAGCACGTTTCAGTAACATTTGAATGACATTACTCCAGTAACACAGTGACGCGATTAGCATGCTGCTAGCGGGCGTAGGACAACCTAATGTGGGCGATTCACTAAAGGTTATGAACATGAGTCAATAGAAAAGAGGAAAAATGAAACACGAGTAGGTATATCTCTGTCAAAATGTCCCAAAAATAGACAGTGGTCTGTTGCCCTGTTTTATTTACTGCCACTATGTGTACAGAGACCTTCCGTCTTAAAGCATAAAATAGCAAACTTCCTGGAACGTGCACCACTGCAGTACAGAGTGTGCTGTCAGCTAACCCACATCACCGAGACCACGTATTAAAAACGACACCACCCCACTCAATGCGGATACCCCTGGAGGGTCCTGAGGAGGGACAGTGTCCCCCCAGAATGGCCAGTACCTTTTCAGCTGACTGCCCCAAAGCCACCCCTTAAACAATGTAATGTCATGGACAATTAAGCAGATCCCACACCACTATGCTATCCCATTAAAAAGAGCCTGTTTACTTTCACTCCATCCGGACCACATCCAACAGACTTAACTACAGAACCACACCGAGGCTGTATGAGTCACTGGGACCAGACCCGCCAGATCTGACATGGGCTCATTTACAAAAAACGCCAAGGCGGTATAGGTCACCCATGGGGACCGGACCCACCAGATCCGACACGGGGTCGATTACAGAAGAACACCAAGGCTGTATGGGTCACCCATGGGGACCAGAACCACCAGATTCGACACGGGGTCGATTACAGAAGAACACCAAGGCTGTATGGGTCACCCATGGGGACCAGAACCACCAGATTCGACAGGGGCTCAATTACAGAAGAACGCCTAGGCTGTATGGCTCACCCATGGGGACCGGACCTGCCAGATCCGACACGGGGTCCATTACAGAAGAATGGCAAGGCTTTATGGGGACCAGACCTACCAGATCCAACACGGGCTCAATTACAGAAGAACACCAAGGCTGTATGGCTCACCCATAGGGAACAGACCCACCAGATCCGACACAGGCTCAATTACAGAAGAACGCCTAGGCTGTATGGCTCACCCATGGGGACCGGACGCTCCAGATTCAACACGGGGCCGATTACAGAAGAACGCCAAAGCTGTATGGCTCACCCATGGGTACTGGAACCGCCAGATCTGACACGGACTCGATTACAGAAGAATGCCAAAGCTGTATGGGGTCACCCATGGGGACCGGACCCGCCAGATCCGACACGGACTCAATTACAAAAGAACACCAAGGTGATATGAGTCACAAACAGAGACCGGACCCATCAGATCTGACACGGGCTCAACTACAGAAGTAAGCTGAGGCTGTAAGGGTCACACACGCAAAGTGAACATTGTGGAAAAAGTCACACACAGAGTGAGTGATACTGACAGACAGAAGAGGAGAGAGTGACCACATTACAAGGCAGAGGAGTGTTTTGTAACATTTTAATGAATTGGGGATTGTAAGCGACTGCTGCATATGACTGCTCCGATTACGCCAGGAAGACTGGCTGTCCTACATGGCGGGCCAGTGATGCAAGCTTCCCGCGGCTCAGAAAGCATGACTGATTGCTTGCGTTCGATGGCAGCCGTGTTCATTATCCCAGCCTATTCACAGACCGCAGCTCTGGATCAATACAGAAAATTCTACTTGCAGGAATCCCACGGGAGAGACAGGCAGCCGCATTCAGGCTTACGGAAAGCTGGAAATAGTGACGGCATTTTTCAAAACGACACACCACCTCTGCCGAAAAGGTAGACGAATAGTGTGTCTGACACAAACACACTCGCATTTAGTGCCATATGTACCAGCCTGAATGTCCTATCAGAAGAGGAGCTTCAGTTCGTGGCACAGCCCTCGTTAGGGGACGGCACGCCCAAGGGTCAGGAGTCAGGCTCTTGATCTCAGAGCCGTGGCATTGTCTCTCTAGAGATGGGTCCCGGTTCTTACGGATTGCATTGTGCCAATCCTCAGAATGCATGCTTGGCAAAACAAAACACAAAGCTCTGATCACTGTCCCACCACTGGGGGGCATTGTGAAAGTTATGTGAGATCATTAGCAAATAAGAGGGTCCAAAACTGAAGGACATTTAATTATCACCACTCACTCCTCTGCTCATTCACAACAACATAACATCAAACAGCCAATAACAGACCTTGAGGTCGAAAGAAGCACAGCACGTTCCATCCACCATTAAATTACTATTAGAAAATATGACGTACCGTGATTCGCAGATATCCTGCTTCTGTTTTCTGTGAGCATACCACACATATTGTACCTGTTTTTCCTGTGAGAGCATACTGTCACTAACATATATCATATCGTACTGTTTCCTGTGAGAGCGTACTATCACTCACAGATATCAAATCATACTACCATATCCTATGGAAGCATACTATCGCTCACAGATATATCGCACTACCATATCCTATGAGAGCGTACTATCGCTCACAGATATCACATCCTCCTACCGTTTCTTATGAGAGCGTACTGTCGCTCACAGATATCATGTTGTACTACCGTTTCCTGTGAGAGCATACTGTTGCTCAAAAGGAATTTCCTTTTACTTGCAAGCACTTCACTAATTCAGACCTAAGACCAGGTCTTAGGTCAAAGCTAATAAATATAACATTTACCTTCCTCACCAATTTATGCAAATATGAGCAGAGACATCATTCATAGGCAAACATGAAGCAAGCTGCTGAAGTGGATTTAACAGCAGAAACAAAAGGAGAAAATGGTTCGGCAAGTCACAAGGCGCGATGAGTCCTGCCTGTCGGAAAGCCCCGAGCCGCGGCGGGTCCTGCCCATAGGCAAGCCACATACCGCGGCGGGTCCAGCCTAAGCCGCATTGTCACCATGGCTCTCCAACTGGTGTTCTTTTGGATCTCCTAACCCCTGACAGAGCCTTGACAATATTGTGCTTTTGCTTAAAAGCACGGCATGCGACCAAAGCCCTCGACTGGCATAAAAGCAGCGGCACAGCCACAGGTGAAATGCGAGTCCACAGTGAAATAATGTGACCGGCGCCGTCAGCAGGGTCCATAAGGGAGCGCGGTCACAAAGACCCCACTGTGGCACCGTGTCCATGCGAACAAAAGTCTGAGTCACACACACACAGGCTCACAAGCGCAATGGCTCAGGGCTACAGACCCAGAAAATCTTTCAGCTGTCACAGAGAGAGAGCATTGAGTTGTGGCTTCCAGAGGGCCACTAATTGCTTGTTTTACAGAGGAATAGCCCCTGTGTGTGAGACACACTGGAGCACATTCATTAACACAAACAACAGAGTGCAGTGTTCCAGGCCTTACACACCCTTAACACAGGGATGCGGAATGCAGAAAGGCCCTGCCTACAGCCTGCCGGCCTCTTAGAAGGACTTCCTCTGAAGTCGCTGGCCACTTGACAAGTGTGGGAATGTATTTCTTTAAGAAGAGGACACTAGGCTCTCCTGACGGGTTCTGCTATGCACCAGACCTCCTAGCAGGATGCCCACATTTCATCCCTGGCCCTGGGATGCTCTGGCAAGCTCGGCACAACGAAGAGCGAGAGGACAGCATGCTCCAGACTAACCCTGCACTCAGCTCCTGTCTTTGTGAAGGATGAGGCACCATTTGCTTCCTTGCCCAGAAAGGTGACACCCTTGATGATGCATCAATCTCACGGCTCTTGGATCTATGCCTCATGTATCCTAGATAAGTCTGAAAGCCCACCCAGCGCACACACATGAGCACGCAGACTGACACACGCAAACACTCCTTCTTCATCTCTCTCCCTCCCCTCACACTGGAGTCATTGGAGTGGAAAATGTTCCTGGATTACAGGCTCTGCAGGAAGGAAGTGCTGGAACAAGGAAGGAGGTGGAATTTTCTCAATGAATCCAGAGCCAGAAAAAGCCTAAAAAGCAGTGGGGGGGGCATCCTAGGACTGCATGGCGCTGCCACGGTGCCTCGCTGGGACAAGCATGCTCTGCTTAGATGATCGACGATCTCCCAACAAACGATGCTAAGTGCTGTTAACCCTGACGCAGGTGAACTGATGGATGATGCCGCCTCCCTCATGCACACACGCTCACACACACACACACAACGCAGCACAGGGTCCCCATGCACTCACCCTCCTCCACCTGCCCTTAGCCACTGCATGTCAGGGAGGGGACAGAGCACACAGAGGGGTCAGTACTGCATCCCTCGTCCTGAGCCAGATCATCACTGTCACCCTCATCTCCACCCTACTTCAGCAAGAGATGCACCGCGTGCATGTGATGCAAAAGAGCAAGCTGCCGGAAGCATCAAGCAGAAATCCTGCAGCGCTCTCTGATCTCAGCAGGGATCCTGACAGCAGAGACACCTGGCCCCTTGAGCAGTGGGGTTAACGGTGATCTCCCCGAACGTCAGTGAGAGCAGTGTGAAAGCAGCTGCCAGGCCGACTTTCAGAGAAGTGTACCTTCGAATGTATTCTGTTGCCTGCTTGTTTTAAGCACTGGCATCAGGACGGGCATCAGGAGAACTCAGGAGGGGATAGGACAGGATGGGACGGGACAGGAGAAAAGAGTAGAGGAGAAGAAAGGAGAAGATGAACAGGAGAAGAGCATGACAGTACGACAGAACAGGAGAGGAAAGGATGAGAGAGGAAAGGAAATGTGCCATGGCTACTGCAGGACTGTGCAGAGGGGAAATGGCCACATCTGCCTGCAGCCATAACTCCCACCACACACACACACACACACATCTGGCCAATCCCATAACCATTCGGCTGGTGTCTGCCTGTATTCCCCAATCCCTTAGGAGGCTTGATGCACGAAAGGCCCTGGAAACTTACCTCCCGGCGTCTGGAGGCCCAGCAGGTCTGCTTGATTTTCCACACGACGGCCGCCACCAGCAGAAGGGACAGGAAGCAGCTGGAGAGGAGCAGAACAGAGAGCAATCAGTCAAAAGGTGTGGGTGGGACAGGAAGCAGCTGGGCGGGACAGGAAGCAGTTGGAGACGAGCAGGACAGAGAGCAATCAGTCAAAAGGTGTGGGTGGGACAGGAAGCAGCTGGGCGGGACAGGAAGCAGCTGGGTGGGGGTGGGACAGACTACAGTCAGTCAAAAGGTGCGAGAGGGACAGGACGCAGCTGGGGAGGCGGGACAAGGTACAGTCAGTCAAAAGATGCAGGAGAAACAGGAAGCAGATGGGAAGGGGCGGAAAAGGAAGCAGTCAGTCAAAAAGTGTGGGAGGGACACAAAACAGCTGGGAAGGGGCGGGACAGGAAGTAGTCAGACAAAAGGAGTGGGGCACGGCAGGGGGGCTCACTCAGGGTGACATGGGCAGAGACTACAACAGGCCAGCATCGGGTTTGCTCACCCACTTACAGGCTGCAGCTGACTGAGCCTGTCACCCACCTCACACCTCACAGGCGTGAAACACACCAGCGGCTTCCCGTGGAGAAGATAACCGAGTGGTGTGGGCAGCAGATGTGCACTGGTGTGTAAATATTTACAGTATGTGTCACCAGGGGGTCCAGAAACAGAAACACTGATCTCCTCAGTGTAATCAGATTCTCATTGTTATAAGGCTTCTGCCCCTTGATGAGCTTCTTCTAATTAATGGGTTTCTCATCCCTGAAGACCTTCTCTTCCTTGACAGTCTTCTCCCCATTCATGAGCTTCTCCTCCTTGAAATGCTGTTCCCCCTTAACAGGTTTCTCCTCCTTGATGGTCTGCTCCCAGTTAATGTACTTCTCCACCTTGACAAGATTCTCCTCCTTGATGGGCTCCTCCCTCTTAATGGGTTTCTCCTCCTTGACGAGCTTATACCAGGTTTCTCCTTGATGAACTGCTCCCCCTTATTAGACTTCTCTTACTTAATGAGTATCTCCTCTTTGATGAGCAGCTCATTGACAGGCTTTGCCCTCTTGACAAGCTTCTCTTCTTTGATGGGCTTCTGCTACTTGGTGGGTTTCTCCTCTTTGACGGACTTTTCATCCTTGACAGGCTTCTCCTAATTGGCGGGTTTCTCATCCTTGACGGGTTTCTCCTACTCGGCAGGTTTCTTCTCCTTGATGAGCTTCTACATTCCAGGTTTCTTCTCCTAGCCTGGCTTCTCCTTCTGCTCTGTGCACCCACTACGCTAATTCTATGCATTTACTACTCTGCCAGGAAGACGGGGGAAAAACAATAACTGCAAATTCCGCTGTGGCTGCAGGTTAAAATCCACAGCAGTTAATATTCACAGACCTCCCCAAATGCATGCAGACGCAGCTGGGCTGCCAGGGAGGTGGGAGGTAGGCGCAGCCCAAACCGGCGTGATCGATCACGGCTCACAAAGCGATGTGGTTTGATTTCAGCAGCCGACTGCAGTATTTCCTTACGCTGAACACCAGACAAGCAGCGCATTATGCCAGAGACAAATGCGACAGCAAGAGAGCTTAAGGAAGCACGGCCATCCACTCGCACCGGCTGGCCTTCCTTCCGGCACATTCTGACATATCAGTCACTGTCATCGGTCTCTTTGCTCCATGGCAGCAGAGAGAGAGGCGGAGAGGAACAGCGAGCAAGATGGGAACATGGCAGCCGGGGTGAGGTGGGGGGATGCGCTGCCAAAACACTGCTGCGTGTCCCGTGATGGTAAAACACAAAAATGGGGTTTGTGATGTAAGGGAAGGCGCTGACGGACAAGGCTGGAACTAACAGAACCCCAGGCAGTCCGAGCCATGCTGCAGTGAATCCTGGGAGTCCGCGGGAGGCCTGAATTCTGAAAGACATCTGGAGGCCTCGCAGAGTCACCCGCTCCTCATGCCGTCAGCGAGAACGAATGCAGTGGGTAATGGACAGGTGTGAATCGGAAGATGTTTGCTATCAGTGCCCGTCTCAGCACTAAAACCCAAGAATGCAGACACCTTGTCCTGATTCTCCAACAGAGGACGGAATAGAACGACAGCTACGCAAAGCACAGTGTAAAACAGACCAGCAGAGCTGCAGACGGCCCTTTGATTTGAGGTAAGTGGATTCCTGGAAGAGAACCGTCACCTACAAAAATTACAGCCAGCTTATAAAGCCACCAAGGCATTTTCAGGGCAAATTGAAAAGGCGTCTTTCAGCATTTTCCACTGTGTTTTAGTCTTCTCTTAAAGAGCATGCCTTCCCGAGACCACAGCAGCACACAGCTTTCTCCTGACCTCACCGGAGTGATGGTGATATTTCCTATGGTCACACCTTGACTGGCCTGAGCTTTGATGTCTCCCATTTCACAGCTGGTATCATGGGGGGGGGGGACACAGAGCACTGTGACTACCTGTCATATTGGGAGATAATGCGGCTACTACTGCCCAGGGCCACACCTCCCCCCCATGTCATTTCATGGCATATGAGCAGTGGTGGCCACATGTCTCAACTGCAAGAGTCATGAAAGGGGATCGGCAGAGACTAAGTGGGGGAGGAGGCATTTTGTATGGGGACCGAAGTGCTATAAATGGCAGAAGCACCAAGCCCAGAGAGGAGCCACCAGGGTGTCACGCAAGTAGGGAAGGGGCCCACATGGTGCGGAGCCCAAAGGGGAGGAGCACACACTGTGCCATGCCCAAAGGGAAGGAGCACACTGTGTCGTGCCCACAGGGGAGGAGCACACATTGTGCCACGCCCAAAGGGGAGGGGCACACATTGTGTCACGGCCAAAAGGGAGGAGCACACATTGTGTTGTGCCGTGCCCAGAAGGGAGGAGCACACATTGTGTTACACCCACAGGGAGGAGCACACAGAGTCACACACCCACAGGGGAGGAGGCCACATTATGCCTCTAATGTAGGCTTGAAGTATTTTTACCTGCATTTTAAGTACACGGCAGTTTACACTGCAGTTTACTGGCTGATCGGTGGTATCTGCCATACCAAGCTGTCGCAACAATGTAACAGCGAATTACCTTGTTACACCCAGCGCCATAGCGACCACAGACATCCATCACTGGGGAGGATTCAGGCTGCACTCCCAATGGAGTAACCAGCGATAACAACAAGCAAGGAAGCCAACCCCCATGGCAGATAAGGGTAACCATGGAAACAATACACCTGTCAAACAGGACCCCCGAATTTACCTCAACCATAGACTGGGCGGCAATAAAATCATGCAGAGAAATTCCACAGGTCAGCATCAGAGAGCCGGTGTGAGTGATGCCGGTGTGCCATGGGCAGGACCTGCCTCACCAAGCGGCACCCAGCTCTGCATTTTAATGTGCGGCAGGGATAAAGCTGAATTTTCATACATATTCATACTCCCCCTCTGCTGATTGGAGCCTCTGGTAATGTCAGAGGTCACCACAGAAGCCTGAATGGGACGCACAGGTGACGGAACCCTTGACAGAGCGATGGAGACGAGGTGGTAAAGCTGCACGTGGGGGCGTGGTGAGCATGTGAGCCCCCCTACTGTGATGCGCTGCACCTTTAAGACACTATGACACTGTGTACTGTTATACCCTATGCCAAACTCCCATGACAGGATGGTGCTCCAGCTCCGCCCCTGGGAAGGATGAGGTCCTGTGCAGCCCTCCCCCACCTACAGCATGCTACCTGACTGGATGGCGGCATCACACCTACGACCCGCCCATAAACACCAGAAGACAGACTCACCTGAAGAAGGTGACAAAAAACTGGACCAGGTCCATGATGCTGTTGTGCTGGGAGAAGGCGATCTGGGAGGACAGGAGAGGAGGGAGGATGCTTTATTTGTACAATTACAGCTACGTAGAAATTCTTATGTTGTCACATATCCCATCATGCTCTCCTCTCTGACATAAACATATTTAGGTGAGACCTGTAATGTTTCTCAGTATGCATACTTGACCGTACTTGTGTTCTCGTGTACCTGTTTTACGTCATCTTCCGATGCTGAAGACCAATTGCAATAGAACAGAAGTATAGAGGACTGTAAAAATCCCCGGATGATATTTGAGGCGGGGCAAGAATGACAAGGATACATTGGTTGCATCCTTGCCAAATGAGACCGATCCCATGATTCATTGCGGTCCAAGTTCATTCTTGGGAAGCAAGTTAGCAAGACCGGTCTTGCCAAGACCACAAGTACGATCTTTGCGTTCTTGGTATTGAGAGACACCCCAAAAATATACAATCATAAGCCTATAACGTTTTTTTTTTTAAACAGTTCTCACCACTCACCAATGGTCACCTGGTGACCCCACAATGCCCCCGGCGTTGAGCGGGAGGCATGGGGCGAGGGGGATACCACTGCACCCCCCCCCCCCAATTGTGCTTGCAGGGGTTAGGGGTCTGACCTGAGAGTAAGACGATGCCGTACCTATTAAAACCAGATAGATAGAGAATATCTGGGTGCATCAATACACTCCATTGGCTTGCAGTGCACTCTCAAATTCATTAAGTCAAAATGAAGACTAATTCAGACTCAGCAGCGTGATTAAGCAGAGAGACACCTTCAGCTCCACATTTAGGGTGGGGTGGCTTCGGAAAACAGACATGCTTCTGTAAAGCTAGACGCACACTTAAAAAGGACAAGAGAGCACGTTTAAAAAATCAATTTTCATCTGTTTCTGAGCTTTGCTGAAGTGTAGCTTAGAATCATTAATTGCTGTAAGACGAGAGTCAATGAAAGGTGCCCTCAAGCATTGTGTGTGTGTGGCCGTGTTTGTGTGTTTCTATATGAGTTAGTGTGTCTCTCTGTGCTTCTATGTGTCTGTCTCACTGTGTTTGTGTCTGTGTGTGTTTTTGTGTCTGTGTAAGTGTTTGTCTCTCTGTCTCACTGTGTTTGTGTGTCTGTCTTCATGTTTGTGCCTTTGTGTGTCTGCTTGTCTCGCTGTAACTCTGTGTGTCTCTCTGTGTCGCCATGTGTCTCTCTGTGTCTGTGTCACCATGTATCTCTCTTTGTGTCTGTGTTTCTCTGTCGCCATGTGTCTCTCTGTGTCTGTCTGTGCCTTTGTGCGTCTGTCTGTGTCTGTGTGTCTTTGTCTGTCTGTCTCTGTGTGTCTGTCTGTGTCTCTCTGTATTTTATCTGTGTCTTTGTGTGTGTAGAAGCTCCACATGATGTCCACTGTCCCATCCTGCAATGTCTTATATAGCACCCTTATATTTTTTCAGCAATTGAAACCGCACAGAGAAGAGCTACAGCACAATGAACGCGGCAAGACATGCTGAACAAACAGGTGGAGCAGACGGCACACGGCAGGAAGGGGGCTCGTGGACGGGGCTCTGTGACTGCATGCAGGATTCTCCTGTAAATGATACTGGCGGACGGTGTAGGAAGCAAACTTCCACAGGGAGGCATTACAGAATTGTGTTTGGAGGTGGGGGTGTGTCTGGGGACAGTTAGTATACAGCGCTGCAGGTAAGATGAGCCAATGGCCGGAGGGTGCCTCGCTAGCAGGCAGCTAAGATAGGTAAACCTGGAGACTCTAGTTATACAGGGACAATGGACACTCCAGCATGGGTGGGAAAACACTGACAGGTGGGGGGTGGGCTGTCACCAGGCTGGGATACACCCAATGGGCAGTAACCCCCCCCCATTCTGACACTCTCACTCTCATAGGTGCAAAATTGGGCAGAAAGATCAGTTTTGGCAGGCTTATGTAAGAGCCCTGTGAGCCTGGGCAGCAGTGCATTCTGGGAATGGCCTGAGAGGGTCCCTCATTAAGCAGGGTATTAGCATATTCATGAGGGAGGGCGCCCATTGCCCCGTTACTGACCCAGCAACAGTGAGTCAGGGAAACTTTGAAAAATCCAGAGATTCATTGAAGGCCACACCCTGGCCACTCAGACTGTATACCACTCATTGGATACCACACACGGACTGTATACCACTCACTGGATACCACACACACTGTATATCACGTGCACACAGACACACATACTGCATACCATACAGACTGTATATCACACACATTGTATACCACACACACTGTGTACCACACACACTACATACCACACTGTATGCCACACATAATGTACATGTCATACACATACACACTGTATATATCATACACAATAAATCTCCACATACACACAGTGTACCACACACACACACTGAATACCACACACACATACATGCTACATAACACACTGTAAACCACAAACACTGTATATGTTGATCATTTACATAGTGTACCACGAACACACACACTGTATATCATACACACTGTATATCACGCACACACAGACACACTGTATACCATACACACACAAGCTACATACCACATTGTAAACCACACACACTGTATATCATACACATTGTATATCACGCACACAGAGACACACACACACACACTGTATACCACATGCACATTGTATACCACACACAGACAGACAGAGAGGAGCTCAGGTCACAGCACAGTAAGATACAAATTCGACACAGTGCCCACATCATGTCACAGGTGAGCAAATGAGGTTAGAACCAAAGGCAGAACCAAGATGAAGTTCTGCTGATGGGGGGTTTTGTGGGCTGTGTGTCAGTGTGTGTGGGCTGCTGCCGGTCTAGAGGAATTCCCAGAGGTGAGGCGCCAGTAGAGGGGGCTAGAGGGTGCAGACGCAGGCCACAGGTATGAGCTGCAGAGTAAGGCTGACATCCCAAGATGCTCCATCATTACATAAATAAGCGATCAGGGGCCCGTGGCAGGCGGCAGTCAGCGCTGTAGCAGGGTGTGACCATGAAAATGATGGTGACAGAGCTGTCAGGGCGAGGAGCCAACGTCAGGCAATCAGCCGCTTGCACGTGGGACCCGGACCCAGATCAGGCCAGATGGGGTCAGACTGGGCCGTGGCGCTGTTATGGGGGGAGGAGCACACGTCCTGAGGAAGCCGGGCTGGGTCGCGTGGCGGAAGACTGGGGGGGCGCAGGCAGGATGCAGCGGTGCAAAGCACCGGAGATCGCAGGACTAATGCGCTGTGGTATAAATTTCACACAATGCTGTTCATCATGCATCCATTCAGCCGCTATCGCTTTCAAACTGCTGCTTCACCGCGACAAGCCACCTGTCCATCAACTTAATATAGTGCCACTTAAGACGGCTTCAATTTTATGGATCATAAGGTTAAACCATGAATATTTTGCAGAACTGCGCTGTGGAAGGATTTTAATAATTGATGGTTACATTACAAAACCACCGACCACGTTTTGTTTTAAATGCATTTCCTAACGCAATTCGCTCGGTTAACCCTTTCAGAGCCCAGAAACCTGCATGATGAACGCAGGCCTGCACGTCTCTCTGTGCTGCGCCCGTATGTAGCAGATAAGCGCCCAGAAACCTGCACTATGAACGCAGGCCTGCATGTCTCTCTGTGCTGCGCCCGTCTGCAGTAGATCAGAGCCCAGAAACCTGCATGATGAACGCAGGCCTGCATGTCTCTCTGTGCTGCACCCGTATGCAGTAGATCAGAGCCCAGAAACCTGCACGATGAACGCAGACCTGCATTTCTCTCTGTGCTGCGCCCATGCCACAGAAGGGTGTTTCTCACCTGGATCTTGATAGGCCATGAGAAGTTGCTGACGTAGACATAAAAGGTGATGTTGGGGTTACTGCGAAAGCTGAACTTGTCGCAGGAGAAGCTGTCTCTGTAGTCCTTGATGTTCGTCTTGGACACAATGGCTACCTCCTCCCCTGAGATGGTCCCAGCTGCAAAACAGAACGCAGCCGTTGGCTCAGAGATGGTTTTAGTTTACTTTAGTTCAATTCCAAGGGGTGAGGGTGAGGAGAACGGGCTGGAGTCCGGGGGTGTGAGGGTGAGGAGTACGGGCTGGAGTCCGGGGCTGTGAGGGTGCGGAGTACGGGCTGGAGTCCGGGGGTGTGAGGGTGAGGAGTACGGGCTGGAGTCCGGGGGTGTGAGGGTGAGTATGGGCTGGAGTCCAGGGGTGTGAGGGTGAGGAGTACGGGGGTTTGAGGGTGTGGAGTATGGGCTGGAGTCCGGGGGTGTGAGGGTGAGGAGTACGGGCTGGAGTCCGGGGGTGTGAGGGTGCGGAGTACGGGCTGGAGTCTGGGGGTGTGAGGGTGAGGAGTACGGGCTGGAGTCCGGGGGTGTGAGGGTGAGGAGTACGGGCTGGAGTCCGGGGGTGTGAGGGTGAGGACTACGGGCTGTATCTGCTTCCATATTTTCCACATTTATAGAATATGTAGTTGACAGTATCGAGTGACATTTTGTCTCAAGATCAAAGATGAGTAAAGCCAACCAGCCATAACCTTTAGCATTAATCGCGAATGTTTCTGATTTCAGCGTTTAATTAGAGCAGCTTTACAAGTTTCATTAAAGAAGTTGTCATGGAAGGTGAAGCAGCCCACTCCTGCCATTCGGAATTTAAAATCAAGCTTTGAGTAACAAACATGATTGGTCAGCGTGGAAACAGAAGCAGGCTGCAAGGTGCATGGCCATCTATCTTAATTGGAATCATCACATTTCATGATGCCTGGACAGCCCTTTGTGCAGATTTTTATTCTCCTGGAACAGCATCTTTACATAAAGTGGATGCCAATCAATGTTTTAATGACACCTCCATTAACGGCGTGACACAGATAACTGATCTCCACCCTGTTGCTCTCAGGACTGTGGTATCACAGGCTTACCTGTGGAGCCCACGGACCAGGTGATGTTGAGGTTGAAGTTGTTGGACGCGTTGATGGACATGTCCAAATTCTTGTTGGTCTGGGAGAAGGAAAAATAACCCAAAATAAATGGTCATGTTCACAGAACCACGAAAAAAGAGACTCTGGCTCAACCTGCAATGAGCCATTCAGCAGTCAGGGGTGGTCCAGAACAATAAGCATGGTATAAACAGCGGCAGGAGAGGCGTGGCATAAGTGTGCATCAATGTAAGGGCACCAAATGGGCAAAAGACCATGGAGACGGACGGCAGAGCAATCAAACCTGCTCAGGTGTGGCCATGAAGTTGATGGCGGTGTAGTGGTGGTCATCCTCCTGGAGAAGACTGAAGGTGAACTGGTAGTCAATGAGCAGGTTATCTGTGGGCCAGACAGGAGATGGATCAGGGTCACAGATATACCACAGAGCCAGGGCATAGCAGGCTGTAACACCACACAGGGAAGGAGGCATAGCAGGGGGTCACACCACACAGGGAAGGAGGCATAGCAGGCTGTAATGCCACAGAAGGAAGGAGGCATACCAGGATGGTAAACAGCAAAGGGGTGCGTAGGAGTGTGTAGAACAGGACGGGACTGCGTAGCAGGGTGTAGAACAGCACGGGGCTGCGTAGCAGGGTGTAGAACAGCACGGGGCTGCGTAACAGGGTGTAGAACAGCACTGGGCTGTATAGTAGGGTGTAGAACAGCACTGGGCTGTATAGTAGGGTGTAGAACAGCACAGGGCTGCGTCGCCGTACTAAGACTCCTGCACCTCCTGCAGTTCAGCACTGATATTCAGAAGATCTAATTAGCACCTGGAATCACTATAGTTTGGCAAAGAAAGGCAGAAGTATTTGCTGAACGGGAAAGTGTTTCATTAACAGTGCAAAGAATGAAGTAGTCGCGCCGCAGACGAGGTTCACATCAACGCTCTCGATATCAGAGCTGCACCGTCGGGACACCTCAGCATTTGCCATCGGCATGGCGTGCTTTTCTGGCACCTGCTGACTGAAGGACCCCACTCAATTAGCCACACTGTGCACCCAAGCCCTGGACCAAACGGCCACTTCCGGCTTTTAGCGGCACTTAAGCTGAAGACTTCAGCAAATCGCACGGCCTAGAGAGCAGCATGTGCCCATTAGGCTGCCTTTCCACCCCACCTTCCCTCCACTCCGCTCTGCTCCTCCAGGCTCCCCTATCCTTGCGTGTCCTAACAAATCGCCCAGTTGACACATTTCTTGGACAGAGGGGGGAAAAAACACCATCGTACATCAGGGAGAATCAGATCACAGCCTGACCCACCAGTCAGTGCCGACCCCCACCCCACCTGGGGCTGTTTCACCTCACCATGAAAGCCTTGCGCTGAATAATCTTTTCCATAACGGCTCAAATTTAGCCTTTGGTGTCCCCTGGGATGCAGGTGCAGACCCCGAGCCGGACCCCCGCCCTGTGGACCCCTGAACCTTCCAGAAGCCACATTTGTCCTTTTGGCGTATGAGTATTTACCGGCCGAAATCCCAGAGTGTGTAAATTGCCCCGAGAGACTTCACACCCCAAACAACTCACAAATAATTTCCTTTCCAACCTCCAAACACAAGTAAATCATCTAGAATCCCCCCACACTAGCCCACCCCACCCCTGAAGGTGACCAGAAGGTTTCTGGTTCAAATCCCATGAGGACTGAGCTGTTGCACCCTCGAGGAAGGTACTTAACCTGAATCACTTGGGTAAAAATATCCAGCTGCGGAACAAAAAGACGAAAAAATGCGCTGGAGTAAAACCCCTGGCTAAGCAAAGAATTAACATTCATTAAAAATTAACCGCAGCAAGGGACTGTCCAATTAACAAGCATTTTCATTAAGAACTTCAGCTGATAAATCATCGATTGATTTTGGCAGGAGGTATAAAAATGGAGGCTGCAGTCGATCCCCGCCCAAGCAGCCAGTGGCCTGGTTCCTCTCTGATGAAAAATCACCTTTAAAATTCAGCCTTAAAGCAGCGACCAAAAGCAGATGCCGCGGGATGGGATGCAAGCACATCGTGAGTGGAGTGTCACACACAGGCAATTCAGAAGGACTCATTCCAGAGCCGTATTTTAAGTATTATTTTTAATTATTTTAGCAGGTGCTTTTATCCAAAGGACATATATATGTTTCTGAGAAAGCAGAGTCAGTCAGGGTTAATGGCCTTGCTCAAGGACCCAACGGTTGAAATCACTCTGCCGACATTGGGATTCAAAGTAACAACCTTCCGACTGCAGGCATGTTGTCCTAACCCACTGAGCCACACACCCCCATTTATCCGGAACATGCACCGCAGAAGTCTCAAACACCTGCAGCTCAAGATCCAGCTCAACGCAACTGGAGAAAAGCCTCACTCCCGGCCAACGGGGCTCCACGATTGGCCCACTCAGCTGGCAGCAGGTCACATGATTCAGCATATTAGTGCTAAATGATTGTTTCCCTAATAGTCTGTTTACTGCCGGAAACCCTACTGTCCACAGAAAAGGTGGCCGGATATTTATTAAAGCAATTTAGGATAGGCACCTCACTCGGGGGTTTAACAGTGTACAGCAAGGGCAATTACAGAGCCGACGTCCGGGGCACCTGGCAGCCGGGCGGAGGGTGCAACCGTTAGCCTGAAGCGCTCATAGCCGCACTCCCTGCTTCACAGAGGCCACTCCTCTGCAACTTATCTGCTATGCCACCTGCTGTCCAGGTACAAGCAACAAAATGCGCGAGTATATTCTGAGACTGAACATGGTGAAAATGTCCTCACAAGGACAGCACAACCTGAGAAGATGGAAACCCCGAAAAACAAGTAAAAAGGAAGCTGCTCCTTTCCAAGTATAAAAACTGAGAGCATTAGAGGTTGTTAATTGCTGTAAAATGATGAGGTCACTGTACGCGCATGGAGTTAGGTGTGCACTTGTGTGTTAATGCACTGGGGGGGGGGGGGGGGGGGGGGGGGGGGGGGGGGGGGGGGGGGGGGGGGGGGGGGGGG
>JAODLD010000047.1:1008209-1019803 GCA_026781065.1 Mormyrops boulengeri | reverse complement strand
CCCGCCCCGCCGCTGGATAGCAAATGCACCCCCTGCCCCATCGTGGCTAGATAACCCCCCATTGCTGGCCGGATAACGAAGGTGCCCCCCCTCCCCCCACCACTTCATGCTGGAGTATCACCCCGGTGGACCCACCTTCTCCTGAAGCTGGTACTTCTGCAGCTCCTCCAGCACAAAGTCCACCTGCTTGGAGGTGGTGAGGGACGCGATGTTGCCCTCCAGATTCTTGCAGTAGTGCTGTGCATTGTCATAGCTCTCGCGGCTGGAGTTGATGCGCAGGCACGCCTCACCCACGTGGCTCCACCCATCGCCACAGAGGTGAGCTGCAGGCACGGCAGGGCACAGGTGACTCAGTCTGGCTGTACTGAGACGCTGGCCCCGCCCCCTCTGCCCAGCAAATTCAAAGCACATTTCACAGCTGGCCATCGATCAAAGGGGATGCGGCCCAGTCCGGCCCACAAATGCTATCATCTCAGCTCTTAGGGACGCGCCGTGGACTTGGGGCCAGGAATCATTATTTGTTTGATTGGCTGATAAATCTCACTTTGTGCAAAAAGGTATTTAAACGAGTCTCTGCTTGGGCTGGGATTTTATCCATTTCTTCATCTTGGGGAGGACACATCCACACCACAGGCATGTGCTGCCCCCCTTCCCTAAGCCCAGCTTTTAGCTCACACTAGACACACCATCAATCTCCACGGCGATGCGGGAGTCGTTTACGGCGTGTGCAATACGGCGAGCGGGACTATGCACCAGCACATGGTGAAGTCTGAGGCAGAGATGCCCCTTGGAAAGACCAAATTAAATGAGCACTGGTGGCTTTTACTTGTGACCTCGAGGTGACCGTGCGAGGATGACTCGCTTTCACGTATCAGACATGGCTGAGAGGTGAGTGTCCACAGAGGCACCATCAGGGGGCGCACTCGAGAGAGCGTCAAAGAAAGCATCAAATAGAGGGGTCAAAAGCTAAGACCCAAAAAGGCACACGAGGCAAGCAGTCAGTGAAGCCTCACAGCAAAAGCCGGGCCGGACATCAGGCCATGGAACAGCACATGGGAGCCCCCCACACCTCCCACTCCCCTGTGGGTGACCAGAGGGGTAACATTGAAATGTCAAAGCAAAGAACGGAGAAAGAGGCTAAAGGACCATGGGAAGGGCGAGGTGGGGTGGACCACGGGGGAGTATCAGGAGAAACATGGTGGGAGGAGCCTCAGAAAAACCACAGGAGGGCACTCACCTGGGACAACATGACACTCTTGCTGCTGATGATCCCACTGGCAGTTCAGGTTCAGGGAGCAGCTCTTGCAGTTGGCCAACTTGCTACAGGTCTGCTCGTTCCTCACTTGGCACCTGGAGAAGTTCCTCACCGCCTGGAGTCCATGAATAGAGTAGACATGAACATCCAGCACAGCTGTATGAGCCAGGCTACAAATCCCTCACATACACAGGCTGACGTTACCGTACAAGCTGGGCCTCAGACCCCACATAGCCATAGCTGATGTTACCATATGAGGCAGGACACAGACCCCGTCACAGCTGACGTTACCGTACGAGCCGGGCCGCAGACCCCGCTGTGGCTGACGTTACCGTACAAGCTGGGCCTCAGACCCTACACAGCCATAGCTTATGTTATCGTACAAGCTGGGCCTCAGACCCCACATAGCCAAAGATAATTTTATCGCATGAGCTGGGCCTCAGACCCCATGCAGCCACAGCTAATGTTACCGTATGAGCTGGGCCTCAGACCCCACACAGCCACAGCTGACGTTACCGTATGAGCTGGGCCGCAGACCCTACACGGCCACAGCTAAGATTACCGAATCCTGCAGATACTCACCACACTGCAGTTGCTGGAAGCAGACAGGCACTTCTTGTCATCACACCACTGGCAGCCGTTAGTGTTGGCGGTGCAGCTGGCACAGTCCGAGAAGCGGTAGCATTGCTCGTCCACTGTCGCTGGGGGAGAGGCGGGTGGAGTTGGGGGTGACAGTGTTAGCGTCTGTGTTACTCTGTGAGCCACCAAAACAACTATATGCCTAAGGCCAGTGGGGGGCGGTATGCATTAGTGTCAGTTACTCTGGTTGGCCCCCACAGGAGGCACCACGCAACCCAGGTCACCTTAAAGGTCCCTCCACCCTGATCATGTGATGCTCAGCACTGCCACAGCCAATACACCGCCCCACCCTCTCCATTCGTCCCACACCCTGAGCTCTCTGCAAACCTCTCTCAAACTTCCCAGAATGTACTGCAAGCACCCCTAGGTCAGAAATCAAACAACTCAGTTTTGTAACTGGGACGGCACATGTCCCAGAGGCGCGGATACACACACACACACACACACACAGGTTTACACAAACAGTGACAGAACAAGCTCGCCCAGTGTCACTGCCAGGGCAACGGGAAGCAGGCAATATCACATGAAGATGAGGGGGCAGAGCCCACATCAACGCACGGCCCTGCTCACACCAGGACCATCAGGCAGGCCATGATGAAGCATGAAGGCCTGACCAGCCAGCTCTAGGTCCCAGACTGCTCACACCAGTACCAACAAGCAGGCCCTTCTGCAGCCCGAGGGCCCGAACCAGCCAGCTCTGGGCCCTGGCTGCTCACACTGGACAGAAACAGGACAGTTTCTGCCACCAGATAGTCAGAAGGCTGAACTCTGAACAACGGACCATTTACTGCCATCCATACTCATTTTCATATGCCGTTCAGTGTATATATTTATTTGAAATCTATGCGCTAGTTATTATTACAATGCTGTATACTTCCTATTTGCAGTATTTATATCTATTTTCACTATTTCGTCACTGATATTATGGACTAGCACAAGTTTTTCACTCACCATGGGACAAGGTCACACGCACAGGGTCTCCCCCATGGGACGAAGTCACACGCACAGGGTCTCCCCCATGGTACGACAACAAATGCACAGGGTCTCCCCCATGGTACAACGACATACACACAGGGTCTCCCCAATGGGACGAGGACACATGCACAGGGTCCCCCCCATGGTACGACGACACATGCACAGGGTCTTCCCCATGGGACGAGGACATACATACCAGGCTGAATGGGACAGGAGATAGTTAGGTCGGTGCCGTTAGTGTGGGTGAGATCCCAGGGCACGCAGCGGCCCCTGGTCCACACACAGCGGAGGCCGGGCCCGGCACTCAGACAGGCCTCTTCCTGCCGAAAGGCCTCGCAGCTGGGGGGCTTGTACACCAGGATGTCATTGAGCAGGATGCTGGAGAAGCCCCCAAATACATACATGGAGCTGGGGAGAGACACCACAGCGTTACCCAGTGACAGCGACATCATCAGTGGAAGCCAAACAGCACCCGAAGAGAACCCAAGCACACCCGGCACAGGACTCTGTGGAGAAGGCCGCATCTTTGGCAGCTCTGCAGCCACACCGTGCCTTAAACTCACCCATTGCTGACAACGGCCGAGTGACCGAAGCGGTTCACGTCCCGGTGGAGGTTGGGCTTTGGCAGGACCTTCCACTCGTCACAAGCTGAGGAAGAAGAGCAGAACCACAGTGAGGGGTGTCCACAGTGCCACCATCATCCCACCACCATCCCATCGTCATCCCGCCGTTATCCCATCACCATCCTGTCGCCATCCCACCACCATCCCACTGCCATCCCAGCAGCAGTAATTCTTAAAACAATGCTCTGTACTGATGAACAGCCAGTGTTCATAAATCACTTCCATATTTGACCAGCATAAACAACTTGGTACACAACTTGGAAAACTGGCATCTCATTTTGAGAAGTGCTTCTGTTTTGACAGCGCAGGCCGGTGCTCAGAACAAAATAACAAATGGGGGTGTGTATTTTTGCTGCTTAACAGGACACATAAATCCTCCCTGGACACTAAAGAGTAGATTGGAGCAGTCATTCCGACAGGCATGCGGGGAGGATCTCAAAGTTAATTTCACGTGCATTATGAAAGCGGAGGCTCATCAGATAGGTGCGCCACCGCCCGCAGTCTCCATAACAAAGAGCCGGAACCGCGGCGCGGCGGTGGAGGGAGTGGGCACATTGCCAGCAGTCAATGCCAGGCCTCCCAGCACCACCTGACAATGTCACTAAATGGACACAAGGGGAGGAGGAATCACCTGGAATGAGACAGCCACAGGCCCCCCCCTCCAGCCAAAACACATCCCCGTCCCACTGACTTGAGCTGCTGATTCAAGGCTATTTGGGTAGCTACTCCACTGCTTACTGGACCAGGTGACTCACCCACCCCAGGTTCACAGCCATAAACCACGCTGTGAGGCCCAGCAGTGAAGCCCCAGATAAGACTGTTGCAGAACGGACTTCTAAAGATGAAAGATTGCAGGAAAAAAATGAAGCTTTATGTGCCATTATCAGAAGTACAGGAACATTGTCAGGTGTTTGTTCACTTGTCCCATAATGCTCTCCATGTAATGACATACACACACAACTGAGAGCAAAGCTTGGAGTCTGAGCACAGGGTCAAACATTTACCCAACACCCCTGGAGCATTTTTGGCAGGGTTAAGGGCCTCGCTCAAGGGCCCAGCAGAGATGTGACTATTCTGCCAAGGATGGGATTTGAACTGGTGACCTACTGATTGCAGGCACTTAGGTCTAACCCGCTGAGTCTTGTTCTTGTAACGTTATCCTACCATTCCCACATCTGCTAGTCCTCCACGTCCTCAGTGGAATGTTTACTCGGCCAGTTCAGCACCCCGAGCACAGAGGAACTCCGATCCAACCTTGTGTGCATGTGACAAAAGGAACACCGGGCATGTCCAGGCGCCCGGTCAGCCCCCAGCAGCAGGCCTGCAGGCTCAAGAAGGGGCTCCATCTGGCCGCGAATCCACACGCTGTGGGACTCGCAAAGCCACATCCTCTGGGGAGGAAGGGGGTGTAATTAGAGCCATCCGTCCACTCTGCCCAGTTCTCCCCATTACACGCTGTTTAGCTCCCTAATTATCCCCCCCACTCTGGTCAATTAGCGGCCGATGCGGGACCTGTGCGTGCCGCTGCCAGCTGGGCTTAAGGTTTCTGTGCCGAGCAGGAAGCACAGGGCTGTCGGCCATACCGCCAGGACACATAAAACTCCACCGACAGGACACAGCAAGGCACAGACCAAGACACTTAAAACTACAGACCTGATGCTGCTGGGATGACTGGTTCTGACTGGTTTGGACCGGCTATGTCCCCGGGAGAGGGAACGCCCAGAGCCCCAAACTGATACATTACCATAACATACAGCGCTGGCTTTGCATAAAAACATCCACAAACGTAGCCACAGAGATGCAGGTCTGCTGCTGTCAGTGGAAATAATCCAGTAGTGAGCCTGAAGTCGGAATGAAATCAGGCCTCACTGTCAAGGGCAGCTGCTTCCCATTCATCTGGAAGTTCAGCAAGGCAAACCTCACGCACTCCTCCCCACATGGACGTGCCCCAGCCCCACATGGACGTGCCCCAGCCCATAGATTCCTCTTTGGTTCCACTGACAGTGACGAGGAGGTGCACAGGACCAACTGGCAGAGGGGGGAGCTAGCTACAGGGCCAGGAGGACGGGGCCTTCAGAGGGGGGCTAGAGCTAGCTAGGAGGCCAGGAGGAAGGGAAGAGGAGCTACAGGCCCTCAGAGGGGTAAGCTCTCACAGTGATGCAGTGGTTTAAACAAGGCTGGTGTAAACCTTTCTTGGGCTGTTTTTTAACAGTACCAAATGGGCATGGTATTGGTAATGTGAACTGGTAATACGACCTGGAAATGGGGCGTTTGGGAAACTGGGACCTGAGTAAGGTTGCTAACGACTTGAGGGGGTGGGGAGGGGGTCAAAATTCAAAAGAGGGTCCACTGCCATCTCCCTGGAGACCACCCCAAGCACCCTTTTCCTGCAGACACACTGATGTGTATCACAGAACAGGATATGAAATCGCTCTCGGTGACTGAACACAGGAAGCCGGATAGAGGGGCAGAACAGCACACAATAACCCCAAGAAAGGGGGCGCTCACATAAATCCACCCCCTTTAATGCAAGACGCAATAAAAAAGTGTTTTCTTATTAAGAGCTTCCAGCTACTTTGTCTAAATTTAATGCAATACAGCTGGCAGCACAGGCGGGTATTCGCGTCTTTCAGGGTGAGCGCTATATTTTTAATTAGAGCTCATTCTCTCGGAATCTAATTAGAAGTGAGAGGGGGAAGAATTAAACACAAATGAAAACTTCACTGACAACCCAAATTTAATATTCAGCTGTGAAAACACAAAAGGTTAATAACCACGTGGCCTCCCAGGACAGCTGGGAAAACAAAACAAATTAGATCTTAAAACACAGCTGTCAGGAAAAAACTGGGTAAAATGTAGAACTCCACAGGTGAAAGTAATTAATGGGAGCAGCGAGAGAGGGAAGAATGCAGGCCTTCATTTTGGAAATGGAAAATCACTCAGAGAGCAGTTTTAATACACTTGAAAAAAAACCTCATCAACAACTCCCGACATAAATGCAGGGCTCCACCACCGTAAACACCAAGCGTCCCTCAGGTGTCTCTGCATGTAGACAGGTTGCTTTTTGAGCATAGGTATGCACACGGCTTCCTGCAGGCCTTTCTCTGAATTGCTCCGCCAGTTCCTTCAGAAGTTCGACTTGCACCTCGTTTCCAAGCACAGAAGCTATGACTTCGATAAACAGGTTCGTGGAGCACCAGTCATCGGCCATCTCTCCTTCCCAAAGCCAAAAATCCTCACCCCCGTGTTACCTTCTGAATTAATCATCCAAGACAATTGAGGGTACCTGTGTGTTATTCACTCCTGTCACTTTCTCTGGGAAAGAAGCATGAATTTCTGCTCGGACCCAGATCCATTTGGCGCTAACTCAGACACCACCGATGCGACATGATTCAGACCTCCAGGGGCTCTTTTCATCCATGCATGAAGCCACAGCACCATCTATGTGTGGGAAGAGATGGCTACAGTGCCAGCACAGTCAGTAAGTAGAGTGCGGATGGTGACTCCCGTGGGCCAGGTGGCCCGGCCCGGAGCATAAAGCACTTTGGCCTTTTCAATCACCGGGGCTTCCCCCCATGGTCCAAAAGACCTGAGAACACCTCACTCACCACCTATTAGTTAACAGGTTTGGACCCAACAAATCCTGGATCGACCTGTATTTGAGGACCCAAAAGAACCTCTCCCTGCACCAACGATCCGGTCAGGTTCTGGTAACTGGCCTATGTGCAGCATTAGATTCGGCCTCTCACATCCACCCCGATGTAAGGCCCAGTTAACGGACACTGACCACGTCCTGGTGCCACACCCCCTGAGATCTGCAACCTGCGACACCTGACCCACCAAGGAGCCTGGTACTGCTCCAACCCCAGGAACCTGTCCCGGAATTTCACTGGTACCCATGGTAATATGAATCATATTAAGGTTAATGTTACACTTAAAGTTTGGCCTCTATGTGCCCATGCCAATCAGCTGTTGGGTGGTGCGGGGATTGGACGGGGACTGGGCAGGGATTGGACGGGGAGTGGGCAGAGCCTACGCGAGTCTGTCACAACGGGTGGGGCGGTACGTACCGATGTCGTAGGCCAGGAAGTCGGCGGAGAAGCACTTGGCCCCATTGCTGAGCGACGTGTCATTATGTGTATTCCCTCCAAACACCAGCATGGAGCCGCTGAGTAGCACAGCAGAGTGCAGGTACCGGGCAAAGCTACTCTCCCTCAGTATGGTCCTGGGGGGGAAGGAGGGTGTTACCGTGAAACATCAGCATGGAGTCACTAAGTAGCACAGCAGAGTGCAGGTACCGGGCGAAACCACTCTCCCTCATTATGTTCCTGGGCACAAGGGGGCGGGTTAACGCCAAACACCAGCACAGTGCCGCTGAGTAGCACAGCAGAGTGCAGGTACCGGGCGAAGCCACTCTCCCTCAGTATGGTCCTGGGGTGACGGGGGACGGGGGGGTTATCACTGACCTCCTCCCAAAACATGACGAGTACTACATTCACTCTGCCATTTTAGTAGTGTTGGCCTGCTACCAATGGTTAGGGTGCCCCCTATGGGTACAGTTCAGTCCATGCATCTCACTGTTACAAAGGGGATAGACGAGGAACTTGACTCAATCTCTCCATGGACCTGCACTCTGCTCTTATGGCAAAGCATTCTGGGTAATGGCTATGGGCTCTGCGGCTGTTCCACAGGGTTTGAAGATCATCTGTCTCCATCTCCCATTTCCTGTCAGACAGCCATCCTTGGTGGTGCAGGCATGTGGCAGCTGGACTCACGTGAAATTCTAGCCTAGGGTGGCCCCCGTTGACTGTGGGGGTAGGGGTGGTTTTATGAGTAATGTTAGGAGGACAGTTGGTCCGAGAAAATTCCGAAAAGGGGAAAAAAAACACAGTGTACTATCAATGCAGAAATGAGGGAAGCAGTTAGAATGTGAGGACAGGAAGCAGAGAGGGGACAGGATGTGAGGACAGGAAGCAGATAGGGGACAGAATGTGAGGACAGGAAGCAGAGAGGGGACAGAATGTGAGGACAGGAAGCAGAGAGGGGACAGGATGTGAGGACAGGAAGCAGAGAGGGGACAGAATGTGAGGACAGGAAGCAGAGAGGGGACAGAATGTGAGGACAAGAAACAGATTGGGGGACAGAATATGAAGGCAGGAAGCAGGCAGGGGGACGAATATGACAGTCTGACAGAGCATCTTTGCTGCCGGCTGCCCCATCGATCTGAATTGCTTCCACCACTGTCACCATAGCAACAGGGTCCTGGTGAGGTGCCATCTGTGTATGACAACAACATGGGTAGGGGGAGCGGTGGTGGGCATCACTCACCACGTGCGTGTGCGGACCTCGTAGCGGTACAGGTCGTCCACCAGTCCGTACTTGTTGGCGGGAAGCGCCTTGTATCCACCGTGCACGTACACACACTTGCTTACGGCGTCGTATACGCTGCTGTGCCCATAGCCGCCCTGCACCAGTGCACCCTGCGTCTCAGGTACCACCCAAGTGTTCGTCCCTGTAGAAACATGCGACAGTGTGAATGTGGCGTGTTTTCATACGCAAACGCACACACAACGTGCACAAAAACACCACAAGGACACAGAACGATGTACACAAACAGCAGCCCCCCGTGGCGATATGAACCTCATACAGGGCGCATTTCCACTGCACCAGGTACCGTACTTTTGCTACTTTCCCCTTTTCCACTGACTTCTGGTCGAGCACCAGTATCAAAAGTTCGGTACTGGTACTTTGGGGTGGGACTTAGAAACGCTTTCTTTGTCAACTGGTTATGCAAGTAGCCTGTCTCTAAACACATCACTAAGGCAGTGTTAAAAAAGGTTACAAACTCAGTAAAAGGAAGTAAAAAAAAAAAAAAAATTTTGATCTGGTCAAAATTTTGGTACATATAAAGCAAAAAAGGAGTTCAACATAAAATCACAAACCCGTCTAGGAGTGATTCAAACAGCAAGGATGAAAATGATTATGATTGTCTCGGAGAACGCATGCAGTGCTCATGCAAAAGTAGCGGAGGTAAACTTTAAACTGATTTTCAAACATATATTAGATAATACTGAAAAGGAATAGTCATTTAAATTGCAAAGCTTGCTTTTGAAAATTCTCAAAAATGTTTGAGTGAAACTTAACCCCCCCTCCGCTATAATGGCTGTACAGTATGAAGGTATGAAAAAGCCTGATCTTAATCTAGCTGACTAGTGATGGAAGAACTGTATGTGCATAACATGTGATGTTTGTTTTAATATTGCACATCCTCTAACCCTATAATATACTACAGCCATTTTTTGAAATCAATACAAAAAACCCCGCCTCAGGCTGTGATGTCATAGAGCCAGTACCAGTTTGTACACCAGTGGAAAACCAGCACCTGGTACGTGGTGCAGAAAAAAAGTGCCCATAGAGACGTATGAGGCAATGGGCACATTAATATCCAAGCACACACACAAATACATTAACAGAAAGACACACACAGTAAAGCTAATGTTCTGTAACAGAAAATAAAGACAATTTGTTATACAAAGCTAGAACTAAACAGTAAAGTAATCCCATTGGCCCAAAGTGCCCCACACAAACATAAACACACACACACACACACACACACACACACACACACACACACACACACACACACAGCTTCCAGTCTAAATGCTCGAGCGCCGTGGTAAGATTAGCCTGCCGTAACGTGGGACGACTGACGCCCCCAGCAGTGGTGACAGGATGATGGATGGCAGTCACATCACCCTGAGCTGGGGGGTCTGCAGCTAGAGGAACCCAAACCAGGAAGAACTGCTCCGGTTTCACCTTGGGGGCATAGGAATGTTCTGGAAGCCTCCTGACTAATGAAGCCCAGACAGGTACCTACACCAGGAAGCCAAGTGAGAGGCACAAGGCAAGTGGCTCAGGCTGACATTCAGAGCAGTTCAAGAGCTGCTGACATGAAGGGCCTCCTCCCTGCACTCTTAGGGGGGTGAGGCACAGAGCTCTGCACCCCTGGGAGGAGAGAGAGCGCAGACTGTGCTCTGGGGTCACACTGGGTAATTTGTGGATGAGGATGTGGAGAGTAAACACAGAAATCAGGCTGGTTATCAGTCTGTGTGGAGGTGAGAACAGGGCTATTTAGAACTGTGTGAGTGTGTGTGTATGTATGTGCGTGTGTGTGTGTGTGTGTGTGTGTGTGTGTGTGAGTGGTTACTGGCTGAGAAAACATGGTAATGCATTGAGGACACCACAGCCAGCGCTGTCCATTTCAGTCAGACCTCCAAACCAAACCAGAGAACCCTGACACTTTAGCCTGTTGCCCTGGAAACAGTCCCAGCAGGGGGGCAGGGAGTGGGGGGTGGCTCCACAGCAGCTTCCAGCGGTTCCTGCTCTCTTCGTGTCCGGGAGGGCGGGCTGGCTGGGCCGGACCTTACACACAGAGCCCACATTTCAGTAGCGGTCCCTGCTCTCTTCATGTCCGGGGGGACGGGCAGACTGGGCAGGACCTTACACACAGAGCCCACATTTCAGCAGCAGTTCCTGCTCTCTTCACATTCGGGGTGGCGGGCTTTCCGGGCATGACCTTTCACACAGAGCCCACATTTCAGCAATGGTTCCTGCTCTCTTCATGTCTGGAGGGGGCGGTCGGACCGGGAAGGACCTTACACACAGAGCCCACAGTTCAGCAGTGGTTCCTGCTCTGTTCATGGTCGGGGGGCGGGGCTGACAGGGCGCGACCTTACCCACAGAGCGCACATTTCAGCAGCGGTTCCTGCTCTTTTCATGTTCGGGGGGACGGGCAGACTGTGCAGGACCTTACAAACAGAGCCAACATTTCTGCAGTGGTTCCTGCTCTTTTCATGTTTGGGGGGACAGGCAGACTGGGCAAGACCTTACACACAGAACCCACAATTCAGCAGCGGTTCCTGCTCTTTTCATGTTCGGGGGGACAGGCAGACTGGGCAGGACCTTACACACAGAACCCACAATTCAGCAGCGGTTCCTGCTCTCTTCATGTCCGGAGGGGGCGGTCGGACCGGGAAGGACCTTACACACAGCCCACAATTCAGCAGTGGTTCCTGCTCTGTTCATGTTCGGGGGGGGTGGGC
>JAODLD010000047.1:971862-993870 GCA_026781065.1 Mormyrops boulengeri | reverse complement strand
TAGAGCTGAGTTACAGTAAGGAGTCACTGGGGTCTCACCCTTAGCCCCTTTGTCCTTCTGGAGGAGAAGCAGTGCTTCAGCATGTGTTACAGGGATCTAGAGCTGAGTTACAGTAAGGAGTCACTGGGGTCTCACCCTTAGCCCCTTTGTCCTTCTGGAGGAGAAGCAGTGCTTCAGCATGTGTTACAGGGATCTAGAGCTGAGTTACAGTAAGGAGTCACTGGGGTCTCACCCTTAGCCCCTTTGTCCCTCTGGAGGAGAAGCAGTGCTTCAGCGTGTGTTAAAGGGATATAGAGCTGAGTTACAGTAAGGTGTCACTGGGGTCTCACCCTTAGCTCCAACCTGCTTGGATTGGCATGTCTTCAGCTTCCTATCATTACCATTAGTTCTATAGGATCCTTCTGTGTGGTTGCATGAAGATGCATGTGGTTTTCAGGGGTCAAAGAAAGTTAAATGTCATGCAGCGTGTCCCTCCTCCTGCTCTTCCCTGGTTGGTCCTCACTGCACCTCCCGCACCGTGCATCCTGAAAGCAGTCCTGTTTACTCCCAAGCTGGCCTGCACCACAAGCCCGAGAGCGCCTCTGGGAATGAAAGGCACAAATATACAGCTCCATCCTGCTAAAAGCACTTTGAGGGGCCGTCGTTCCCCTTCAAAGAGTCTCCTCATTAAGCAGGAGTGGCACCTGGCTGCCACCTCGTCAGGTGTGAACAGACTGAGCTGATCAAAAGCCCCCCTGGTACAGAGAGCCCTAAACAGCCAATTATTCTGCAGGAGCTATTGCTAGACAATGGATATCTGCTTAATGAGTTATGTGCAGCCACTCTCACGAAAAAGGCACACGCTGCTGTCTGATCTCTGAGACACCACACCTCCAAGGGTTTCTGAGGCTGGGTTGCATCTCCCCGAGTGCCTCTTCGATAGCATGACCCCCCCAGCAATCCCAGGATCCCTCGGTGCAGGACCAGGGCAGTTCCAACTCATTACATTTCATCCCACACATACCATACTCATCCAACAATCTGGTGATCATGCTGAAAAGGGACACCAACATCCAGAGAGGTTGCAGGTATCGGGTAGCAGTGAGCTCAGATCAGGCTCACACCTACCTTAGTGCCTAGGAATCCAATGACAGACATATGTTAATAAATACTGTGGATGCTGGATGAGTCATGAGCAACAACATATGCATCTATATCACAAATCGCCATGGACATTTTCAAGGACCACAGAAGGCATATAATCCAACTGCAGAACTACAGATGCAGTCTCCACAACACCCGCAAAAATCTAGTTTCAGAACCACATCTCAAACATTCTGACAAAACATTTACTCAGGTTCCCAGTTCCGTTCCCCCCTCAGTCTGTCCCTGTTCAGTCCCGCCTCAGTCTGTCCCCATTATGTTCACCACCGTCTGTCCCCGTTCCGTTCCCCCTCAGTCTGTCCCTGTTCCCTTCCCCCTTCAGTCCATCCCCGTTATGTTCGCCCCCCCATCTGTCCCCATTCCCTTCCCCCCTCAATCTATCCCTGTTCCATCCCCCCTTTTTCTATCCCTGTTCTGTTCACCCACTTTAGTTAATAGCATAGTACGCACTAGCACTCTGACAGACGTGCATTTATGCTGCATCAGTCAGACCTGCAGTATTTAAATGCAGTTTCTTGCTGAAACCCACTGTCCTCACGCCGGCCTAAGCCCGCTGCCAGTGACCCGTGCGACCTCATCTTCCTCAAGGAAGCGCTTTGCGATCGGAACACAGCACCGCACTGTTATACTGTTACTCACAAACACCCCCCCACTGCCGTGGCCCAGAACAGCTAGTCCAGGGAAGATCAGATTACCCATGAGCACCCTAGGGCCAGTCCACTGCGGTTGGGATTACGCGGCGAGGGCGGGAGATAAAAGTGGGAAGCGATCCTCGTGAGCTCTGCGGTCGCACTATGCCAGCAGCACACAGAGGACTGGAGAGAGCCTGGTGCCAAACAAAATGGAAAACAGCCTCTTCTTCCTGGAGTGAAGCCCCCACCCTGATCCAAGGCTGTGTCCCACCCCCGCACGCTGACGGTCCCGCTGTCTGACCTGAAACACAGGATTCTGAATGCTCCTCCGTGCCATCGGGGTCCCAGCATGGCCATCACTGACAGCTCAGCAGTCTGACCCATTCAAACGAGCCGGGGCTCACAGAGACACACAGCAAGTGACGGCCTGGAGGTACAGGCACAGATCCCAACGCGAGGCCCCTGGGGGCACCACTGCTCTGATGGGCACAACCCAACATGGAGACCGGAATACGGACCACACCTGGGATTTTTTGGGAAGCTAACAGTGTGATGATGCTCCACTGTGAAGCCCCCCCACCAGGGCCGGACTGCCAGCATCCTGGAATCTGAAACCCCACTAAAACTACACCTTAATGTAACTACTGTGCCCCCTTCCTGCAGGAGTGGCATTACTACTTCCGCTAAAGGCTCCTTCTTTTACCCCTCAGGGGTTACTAAAGTTCATCAATCTATTTTTAAGCAGCTTTTTTTTTGCAAGCTACTGTTGAGCTACTCAGTCGGCCCTAAAACACCCAAAGGATGGTACACTGGCCAGGTTCATTCCAAGCTCCCGCCGCTGACCCTGAAACCATAGCCAGTCTAGGCAACACTGTTGCAGCCAATAGGGGCCAGGGGAATCCAGCTGCAGCCAATAGGGCCAGGGGAATCCAGCTGCAGCCAATAGGGGCCAGGGGAATCCAGTTACAGCCAATAGGGGCCAGGGGAATCCAGCTGCAGCCAATAGGGGCCAGGGGAATGCAGTTGCAGCCAATAGGGGCCAGGGGAATCCAGCTGCAGCCAATAGGGGCCAGGGGAATCCAGCTGTAGCCAATAGTAAATACCCACCATCAGCTTGGCCCCATGGGGTAACACTAAAATGTGCCCTGAAGTCAGCCTGCAGAGGTCAAGGCTATCCATGCTCTAAGTGGGTAACAGAGATGGGGTGTCCTGTCCTCCAGCAGCAATGTGGCATTCGTCCACCCCCTACCCTTCTCTTCTGGGACACATTTCCTCACCCTATTTTTCTATGGAAAGAAAGCCGGCAGTCATTAACCATGAAGTCCTTCTCTATGGCCTCCGATCACTTCTCATTTTCCATAAGCCCATGCTGGCCACACTGTGTCACCCAACGATGATGACAGAGAGTGACCCCTGACACACCATGTGATGCCATCTCATACTGGGGCTGTCAGGTATCAGACACACACACAAAGGACAAATGCCTGAGGACCTCATTGCTACGTTTGTGAACGCAGCAAGAACGGTGTAGATGACATACAGGGCTTATTATGTGCATATTATATACAAATACAGATTTCAGAAGATAATGCCAAAGGATACAGGAATGATGGCAGAGAGGCAGAACCTGTGGCGTCCCAGTTTAACACTCTGTTTTACGGCATTTTATAAGCCTGTGTCCATATTCAGCAACAGAAACTGTGCCGCGATCTGATTCCTCAGAGAATTCCTCAAACGTTGCACGCGGCCGGTGCTAACAGCCTTTCTGTCATGCAAACGAGTTAAAGCTCGCGCCTTTGGCTGAGGATCCAGAGCGCGATCACACGAGAGCCCGCAGGAGAGGGAGGCTCCTACAACAGACAAGGCAGCAGAATGTTCTAGGAGGAGAGCGAAGACTGCATAGCGCACACGCCCCACTGAAGATACAGCGAATTTCACGGGCAAGTCTGTCATTCAGCGGGGGGAGGGGATGCTCACAACTGAGCTTTCAAGTCCAGAAACATTAGCATTGGGTCAGGGGGTGAAAAAACCACAATGCAGGTCAATACACGCCCTCGCAGTGGAAACTAAGAGCTGACAGGCTAACAACAGCGCAACGGTGCCGACTGAATAAACCCCCTCGTGAGCGTGGGAACAGTGTTTCCAGCGGGAGGCAGCACAAAACAGCCTATTGGCTTCAGCCAACCTACTGACTGTCACCAATCAGCTTTAGGCCACACACTCCCCAACCAATCATTTTCATGCAGTCTAACAACTTCCTCCAATCAGCAATCAACTTACAAACACCAAGTCACTAGCTAGCTTCAGACAACAAGACAGCTCCCAGCTGACTTTTAAATGTTTACTTTCTTGGAGGGTGGGAATGGGCTTTGACGTCACAGTCAGAGAGAGCATGAGGAAGCACATGAACATTAAAAAGCCATGTAATTGGGCACACTGACGCAAATGAAGTACAGACTCTGAGGCAGAGGATGGACTGGAACGGCTGGTGCTTTCCTGGGGGGAAATAAGGACACTAGTACTGCACATGCGAATGGGAGGGATGGCTCACACGCATCTGCCTGGGGTGGGGGCTTATGAATATCCATGAGTTCAGAGCCCATTGTATCTTTGATCCTCCTCCAAAGCCCTATCGATTTGCATGGCAACAAGGTACCCTGCAATAAGGGGGCAGCCTTCCAGGGCCCATACATATTCATATTCAGACACAGAGCTCTGAGTAGTGGAGAGAGCAGCACACGGGCAGAATGCAAGGGTGTGGCTGTAGTTGTCAAGTGAGCTACACTACAATGAGCCTAAAATGAGTCTGTATTCATGCACCCGCAGTAACGTAAACCAAAGGCAAACTGCCAGCACAGCTGGAACTGTTACCAGCCAGAGGCCCCAGTGCAGATCTACTAGTTGCCACTGGGGGAGCCAGTCTGGAAAGATGGAGCACATTATCAGAGTACGGCACACCAGCATGGCCGTACCTACACCACCCTGCCACTGGAGGAGCCAGTTTGGAGAGATGAGTTTACAGAGTACAGCACACCAGCGCCACTGGACCTAAATAATCCCGCCACACTGTCCCCCTGGCTGCCATAGTGACAGACATTTCACCGCTCCGTAGCCGTGGCAACATAAATATGGCTCTCTTAGGTGAACAGGAAGAAAAAAAATCAGCACACAGAGCCTGAGAAACAGCAGGGGGGCGGCACCTCATCAGGAGACAGGCCACGGTATTGAGACGCGACAAACGACGAGATGAGCCACGAGGCAGAGACTGACGGGACAGACCGAGAAGCACTGACACGGCAAACGACGGGACGGGCCATGAGGCAGCACCCCCTGCTGGCCAGGCCTCCATCTCGCAGCAGGTCCACCCGCGGTCCGGAAAACAGCTGCAGCAGAGACAGATGTGGCGAGCAGGGAGATTTACAGAGCTGCTTTACTTTGCCATTCATATGCATGTCCTTGTGCGAGGACACTGCGTGCCAGGGGAATTATGTGAGCCCGACAGGTGCGGAAGAGCGATGGCTGGAGAAAGGAGCAGGTCATCGTTAGAGACATGCTTCACAGGTACAGCAGATGCTCATTACCGCCACAGACGGGCAGCGAGGCAGGTAGGCAGCAGCAGATACAGTGTGGGTTACCGCAGCGGGGCGCTATAACACCCCTGACAGGTAACTGGGGTGGGGGATCAGGGCTGGACATTCCTCCACCAAACTGCCACCAGGACACAAAGCCTATAAACCTCCCCCTATCCCAGTCAAGGCAGGCAGAAGCACAGCAATTAAAAATATACATGTAAAAGATCCCTGTGTAGCACTGCATGCACCCATCACTGTACCATCTAATTCTGACATTCAGATGGAGACTCAAATTCAAGTTCTGTAATCTTGGCAAGAAACTTTTGAATTTAACTCCTCGAAGTGTCCCACAAAGGTATTTACATTTCAAACATTAAAAGTTAAACTCTCAATTACAATATTATTAAATATGTTAAATATGAACAGCACTTAAGAGTCCCAACAGGTTAAGAAAACCGCAAAGACCTCGCTAGGGCAGGCGACCTTTTCTGAATTCCAAGCTGGACGATCAGCACTCAGATGTCAACACAGAGTGTGCGGTCGGCGCGTCAAAGAGGACAGACAGACACAGAGGTTGCCTTTCTCATTCCTGCTCGAAGTTGACAAAGCCAATTCAGTTCCTGGGTGACTTATGTGAAGCTAAGGTGGGACAGAATCCAATGTAATACCAGTGTCAGGCAGTAGATGGATTTGGTGTGATTGTGTTACTACACTTTAAATCACACCTAGGAAACATTGAGTGAGTGAGAGAGAGACAGAGGGAGAGAGAGAGAGAGAGAGAGTGAGTGTGTGTGTGTGTGTGTGTGTGTGTGTGTGTGTTTAATCTAAAAAAGCAAACACAACAGACCCAAATCCCAAAGCAGCATCACTATCAGAACTGAGATTTACTGGACTGGACCTCAAAGCCATCAAAGGAGTTTGCCCCATTAAAAAGGCCCTGGAATGTGGGAACTGGGCCCGGAACAGAACACACACTCACCCAGCTTATGAGAAGAAGCTCAGCGCCAGTTTGGAGACCAATCAGGATGGTGCACCACTGCAACACACAGCAGTGTTTCGGTCTGGGGAAGGACGCGGCGAAGGCTGATTCAGACGCAACTCTACACCCAGGTGGCCAATGATAATTCATCCATTGTTTTAATATCACCATGCCGACGGAGGTCAGACAGCCATCGGTGGATGAAGCAGACTGTGACCCGTGGAGTAACACCGACAGGGCTCCGTCCCACAAACCCTTACACACGTCGGATTCCCATCCCCGTACTGCTCAAGACAGCTTATAGCAAAAGACACCTAAGTCAAATAAATACTATACTATACTGCACTAATACTATCAAGTTATTATCCCACCAGGAAAATTTAAGTTGCAGCCAGGCATTTAAAAAGGAATACAACAAAATAAATAAATGAATACAACACTGAAAACAAATACCAACATAGAGACAGTGACCAATACATAATTCAAAACAGACCATCCACAGAACCACAACACAGACCAGTACACGGTACGCCACAGTGCAGGAAAACTTCATGGAGAGACTGGGAAAGCAGAAGAGCCAGCCCAGAAATAGTTAAGTCCATCAGTGACATCATCTGTGCTTATTCAATATATTAACAGCAACACAAACAAAAGAAAGTTTATATCTTTTAGTCTTGTGTGTGGGAACTCTATATCTTCTACCTGAAGGTAGAAGCACAAACTCCCTGTAGAGGGGGCGGTCATTATGATCTAGTATTGCCAACGCCTTCCTGAGCACATGACGGTCATACAGGTCACAAAGCTGAGTGACCTTAGGGCTACACTGACAAGCCGGCCAAGCTTATTTCTCTCTGCAAGGTTGAGGTTACCAAACCATACCACAATGGAAAAGGACAGTACAGACTCAATAAAGGTTCTATAAAACAGTGTCATCATTTTGGTACATACATTAAAAGTGTTCATTTTCCTCAGAAAATAGACGCTGCTGAACCTTCTTATGGATAGCCTCAGAATTAGCCTGGAAGTTTAACCTACTGTCCAGCACCGTACCCAGATACTTATAATTGTCTTCCAGTTCCACCTCAGATCCCTCTATCAGTGTTGCCATAGGAATAGCGGCAAACTTCCTAAAGTCAATCACCATCTCCTTAGTTTTTGACACATTCTGGTCTAGGAAAGAATCCTTACACCATGTCACACAAGTTATCCACCACTGGACCATGATCCAGTTCCCCCACTTTCACTAGACTTATAATGACAGAGTCATTGGCAAACTTAATAATTTGGCTACGCTCATATTCTCAGACTCAGTTCTACAGCTGTTTATGTATAGAATATAGAGGAGAGGGGAAAGAACACACCCTTGGGGTGATCCAGTGGAGGAGTGAAGCATGTCTGGAAGGACACACCAGGGGTGACCCAGTGGAGGAGTGAAACCTGTCTGGAAGGACACACCCCTGAGGTGGCCCAGTGGAGGAGTGAAGCCTGTCTGGAAGGACACACCCCGGAGGTGACCCAGTGGAGGAGTGAAGCCTGTCTAAAAGGACACCATTGATCCTTACACACTGCGTTCTCTCTGTCATAAAATCTAAAATCCACCCAATGGTGTTAAAATCAAGTTTAAATTCAGAGAGTAGTTTCTCAGCAAGCAGATGCGGCTGTATAGTATTAAAAGCTGAGGAGAAATCAATGATGAGAAGTCTGGCGTGGGACTTGGGGCTCTCCAGATGATGATACAGACTATTCAACACCATCAGAGTGGCATCCTCCACACCCCTACCAACTCTATATGCAAATGTCCAAGACGCCCTGCACCTGAGCCTGGACCACCTGCTTTATCACTCTCTCAAAGGCCTTCATCACTAATGATGTTAATGCAACAGGTCTAAAGTCATTTAAGGCCTTGGGGTTTGAGCACTTACCAATAGGGACAACAACAGAGTGTGTCCAAATACCAGGAATCTTCTGCCGTTCCATACATACAGTAAATATAAAATGGAAAATCCATCCATCCATTCATTTTCCAAACTGCTTATCCTTCTTGGTCGCGGGGGGTCCCAAGCCTATCCCGGAAATTATGGGCACAAGGCGGGGAACAACCCAGGATGGGGGGCCAGCCCATTGCAGGGCACACTCACACACCAAAATGGAAAATACTACGCTAATAGTATATACAGTGCATACTAAAGAACACATATTAAATAAATTAAAAGTGTACATTAACTTTCAGCTGTATGCTACCTTTTAGCATTGGCACTTCTGTAAACTCTACATCTGGGATATTTGTTTTGGGAAGTCCGGATTTATTGGAGATGGTCATACACGAGTCGAGCGCCTCCTGTAAACAGTGTGCAACCATCCAGTGAGAAGCCAGACATCAGATGTGAGAGAGGCGCGGAGAGTCGGCCCAGTTAATCGACAAGACTGGGGGCGCCATATCTACAGTCAATAAAGACGCTGGAGAACTGGCTATTGGGAGATGAAGTCCAGCTCAGGTAGAGAACCCACCCCCCCCCCCGCAGCATTTCTCAGCATACCAAAAAAAGTGTCACCAGAGCCACAAATAGCTTGAGTTTCCCAAATGGCCGGAAGCAAAGCGGCAAGGCATGCAAGGGATGTTCAAAAACCTACAGGACCACCAGGGGGCGCCCTGTGGGGGGCCTGGCCTCCAGAGGTGCATGACCCCTCAGGGGAGCATCCCCAGCACTCTAGCTGCACCACCTCCTAGATCATTCAGAGAAAGCGCCTCCTGCAGAGGGACATGGGGTTGATGCCCACTGCCCTGCCCTATGTGTTCTTTGTGGGGGTTAAATGGCACTGGGAGGGGAATCTAACAAACATCTGCATCTAACCGTGCAGAGAGGGGAAACTCCTACACAAAGCCTGTAAGGTAAAGTCGCCAGTTCCCAAACTAGGAGGGGGGAGGGGGTCACACACAGATGTGGGAGAAGAGCAGCGATCACCTGCTGGCCACCTCGGTGGTTCATATGTGCACTGAGAGAGTACGGCTTCACAACATTTAATATCTCACTTTACAACGTGCTTGACACATCTTAGCTTCTGTGCAGATAAAGAATGACAAGCAGAAACAAACCAGTTTGTAAAACAAATGAACCAAACTACAAGAAACCTACATAACTTTATTAGCAAAAGACACTTTGCGGGTTTGTTGGTGGGTGGGCCATCAGGAATGTTCGTGCCATGGTCACACTGAAATAAGCTGAAATAAAACCTGAAAACAGAACGAGGTATACGGCAGTGAACTCCACTGGCTATAGTTAGGCAGAAACAGAGACAGTGAGCTGCAGGAGTCAAGGCAACTTTGGAGGGGCCGCAGTCCAGCTTCACAGCATCAGTAAAGGTCAGCGCGAGAAACAGAAACCGCAGAGGGAATGCAACTGGGGCACCAAGCAAGGCGTCCACTGGGGTTCGCAGTCACCCCCTCTACCGGGGTCAGCAGACACCCCCAGGTGGCTCCTGTCCACGTCTACAGCCTGAAGCAGGAAGACACAGTGGAACAGACGTGGAGAATCGAAGCACTTATAACTGCCTTTAATTTTAATGGGTGAAAACAGCACAGAGAACAGAGCAGGTCAGCAACAGGGGAGCCCAGAATTCATCATGGCTTCCCACATGAAAAGCAGTCAGTGTACATACAGAGCACATGCAGGGCAAACATAGGGCATACGCATGGAGTGCCACTTCCCTGATAGCCAGCACAGGCAGGGCACACACATGGAATGCCACTTCCCTGATAGCCAGCACAGCAGGGCACACACATGGAATGCCACTTCCCTCATAGCCAGCACACGCAGGGCACACACATGGAGTGCCACTTCCCTGAAAACCAGCCCACGCAGGGCACACACATTGAGTGCCACTTCTCCGATAGCCAGCACACACAGGGCACACACATGGACTGTCAATTCCCTGACGGCCAACACACACAGGGAACATACATGGAGTGCCACTTCACTGATGGCCAACACACGCAGGGCACATGCAGGGCTCACACAGGGCACACACATGGAGTGCCACTTCCCTGTTGGCCAGCACACGCAGGGCATACACATGGAGCGCCACTCCCCTGACTGCTAGCACATGCAGGGCACACACATGGAGTGTCACTTCCCTGACAGCCAACACACGCAGGGCACACGCATGGAGTGCCACTTCCCTGAAAACCAGCCCACGCAGGGCACACACATTGAGTGCCACTTCTCCGATAGCCAGCACACACAGGGCACACACATGGAGTGCCACTTCACTGATGGCCAGCACACGCAGGGCACATGCAGGGCTCACACAGGGACCACGCATGGAGTGCCACTTCCCTGATGGCCAGCACACGCAGGGCACATCCAGGGCTCACGCAGGGAACACGCATGGAGCACCACTTCCCTGACGGCCAGCACACGCAGGGCATACACAGGGCACACACATGGAGCGCCACTCCCCTGACAGCCAACACGTGCAGGGAACACGCATGGAGCACCACTTCCCTGACGGCCAGCACACGCAGGGCACATCCAGGGCTCACGCAGGGCACACGCATGAAGCGCCACTTCCCTGACTGCTAGCACACAGGGCACACACTTGGAGCGCCACTTCCCTGACGGCCAATACAAGCACACGTAGGCTGTCTCTCACACACCTTCCCTCCAGATTAATTGCATCTGTAACTCAAGGCCCAGTTGACACCAGCCCAGTGCAGCCCAGCAGTGCAGATCCATACACCGTTGCCTCTCTACGGACTAAACCCAACAAACACAAGTACCCCCAACCCTTCCAACCCAAAGGAGGACCCCCACTGCCCTCAGGGAGGGGCTCTCATAATGAAATTACTTACCGATAAACAACACCAATGAACTTCCCAGGTGCGGACTATCACTTTACGTTTAGTTACCAGCGTGCAGATTTAGCTCTGCCCTGTACATGCCATAACAAGCAGAGTGCACTGTGTTTGTACTCCGAAATACACAGAAAGCTTATAATAAACAGAAAGAACTTCTCCAGTTCAGCTTCCTCTAAACTGCCAATTCGTGGCATTCAGCTGCTGCTTGTTGTTTGTGATGACTCAGAGGTTTTGACCCCTATAATACAAAAACACCAAGCCCCTGTGTTGGTCAACAGGAGACCCCACCACACACAGACCCCTGGTCACACTGTAAGCTGAAACCCAGAGGACATAACCGGCATCTCCCCCGGCATCTCCTTAACCAAAACCGGGCAGCACACGAAACACAGACATCTGAATGGAGCCGCAAAAAGCCATCGATCATACCATGAGGCAGAGCCAAGTGAGGGCCTACGGCACATCTGACGCTGATTCAGGGTCAGCTGCAGCTAAATGTCATGCTGGGGTCCACACTCTGAAGATGACATAGTGTTTGGGGGAAAAACACTCAGAAAGACATACACACACGCACACACATACATACACACACACGCACACACAGGCCAGGCTGCCTGCTCCCCCCTCCCCTTCCCGCCTGACCGGGGCCCTTGTCGGTCGGTGGGCCAGCTGAATCCCCCAGACAGCCCCCCTGGGCCCCTGCACCGAGACACTCACTTGAAGCGCCCCTGACAGTGCTGGCACTGCTCCCCAACCCAGCCCTGGTCGCAGACGCATGTTCCGTTCACACATCGTCCGGAGTAGCAGCTCTTCTCACAGGCTTTGGGCAGGGAGCCCTCGGCATGGACCAGCAGGTAGAGCACGGTGTAGAATAGGAGGCAGCGGCCAGCGTCCCGAAGCCGCCTGCGTTTGGGGAGCAGAGCGCCCCCCTCTGGCGTGCGGCCCATTTTACCCATAACAGCGTCTCTACGGCCCAGTCTCCTCTGCGCGTTACAGGCGTCCAGCTCTCTGATTTTAATCATATACACAGTTCATCATAATGAAGTATCCGTGCAATAATAGTTTCCTTTAATAGTTATAGTTGCCTCCTTGTCCGCCATTAAAGTAACCAGGGAAAAACCAAGTGGAAGTTTTTGTGTTTTTTCCCCAAGGTTCCCGCAGATGGACTAAATTAATCGTCTCTTTTCTTCCAAATGAATCCTGCGAAAAACAGCGACAAAAAGGGGACTGAAATGTGCGTCCGGCGGTCTGCCCGGACCGATTCAGCGGCGGGGGCTGCCTGCGCAAAGACGCATTGTTCGCGGCGTGAGTTCGGAAGCCCCGGCGCCGCTCCACCGATTCTCCGATCCGCTCTCACGGCTCCAGCAGATGCGCTCCAGCAGCCATTTTAAATCCCCAAATAGTTAATCCTGGTTAATAAATAATTTTATTTTGATATGAGCAGCCTCGGCGACTGCGGATTTGCGATCGCAAGCTGCTCGGGCGGCAGGAGATCCGTTTGGGAGAAGGTCAGAGGGGGACTGCAGCTGCCCCGGAGACGGCGAGCCTGACCAACCGCTCGGCCCGCTCGGTGTCCGCAGCCCATCCGTCGACGGTCGCTTCTCTCCGCGTTTCGCTCAGGCTTCTCGGCTTTTCAGTCCATCCCGAAGCGGCCGATCCGCGGCTTCGCTGTCGCTGCTGCTGCTGAGCATGTGCAGTGCGCAGGTCTCCGCTTAAAGGGACAGCGACGAGTGTAGGCAGGATGCGCAGCCTGCGCCTGTCTGCGCTGCGCAAAGGCTGCATCATTCCACTACGAGGTGGCAGACTGCGCAGCTCTGCTATTAAATGGGACAGCGGATAATATAGCCTGCGCCTGTCTGCACTGCGCCAGGACTGCGCAACATTCCGCCGTGGGGAAGCATACTGTACAGCTCTGCACTTAAAAGAGACGCTGGATCGTGCAAGCAGGATGCACAGCCTCGCCTGTCTGCAATCTGGCAGGCCTACGCATCACTCTGCTACAGGGAGACAGACTACGCAGTTATGTGTTTAACAGGATGGCAGATCATGCAAGCAGAATGCACAGCCTGCGCCTGTCTCTGCCCCAGCAGGGCTGTTCAGCCCTCCGTTATGGGGAGCAGACTGCGCAGCCCTGCACTTAAAGGGATGGCACAGAGAACAGCTTAAAGGGGCGGTACACAGAAGGAACCCGCAGCCTGTGCTCCGTCCCCTCTGTCAGACACCAAAGTGACATGGGGTGCAAGTGACTGTGCACTCAGGTGTAGCAAGGTACCTTGATGCTGAAGCTTACAGCTTAACACACTAACACTTCACACACTTCCCCTGGACTCTGGTGAGCGGGGTCAAGATGCATCATCACAGCATTTAATATTTAACAGTCCAGCTGGAAACATCAATACCTGAAAGTGAGTTAGCACCATGGAGAGTGTCTCTGAGGTTTCCGCCAAGGCAAACTAGACATGACAAGTCACAAGACCTTGTGTGGTTAAGTGACTTGTCACATGACCTTGTGTGGTTAAGTGACAGCGTGCGTTCAGATGTCTCTGTGAGGTTGCAAAGCATTAATAAATTTCCACTTAAGGAGACACTAATGAATCATGTGGTTAAGTGTAGTAAACATTATGTAACTTGTATGATGAATGATAGTAACTCATTGAGTCAAAAGAGTGATGTCAATCAAATAAGTAGAGTCTGAGCTCAGTCGTGTATTTAAATCGGTCCACCTGGTGGGATCTTTGTGTCTCTGGATCTGCCAGTTAACCACCCCTCTAGGCTCCTGCTCTCTGTTCGGCTTTATTCTCTGTCCGCACTCACTCCCCGTGACCCCATGCCCCCCACCCCAGGGGTTTCTGCACTGGCTTTCTGCTGCCTCTGAGTCCCACTTTCCCAGAGCAGCTGGTCTGTTTCTCAATGAACAGAAGATATTCATATAAAGTGCGAGTGTTTCTGTTCAAGCGAGGCAGACGTCTTCCGGCAGAGGCACCAGGGGCAGAGTGAGGCTCAGTGGGTTAGGCCTTGGTACCTGTTATCGGAAGGTCATCTGTTTGAATCCCATCCTCTGTGAAATACAGGCAGTCCCCAGGTTACAAACGAGATCAGTTCCATAAGTCTGTCTTAAGTTGAATTTGCAGGTAAATCAGAAAAATATTAATACACTACACGTTAATAATATTAATAACATAGTAATAATAAAAGTAACTACATACGGAACTGTACTGTTCTGTAGTGTGTGCATTCGGTATTATGAGCTATTGTATTCAAAGCGATTTTTAATGTAATAAACTTTATGGCAGTCTGTGCGTAAGTACGAGCTGTCCTTAAGTCGGATGTTCTTAATAGGGGCCACCAGTGTAGTCACGTCATTGCAGGGCCCTTGGGTGAGGCCCTTAGCCGCCTGAAAATGCTCCTGGGGCGCCGGATACAAGTCTGAGTCTGCACTCTGACCCCACGCTTCACCCGCACCTGGGTGTGCATAAATACATTTGTCTGAAAAAGGGCCAGGGATATTCACCAACTACAGAATGGCTTTTATTTCACACTTACAGCCCTGGGTCCCGGTCACTCGTTAAGCCTCTGCTAAGATGCCTGTTCTCTCCTTCAGTACATTCCCCTGTAATTCTGGGCTTTTGAAATCCCCACAAGACCATCCTATACCAGCTCGGTCCATGGAGGCTCCAGGCACCCTCTGTCAAGTGTGACGGGGCTCATTAAGAAACCGCAGCAGCACCTGGATGCAGGGACGACCTCAGGTGCCGGGGGAAGTGCCCTCAGGCTAACAGCAACCGCGCTGGCGCTATCGTACCTCTGGACTCCTCCCCCTGCACCCTGCGCTCAGCCCTTCATTGATCATATGTGTTAGGTCTACATTCCTTTAGGGTCACCACACACACGGGTCATGTCAGGCCAGTACTAAGCAAAGCCCATGTAATGCCCTAGGATGCTTCATTGCCGGCACCCCTTGTCTGAGACAAAATGAAATTACATGGACCTCAGTTGGCAGCCCTCAGTCACCTAAAATGTCTCTCTACGCGTGTCTCTGTGGTCATGGTCAGTCTACATTGTCGTGGGTTTTTAAAGAGTCTTCTTACGCGTGGCTCCATGGTCACTGTCAGTCTACATACCCATGGGTTTTTAAAGCATCTTGCTACTTGTGGCTCCATGGTCATGGTCAGTCTATATCCCTGCAGGTTTATTAAAGCATCTCTCTACGCGTGGCTCCAATGTGGTAGTCAGTGTACATCCCCGTGGGTTTTTAAAGTGTCTCTCTCCGTGTGGCTCCGTGGTTGTGGTCAGTCTACATGCTCACAGGGTTTCAAAGCGTCTCGCTACATGTGGCTCTGTGGTCACGGTCAGTCTACATCTTGTGGGATTTTAAAGCATCTCTCTACACGTGACTCCATGGTCACAGGCAGTCTATATCCCTATGGGTTTTTAAAGCATCTTGCTATGTATGACTCCATGGTCACAGTCAGTCTACATCCTGTGGGTTTTAAAGTGTTTCTCTACGTGTGGCTCTGTAGTCATGGTCAGTCTACATCCCTGTGAGTTTTTAAAGCGTCTCTCTATGTGTGGCTCTGTGGTAACATTCAGTCTACATTCCTATAAGTTTTTAAAGCGTCTCTCTACATGTGGCTCTGTGTTCACAGTCAATGTACCTGTGGGTTTTTATGTGGGTCCCAGTGACAAGCCAGCACTTCCAGACACAATGGGCACCTTGTGCCCTCGCAGAGACGGCCCTACAGACCCCAGGCACTCAGTGTAGCTACAGCATTGTCTGAATGAGGCGTGAGGCATTTCTCTCTGCTCAATGATGCCACAATAGGATCTCTCGCTGGGAGTCCTCTACAGACAATGGTGCTGCAGTCCCACAATGGGGGGTGGGGGGCTGTGGGACTGCACGTCCCATCTCCAGGGGGGCAGGGGTGGGGTACGGATGTGACAGAAGAATGCTCCCTGTCTGATTGTGACCTTCGAATATTCCTTTACAAACATCTCATCCCTTGGAGTGTCCCTTACGATCACCTCATCCTTTAGTCTGTCCCTTCGGACCATCTCATCTCTTAGCGTGTCATTGAAGATCCCTCATCCCTTAGTGTGTCCCTCAGGACCATCTCATCCCTTAGTGTGTCCCTCAGGATCAGCTCATCCCTTAGTGTGTCCCTCAGGACCATCTCATCCCTTAGTGTGTCCCTCAGGATCACCTCATCACTTAATGTGTCCCTCAGGACCATTTTATCTCATAGTGTGTCCTTCAGGATCGCCTCATCCCATAATTTGTCTCTCAGGATCACCTCATCCATTAGTGTGCCCTTTGGGATCATCACATCACTTAGTGTCTCCATCACATCTGTTAGATGTGAGTATTTTTGGTGCCAAATGGCACTTTGTAGAGTGCTCCAACTGAAATATCTGTCTGGAGACAGCATACACACTTACACAGGTGGAACTATTCAGACATTGTCCACATCTGTGTCACATCCTCCTACCACTGTGCATTCCAGGAACAAACATCCATATTTCTTTTATTAAATAAACTACCATGATGGCAGATATGATGAGCCTGGGGATCCTGGGTGCTCTGCAGATAGATGACAGGGGATGATGTCACTGTCAGCTTTGTTTGTTTGTTTCACTCCCTATTTCAGCTTTTGCATTTATGCTCGTATTCTTGGTCTGTCCCATTCAAATTCACTGCTTTTTATGAGAGTGCTTAAATCGATCTCCGCCTTAGTGCAGATTGAAGGTCGTTCCGTGAACCAAGGTTATGCTCTTGTCTTTAAATGAACTGCTTTTAGCTGGGCAGGGCTTTTGTCCAGCAGACCGGGAAGCCTTCACAGACCACAGTGTTCAGCATTGGATATGTGTGTCTGCAGTGTTCATGAATGTCAGTGCACTCTTTATTTTCAGAAAAATATCATAGTCTGACATCACTAGGGGATGCTGTAATGGAGCTCCGTGAAGCGTGGTATTTGTACTCCCTGATTGTCCTGGTCTATCACTCATGCTACTAGATTGCTATTTACCGGGGGATGGGTTCAGCTTTTTAAAGTAGAGTTTCCCTGCTGTCCTTCCATTAACACACTGCCACTTCTAAATGATCACCGCTCCTTCTTATCAAAAGCAGCCTCTGAGTGTCAGGCAGACTCCCTTGTACAGGTGGAGTAAACAAACACGGGAGCAGGGAGCCTGCTTTCTGCTGTCTGCGCATCGCGTGCCACATGCTGGACCAGCAGGGGGTGGCGATGAGCACAGCCTCCGACTTTCACGCTTTGCTTCTCCCAGAATGTGAGCGCTACACTACCGCGACTGGAAGAGGCTGTCCACGCATCACGTGCCACATGCTGGACCAGCAGGGGGCGGCAATGAGCACAGCCTCTGACTTTCACGCTTTGCTTCTCCCAGAACCTGAGCGCTACATTGCCGCGACTGGCAGGGTCTATCTGCTCATAGGGGAAGTTAGTGAAAAAATAATCACAGACAAGATAGAAGCCTAAAAGAAAAGCCCTTATATTGACTCTAGTTATGTTTATGGACTGAATCATTGTGTCAGGTCGGTAGGCCAGAGGACATATTTGGTGTTAGACTGTCTCACCTTTTGCATTTCTGAAGTAAAAATCTCACTCTCTCGTTTCTCCAAATGAGAGCAGGCTTTATATTCTGGCAGTGACGGACAGTGAGTGCCATTTTTATTTCAAACACATGAAGAATTCGCATGAAGGAACACTCTGCTTTGGCCAACAGAAACTGTGCTGGATGAGAGATTTACACAGGCAATCAGGCCCCCTAGTACTGTGCTCTTAGCCACAAAATGTTCAGCTTTTTATGCAGACAGGTCTGTGGACACCTATGAAGTTTTGTGTCAGGCAGATATATGGAAACCTCTAAGGTCTGTGTGTTTTTCTTTGACTCTCTTTTGACTCTCCTAGCTTAGGGTGAAATGAAAAAGTATCATGGCCCTAAACTTGAAACAAGGTGAATGAGGTATCTGGATTCATGGCTGGTGGGGGCAGTGTTGCCACAATGCTGTTTCCCATCCCCCATCTCACCCAAACTTGTGTGTGGATTATGACTTTTGCGGTGTGGCCCATGTGGTTTGTGTCCAAGTGCTCATTGTCACATGACATCAGTAATGTCTGTTTTCCTAGAAGACACTGGGGCTTCACATGGTGCTCTGCAATGCCACCTGCTGGCAGCAAGGAAAACAGAGCCACTTAACCCAAAATTAATCTGTGGTGTTACTCAAGAACCAAGCTAATGATGCTGTGAGCCCTCCATAAGCCCCATTTTGCCTGAATGTTTCTGGCAAACAGGCCTGGCCTCAGGCGGCCCTCCGGGGGCCGGCCACGTCCTGTAGGATGAGCCTCCACCCGCTAGTTGTACTCGCTATGTGTAAGAAACACCATGTGCTTTTTGCATTTCTACAAATCCTGATCCAGCATGTTTACATAAAGCTGCGTAGCAACTTTCTGATCCATACATCATGAATATGCTTGACTGTTTCTGTTCACGACTGAACATGAGTGAGTCAGGTTTAAATTTTAAGCCCCCCGACGCTGACTCCATGTGAGACTCATGACTACAAGCCAGTCTTCAACCAGATGCTCGTGGCTGCCTGATTGACTCCAGCTGTGCCCAAACTTGTGGCACACACTTACTTCCGCACTGTGGTCAGATGATCGTCATTATGGGGGCCGGGGCATGGAGCCCATGCAGTGACACGTCCAGATTGGGCCTGGATTCGACCCATCTGGGCCACACCATCGGGAGATTCCTATGACGCACCCCAGAGAAAATGCACACATGTGCATTTTCTCATCGGGATTGACAGACCAAACTGGGACACAAGGAGGTTCGAGCGGAAGGGCGGCAGCTCACCCACCGACAAAGCGGGCGGTTTCCTGGGGGGAGGAGCTGCATCACCATGGAAACCAGCTGCACCTCATCAGTGTCCCCCCAAATGCGCCTCACTGCCACATACTGCCACTTAAAGACACCTATGATCAGACTTATACGGCGGGTCAGGTGACCCTGTGGTGGAGACCGCCCCACCATGCTGGACCACCAGGGAGCGTCACACCTGGTATGTCCAGGCCAAACAGCAGCAGGAATAGCAGGGCTGCGGTTAATAGGCTCCATTTAAAGAGCTGAAGTGAAAGATGAAAACATCAGTGACACAACAAGCTGCTCTGCTTTAAGCGATAATGCGAACCACAGAGCAAAGCACCCCCTCCGGAGGGAATATCAGTTACCATGTGATGGCACCACCTCTGGTCAGGAGGAGGAACTGCGAGTGTTATTTACTCCCTCTGACATAATGATGCAATGCAGTACCTGACAGACCACTGTTGCTGTGAGCTGGCACGGCGACCGGCAGCGGGGGTGACAGAATGCGGAGTGGTGGGTTGCCAAGCTGGTGAAGCCTGCCATATTAGGATGGGGGGTGTGCCCAAATGGCAAGCATACGAGGGAGGACAGCCGTATGGCTGGGGAGCTGGGAGGCGTACATGTTTGTTTGCATGTTTAATAGCGAGGCTGCATTTATTCATAAAGCCAAACAACATTGAGGATGGGAGACGTACACGTTTGTTTGCATGTTTAATAGCAAGGTCGCATTTATTCATAGAGCCAGACGACACTGAGGATGGGAGGTGTACACGTTTGTTTGCATGTTTAATAGCGTGGCCGCATTTAAAAGAAGGACAACATTGAGGATGGGAGGAGCACGTTTGTGTAGTGTGGCCGTGTTTAAAAGCCACACTGAGGACGAGAGGCGCACAACTTAACTTGCCTGTTTAATAGTGAGGCTGCATTTGATCATAAAGCTAGACGAAACTGAAGACCGGAGGCACACACATTCGATTATGTGCTTGACAGCGAGGCTGTGTTTATTTCAGACCAAAAGACAAAACTCAAAATCCACATTGCGGAATATTAACGGAGTACAGCTTGGCCTGAATTCTCAAACTCAAGCAGAAAAATTCCAGCTCATCACAGCAGCCACACGAAAACCGAAGAGACACTCCTACCGTGTCTGACGCATTTACATTTTATTTATTTAGCAAACGCTTTTATCCAAAGCAAAATAGGAGTGAAAAAATAGGGTCAACCAGTTCCTGGACCAATCAGGGGTTAAGGGCCTTGCTCAGGGGCCAACGGTGACATCACTCTGCCGAGCCTGGGATTTTATCTGGTATTAGGGCAGAGTGTAAACCTTCTGAGCCAAACGCAGTGCAACATGCTGTGAGATCAGACACATGCACACCCACTGTGGTTTTCAGTAACCCACCCAAACACCTCACCCTCAGACCTCAACACCAGCAAGGTCAAACAGTAGAGAGCACAGGTTTCCCTGAAAACAACCATTTCCCAGAAAGCCTGGAATTCTGGGATTTCTGGACATGACAGTTCTTCAAGCTAAATGCTTCTCCCTGCCTGGCAGGCCTTCAGCCTCTCTCTGTGCTCCAGTATCTGGATGGGGTTCTCTCTCAGGATGTCTGGAGCTGCTGGCTGGCTCCTCACGGTCACTCTCTGGTCTGACAGCAGGGTAAGGGTCCATTTCCATTTCCCCACAGCCATCACTAGCAGCCGGGAGGCCTGGAGGTTCCTTCAGCGAGTGCGAGATGTGCTCCACAGTCCAATGTCCCTCACGCAGGGCGTGTTCCAGGGTGAACTGCCCCTGCTTGGTGCGTGTCAGTTCCCTGACATGGGCACATGAGGACAGCTCTGTAGGACACGCACAGCAAAACCAGGGGTGAATCTCAATACCAAGGATGCAAAGACCATACCTGTGGACTTGGCAAGACTGGTATTGCGAACTTGCCTTCCAAGAACGATCTCGCAAAAACACGAGGACAAAGAACGCATCAATAGTGGTTTGAGATTGATGTGTTCCAATACACCCTGATTATGCAGGCCGTAATTTTTTTCATAGTATTTAGTAAAGGACACATAATCAAAATGTTCAGTCTAAATGACTGACTATTTCTGGTATGATTACTTGTGCTTTTTCACAAAAAGTTTATACTTAAAATATTTGTATTTATTTCAACTGCGGATAAACCAAGGCCCAGGCCCGGCGTAGCTGTGCGGCCGGCTTTCCAGGCTACCATCTAACCAAACAGAAGCCGAATGTAGCGTGTACCTTTACCAAGATCATCCACCAGACTCCTGACATAGAAACCACCACCACATTCAATGTCTGCAGAGAGAAATAGATGTTTCAGTTAAACTATTAATGCAAATTACAACAAATTATATTGTGAATAAATAATTACAATTTAAGTGGATACTTCTGTTGGACTTTTTAAACAATTAGAGCAACTTCAGTAGGAACACTCGTTTGTACAAAGGGGTAAAAACAAAAATGAATTGTATGTTCAGCAGATAATCAGTGCAAAATAGTAAAGGCTTCACAGCCTGTGATTGACTGAGAATAGCAGTCACATGGACAGACCAGGGCGGCTTTGAGGACTGTTCCATTTCCATTTCTGACCCATCTGCAGGCCTGCTGGGACACTAATACCCTCAGAAGGGGCAGCTGAGGCCGACGCGGTCCAAAAGAAATGTAAAAGAGGCTCCGTCTGCCTAAGCATCCGGGTACTGGTCACATGATGGGGGAGGGGAGGGGGCTGGTGGCATAAAGCAACACAAGTAGCTGCTGCAGACCTAGAATCAGGCCACAGGGACAGCAACACACCAGCATGGTGCCATGGCTGAAGATCAGAGGCTATTAATAGCTGCAGGAAAGGGGAGGGGGGTGTATAGCAGAGTAATGGAGGGAGCACATAAACAGGGTGAGGGGTGAGGGGGGAGCGGGTAAACACAGCG
>JAODLD010000047.1:950897-971762 GCA_026781065.1 Mormyrops boulengeri | reverse complement strand
CCCCCCCCCCCCCCCCCCCCCCCCCCCCCCCCCCCCCCCCCCCCCCCCCACACCCGGGGGCGCCGGGAATTATACTAATTTATTTTTTCAGAAAAGAGGGTCAGCCAGTCTCTGGTGCAATTCAGAGTTAAGGACCTCGCTCAGGGGATTTGAAGCAACAACCTTCCACTCACAGGCACAGTGTCCGATCCAACTGAGCCACACGCTGCCCCGTCAAATAAATCTGTAATAATATAATATAACCCTTACACACACACAGGCACACACAGAAAAACAGGTTTGTGATCTTTGTGGGGACTCTCCATTCATTTCTATTGGGAAAACTCTAATCCCAACATAACGAGCTTAACCCCCACTCAGCCCTAATCTCAACCATAAGTAACCAAACAAAATACAATACTTTTGGCATTTTTAGTTTTTTGGTTGCATTCACAGATCTTTTTGGGGACCTGAAAAATGGTCCGCACAACATCAAAATAACTGTTTTTTATCACATTGTGGGGAACATTTGGTCCCCATAATGTAATATAAACATAATCCACAAACACACAGGTACAGACACACACACACACACACAGATACACATACTCATAAGCAGCGCAGGGTGATGCTAACCCAGGGTAAAAAGGGGGGGACTGAACTCCTTCAGGCTCAGGTGGTACACTGTCACTGGCCGAGCCGGCTTTGCCTCCACCTTCTGACCCTGCTTTAGAAGGACAGAGAGTCGCTGTCCGTTCCTCTTTAGGGCCGAATATCTGAAAGGACACAGGACACAGTCACAGGGACTCACTGGACCCCCTCCTTGCACCCCGCCCTGCCCCTTTCACTTACAGCGGTGGGACCTGCATGATCTCTCCGGTGAACTTCTTCAGCTTCTCTTCCATGTCCTCTCTGGTGATGTGATCTGCACAGATTCAGACAGTGGGTGGGGTTTCCCTGAGATCACAGGCCCATTCTGCTTCTGGGATCTCATTACAGTCCAGACAGCACTCCATCAGTCAGCCACTGCGCCCTCTGCTGTTTCTGTTGTCATAACAGCTCACGAACCCATCGCACATAGGCTCACCGAAGCTGTTCTCCTGGGTGACGGTTCCTGTGGCGTCCAGCGTGTCTGTGGCCTTCCCAAGCTCTCCTACAGCAGTGTACTTCTGTGGACAGACCAGGGAGTTTGCTCACTGGCAGCTAACCCTGTAACCACAGGATTCAAACCTCTTTCTAATACTCTTTACTTCCGAGCCATTACTACAGAATTCCATGCAATACTTCCCCCGAGATCCTTTGCAGTTACTGTTTATTAGGGGTTAACGGTACACAAAAATCATGGTTCGGTATGGACCTCAGTGTTCGAAGACGCGGCTTGGTACGTTTTCGGTACCGTGGGGTGTAAAAGAGACAAAACGTAAGTTGCTTCTCTTTTTCTTTATTAAACAGTGGTTTACTGAATAAAGTATGACTGTCAATACTGCTGCAACCTACTGATAAAAAGTAACATTACTTAAAAGTAAATGAAAATAAATATTCTCTCAAGTAAATAAAAATAAAATTAATGTCCATTAAGGTGCACATTTAGAAAATTTACCGTACCTGATCTGTACTGTATTCACATTAGCAGCTTTCAGCTTCATATTATAACTGTGCAACACAAATATTGTCTCAAAACACAAAACAAATATCCAAAAATACAACTTCCAGCTTCACGTGAAAACGAAGGCGCGCATGCGTAGTGGTGCGGCTTCACCCGCCCCATTCCGAATGTTACTCGGGGGAAACACAGAAAGGTTCTGAATTTGCTGCTTTCGTTCGAACCGAAAGACCCATACCGAAATTTTGGTATGAATACGTGTACCGTTACACTCCTGTTTATTATATATTATTTATTGTCATGGAATTAATAAAGTATTTATTCTGTCTATCAAATCGCATATTTGGTCATCCTAAAGTGGATCAGTTCTGTTGTTCTGAAGCTCTACTCACCTTGGAACCTGTCAGCATGGTGGTTAACATTTTGGTCCCGCTGCCGATCCCAACCACTATATGGAAAAAAAATACTCATAATTCTCACGGACAGAAATCTGATTAACCACTCCCGTAAATGAAGAGGCATTTGCCAGGTGAAGAAACGGCACCCAAAGTCCGCAGGCTATTTCACACCAAGCGAGCCCTATAATGATAGACACACGTGTTTCCGATGGATGTTCCTCCAGACCTTATTTGGATGCCTCGTAGCAGCTTGGTCTTTTGACAATGACAATCTGAGGATTTCAATGACCCACCATGAAGGTTCTAGTGTGCATTCCCCATAACAGAACTACAACTGCGTCAGACAATGACCATACCGGACCAGAGTGGAACTCACCGAGAACGCCAGAGGCAGCGCTGTCCAACGTCCCACCGTGGCCCATTTTAAGCAGTGCCTTCTTCCTCTTGCGGGGGTTCTGATGCTTCTCACCCACCTCTGTGACATAAAACTCCAGATAAGGATGCATTTCTCCCTCCTCCATCCTGCGACGCTAAGCACATACATCATGCTTACATCTAAATCGCCTAATTGAAACCCCACTGCTGTCGTTCACACGGGCTTCTCACAATGAACATCACTTACCTTCTAGAAGTTTCTCCTTCAGCCTATTTAACACGTCAGCCGATGTGGGTCCTTGTTTTTTATAAACTGCAAAAAGTCCATTTAAAGACTGCAACTTGGACAGCGGGGCTCTTTGGGATACTGTGCCCGTCACCACCGCAGCCATGCTTGCTGATTGTAGCGGCGCCAGTGTATGACGAAAATTATCGTTGCTGGGGTGCTGGGTACTGTAGTTCATTTATTTACATTTTGTAAAATTACGCTTATTTTATAACTCAACAACTAATTGTCCTTTGATTTGTTTAATTAATGTTGTTTTACAAGCGCTTTAGAATTATTTGGTGCTTATTTCCCTCTATAAATTGAAGATGGTTCTCCCGGTCCAACTAGAAAATGTATAATATAATAGTGCTTCGATTTTCGACATTCTTCTGCACGGTGGTTAAACCCGCTGTCATCCGTACATTTCGTCATTTGTGACAGTTTGCTTATCTCTTCCCAGTGAGTTGCGCTGTAGGCTGACGCTCGGAATGCTGTTGGTTTGATTCCTATCTACATGGCATTTGTAATTTCTCATCTTTCTGCGGGTTTCCCTCCCATATCCAAAACCTGAAGTTTCCTGGGAAATGCTCCAGACTGCCCTTTTACTGAATAGAGTTATGGAGGATAAATGGAAAAATGTAGAGGCACACCAGCTCTAAATTCATAAAAGAGAGATCACGCTAAAAGCAAGTCCATCTTCCAGCTGCTTATCCTGGTCTGGGTCACAGGGATTCCTCTTTAGATGTCTATTGGACCGGCAAACAGCAGCTTGGAGTACACGGGAATTTGACCTGCTGATTCAGCACGGAAGAAATAGAGAATAAGAATTAAAAGGTTAAGAATAGGTTGTCGCTGGAGATAAATGGCGAGTCACTGTGGTGTGAGTCCCACCAATCAAAATAAATGCTCAGGCATCTTGTGACGTGACTCTTGGTTCAGCAGCCAGACGCGTCCTGGCTCCACCTGGCCCGGTCAGGCTCACCTCAGAGCCCATGTGACTGTCTGGGCTGAGGGCGGCAGCTCTCCCTATAGGCAGTGTGAGGCCCCACCTGACACACACCGTAAGACCACACCCAACCCACCATGTTTAACACCACCAACCGTCCACAGGATATCACTCCATACAAACCTACTAATTTATGGAGCTACTGAGTTATAACACAAATCAGAACACAAAGAGTTGAATGCTTTAATGCATCAGGGAAGAATTAACAAGAGCAAAACCCAATCGCCATCCGTCATGAGGAGGGGTGTGTGGACGCACACTTTACCAAGGGTAGCACAGTTTTCATTGGCCAAGGCAAAATGACGACATAAGGTGCACGAGTCAGGGTGCTGGGGGGGGGGGGGGTCAGTGAGGGTGGGGCACACAGGAGCACACTGACAGAGGACATGGGGCGTGCCGACAGGAGACCTTGTGGGACAAACACTAGGGAGCTGTGATGTGGGATGTATGTGAGCACCACCATCTGTGCCCAGCAGGGGTCAGCACTGCAATTCAAGCCTATGAGACATTCAAGGTGTCTTACTCTCCATACAGCACTAACAGGATGTTCACAGCGAGCCGAATCTGCTCCCCTCAGACAGACATTCCCTCACTAACCTACTTTTGCATCCCTTTCCCCAAGAGAACTAAAAGGCTGTGTATGTTCCTGCCCGCTGCTGCAATCAGACTCTTATTTTCACATGTGCAATTTCAATGTGTCAGTCGCATGGGCAGATGAGGGAAGAGTCAACTCTGTAACGCCTCCCAAGAGTGGTGAGCAGAGTCGGAGGAGGGAGAGGAACTGCAACGAAGGTCCAAGGCTGGCGATGGAGAAAGCAGAGGATACACTCAGGGAACACGATGAGAGCTCCAGCAATGGGAACCTTTGTTTGATTCGCACCAAATGGGGAGTTCCCACATCCAGCTCACATGACCGACAGGTGATGCCAACGCGCAGCTGCCGGCCTCGAGAGAATCGGCGCTGATGAGACCCAGGCAAAGCAAGCATCGCCAAATGCGCCGTCCGTATGACTGCGGTGAGACAAGGCGGTAAGTGACATGGAGGCTTGACATGTAAACGCAGCGACATGGAAGAAGACAGCGTAGCTGCTCCTGTCCTAGGACAGGTGACTTAGAATTTACAGGAAGTGTCAGTATAAAAACAGCACAAGTAGAAAACAGCACGAGCTTTACATATGGACCATGGGATAGAGGCAGGAGCAGCGAGTCAGACCCACACCCCCTATATTTCAGTTCACAAAGAAAAGGTATAAAAAGAGACCCAAAGTACAGCAATCTGTACAGCGTCTGCGTGGGATCATGTCTGTGCAAATGTCAAACACTGGAGGTCTTAATATTAAGAAAGTGAAAGGCAGACAGAGACAGCCCCGTCACACCAGGTCGGTACAGAGCGCCCCCTGCTGGGAGGGGAGGCACACGGCCGGCTCAGAGCTTCAGCTGGCCATCTCAATGTCTCCCCACTACGAAACACTATTATTGGCGAGAAGTAGAGGTTCCACAGGGCAAAGTTCACAAAATATTCTCAGAAAACTCAAACCCCAAGATCTGTAACTGACAAACAAAAAACAGCATATTTGCTTACTATTACAGAAACACAAGGTTACAAATGATGTTTGCTGTCTGTCCTTATAAATAAAGCATGCCCTGGAAAAAGACAATAATAAAACATGTACATGTAATGCTCACATTATGCCCACTGTGAAGGCACAGTACGAGCGCCCCCGCATGGTGGAGGACTATACTAAACGACATAGCAGGAATGGATGGAGGGGTTGTGGGCAATTAGATACACTTTACAGAAAACAGTGTTAAAAGCATGACGTGATTGCAATATCTGGACCGGCGCTGACCATCAGAATATCATGTGACCACATGCCCCCCTCCCCAGACACACCCCTTGCTGCTTCCATGCCCGTCCCCGCGAATGACAGGCAAACCTGAGAGGCGGAAAGATCAGACCCACCAACATGTGTCCACCCAACGTTACGAGAGGGTGGAGCCACAGCCTGCCCTGAGGGACGAAGCAGTGAGGGGCGGGGCGAACAGAACTGGATCAACAGCAAAAACCACTTTCATCACCTTCTCTCCCACAAAAGTTAAAAGGCAGAAATATGTTATGTGAAAGGCATTGAAGCTTTAGACGCTGACTGGGATGTGCGGCTTAATAATAACACATAAAATAAAAACAAACAAACAAACAAACGTCTTTGTACAGATGAGAGTTCTGACGTGTCCGTTGAATGCGCATAAACGGCAGAAACACATGCGACACCGTTTCTGCCATGACGCCATCTTCATCCCAGAGTGGGTGGGGTTACACCACATCATGGTGCGTTGACGTCACCCCCTCCTCGTCCCCAGGTCCATCCAAATTGAGGCAGAGCACAGGTACAGCCTCATGGCGACGTGGAGGCGTGGAACTTGACAAATGCGACGGCAGCCAGCTCCTTGCAGAACTCCTCCAGGACAATCACACCCTCCAGCAGGGTCATGTGGTCGATGCTGGGCGGGGCCACACAAACACGGGCACATGTGAGCACATCTGAGGAGAACCCGCTTTTAAAATGAGATGAGGGCACTAAACCCCACCACAGACCACCCAGAAGCAGCACTGAGAGACTCACCCCGTGCCCTCCGGCTCCAAGCCCAGCAGCCTCTTCCTGACCAGCAGGAGTTTGGGGGTGAAGTCGGGGATGCGGTGGATCCTCAGCATCAGATCTCCCACCACCTGGAGCGGGAGAGACACAGCCCCATGGGGGGGAGGGGGGGCTCTTGTTACACGGTACTGCGGCCCTGTAGGACAGGGACATGCCTCCACATGCGCACCGTACCTCATGTAGTGCCCTGTGCCGGTAGGACCAGATACTCAGCTAATTAAGCAATTAAGGGAGAAGGAACCTGCTCACAAACATGAGCCTACAGACATACATACAAAGACAGGCATACCTATATACAGAGAAACAGACAGACAAAGGCAGACAGGCAGGCAGAGAGACAGACACATATACAGAGAGACAAACATACTGACATACAGAGAAACAGGCAGACAAAGGCAGGCAGACAGAAAGACAGACAGGCAGAGATAAGGACAGAAGACACACATACAGAGAGACAGATAGGCAAATAGAGAGAGACAGACAGACACAGGCAGGCAGAAACTGGCAGAGACACACATGCAGAGACAGACATATACAAACAGAGAAACAGACATGGAGAGAAACGGAGACAGATGTACAGAGGGGCAAATGGGCAGGCAGAAAGAGACAGGCAGGCAGACAGAAACATGCAGAGAAAAACAGGTAGAGAGACATGCAGAGAGAGACAGGCACAGAGACAGAAAGGCAGAGAGACAGAGACAGACAGGCAGAGAGTCATGAAGGAGACAGGCAAAGGGGCAAACAGGGAGACAATCAGAAAGACAAGCAGAGACACAGGTAGACAGGCAGGCAGGAAGGCAAAGAGACAGATTGCCTTTCTCAATCCTTGCACCCGCCAAACAGGAAAGGAAAGAGAGACAGAGTGTTTACCCTGACTATGACGGAGAAGAGGGAGCGGCAGGAGGGGGCTAGGTTGATGTAGGGGTCCAGCAGGTACTCGTGTAAGTGAGGGTGGGGCAGCAGGGCCAGCTTGGACAGCACAGATGTCACCTGCAGGTTCACGTCATACGGCTGCAGGGAAGGGAGGGCGCAGAGACACAAATCAGGCGGGTGAAGCTCCGCCCCTCAGTGGCCGCCAGCCACCCACCCGATGCTCTGCCCACCAATGACCTGCCTACCTGGTCCAGTATACGGCCCATGCGGTCAAAAAGAACCTTCAAGAAGTGGCCCTCGAAGAAGGGCCCATCCTGCTCACACTTCTCCAGGGGCTTGGGCGTCCCCAACCATTCCCAGCGCATGCAGATGCCACAGTAGTCCCTGAACTGGGGATGCAGAACATGGTCAGCATGCTCTAAATGTCACACACCTGGCTGGGATAAGGGGTTTTGAACATCACATGCCCCCGACAATCACAAGGGGCTCTGAACATCACGCGCCCCCAACAGTGACAAGGGGCTCTGAACTGTGCCAGTAGCCTCAGTACCTCACAACGCTGGGTGGTGCCTCACCTGTCGGTGTGCATCTCTCAGGTACGTGTCGTAACCGGAGCCCTCCACCTGGTAGGACGATTTGGCATCCTCGGGCACCAGGCACAGGAAGCTGGGAGCAGAAGCGTGTGGATGGACCTGCTCAGTACAGCTCAGATACAACCACACACGCACAGCACCACCTCCACCTTATGCACATCACAGCTCAGATACAGCCACAGGCACAGCACCACCTCCAGCTTACCGCTATCACAGCTCAGATACAGCCACACGCACAGCACCACCTCCACCTTACAGCCATCACAGCTCAGAGGCAGCCACAGGCACAGCACCACCTCCATCTTACAGCCATCACAGCTAAGATATAGCCACATGCACAGCACCACCTGCAACTTACAGCCATCACAGCTCAGATACAGCCACAAACACAACAAATATAAAAACTTCACTCTAGGTCTACATGAGGGCCACTGGAGGTGCTGTGCTGTTAAGTCACTCACAAGCTCTCACAAACTGAACAGCACGTGTACTGCACTCTGCCCAGACCTGTTGACAATCTTGTGGACCTCCGTCTTCCCATCAGGCTTTGCGTGATCTGGCGACTGAGGAGGCGAGGAGCTGAGCCAATCCGGGCTGGAGAGTCTGTTGTCTGGGGAGAGGTCTGTGAACAAAGGGTCCTCCTCCAGGTCCCTGCATGACAGCACAGCATTTCATAACTTCATGCATGAACACAGTACAGATTCACCCGACACAGCTATGCCGACGTGTAATCCCCGTCCTAAAAGGGCACGCTACCATGCCGATGCAGGAGGGCTGAGGCGAGACGTCAATAAAACATTGCACGGTGATTATGAACATCTGCATCTTTATGTCTCAACGTGTGCACATATGCATTAGCATTTAGCTTGTAAGGATAAGGATGTATGTTAACGTAGCAACATGCGTTGACGTTTGTTAGCACACACTGGACGCATTAGCCTGACTTACACAGCATCAGGCAGCTGCCCGTTCTCCAGTGCCTCCCTGTCCTCCTGTGGCTTGTTTTCCAGGTAGCGCCGCTCCTCCAGGTTCCTCAGCACCAGGCTGTACACCACATGCTCACAGGGCTTCTGCAGCAGGTGCTCGAACATCCGCAAAGTCATGATGCTGATCTGTCCAGCAGGGGACGAAAGAGAGTGGGAGACAGTCAGACGCTACGTTAGTTACCTGAGTCTCAATTTTTAAACTTACGGTGCTGAAACACTTTCATGTTAATGCTGCCTACACACAGTATCAAAATATTATGACACTTAATTTCTGCCTGGATACACATGCCCTGAACCTGGCTTCTGACGGACCTCATCAGACAGGTGGTCACAGTGCTCGATGAGCCTGTGACGCAGTGGGGGCCGGCCAGCCCCATCGGGGGTCTCCGCCTCCCGCTCCTCCCCCAGCAGAAAGTACACCGTCTCCTGAAGCAGTGCTTCCGAACTGATCTGCCTTATGATTCGGGTCAGCAGGGCTGTGGAGGTCAGGATGCCCATCTCTGAGCTGTAGGGTCAAGGGTCATATTGGCAATGTCAAAGGTCAGACTGCCAGAGGATTAGGGTCAGGGCTGTAGGCAAGAAGATTCAGAGGTCCAAGGGTAAAAATTTTAAACTGTTCAAAGTTATAAGCGAGCAACGTCAAACATGTTCCTTAGACATCAAACTTCAATGGCGAACATCACGGTGCAATAGTTACGTTTGCATGAGCTGCGGCTCCAGGGTGGGCACCAGAAACTTCTCTCTCACGGCCCGGGCCAACACCACAGCCGCCATCTGTCCAAAGGAGCAGCCTACTTTTAGAGCATGCTGGGAAACCCCCAGTGCCATTACACTCGCATAAGGACCATCCCCACAAGACATTTCCGTGTCCAGTGTGCTGCTGCTGTCTCGGTGTGCAGGTTTGCAGTGTTTACAACGTGTCATTGCTGCGTCTTTATGTGCCACCACAGCCTCAGTGTGTGGGTACTCTGTGTGTTCCGCATGCCACCGCTGTCTCAGTGTGCAGGTACTATGCATGTTCAGTGTACCGCCACTGTCTCAGTGTGCAGGTACTCCATCTGATCAGTGTGCCGCTTGTTTCTGTGTGTGGTTGCCCTGTATATTTAGCAAGGTGCTGCTGTTTCTGTTTGCAGGTGTTCAGTGTGCCATTGCTGTGTTAGTGTGTCTAGCGTGCTGATGCTGTTGCTGTATACGGGTGCATGGTGATGGTGCTGGTACCGTCTGTGCCTCCTTGATCAGCTGATCGCAGTAATCCAGCCAGGACAGGAAGGAAATGAGCGGCCTCTTGCCGGTGAAGGCCGTAGCGTCCTCCTTCACGCTGTAGGCATCCAGTCTGATGGGCGATATGGGGCACGCCTCAGACCCAGCACAAGACCACTGATTCTCGACGAGGGATACAGCTCAGGGCAAAACAGTGTCAGAATCAGCCCCCACCCCCAGAGCAAGTACCACGTCCACTCACCCCCAGTTGACAGACTCCAGGGTCTCAATGTCCAGTGGGTCCATGGATGGGGGCAGCGCCCGGTAGAATGCGGAGAGGCGCTCGGCCAGCAGCTGACACAGGGCTGTGCTCTCTGTCAGGCAGCGGGCGGCTGCCGGCTCAGGAAGGCTGGCTAGCAACATAAGGCCCTCGCAGGCCTTCACCACGATCCGGCCGTCCTGCCAGGGAGAGCGGTGCACTGTAAGTACTGCCAGCTATATAACCATCCTGTTAGAGACTCCGGGGACGCGGTCAGTACTGCTGGCTATATAACTGCCCTTTTAGGGACACTAGGGACACAATCAGTACAGTACAGTACAGAGACAGGGTCAGTACTGCCGGGAACACTGACCGGGCTCTTGGTGAGGTTCAGCAACGAGTTGACAAGGTTGTAACTTTGGTTCTGGTTGGCCTGGGCATTTTGCTCAGCAGCTGCTGCCCCATTGGCTTCCAGTCCTGGCTCCCCCACCGCTGGTGCCTGGCCAGTGTCAGGTGAGGTGGCCCCGGCCACATCCCCTCCCAGCCCCCCGTACTCAGATGCCCGGATGGCCCCCACCTTTGCCTTGTTCTGTTGTTCATGAGCAACATAAAGGACAGGTTAAACTACCAACAGACACGCGAACTGGCATGAAGCAGCGGCCCCGGGGACAGGCTCTGCCCCCAGGGGCAGCATGGGGCCCCAATGACACTCAGGCAGCCCGCAGCTTCAAAGGGTCATCAGCCTACCTCCAGGAAGAAGCTGACCAGGTAGGGGTCCTGCTTCAGCTTAGCACAGACAATGCAGAGGAACTGAATCTCCTCATTCTCAGTGGGGGCTGCCAGCACCTCTCCACACAGGCGCACCAATTTCTGTTGGGGGGGGGCAGAATGAGGATTCAAACACACAATTCATTTAACCAAATATAGACGCAGATGAAAGAAGAGGGCCCGAGCTGCTGTGTGAGACCTCCTGCAGACGCAAGCCTCACCTGCACCGGCCTGTGCACATTGATGTGAGGGAGAAGCGGCTGGCGAATCCGCCCCAGTAGCTTGGTGTAGAAGCCCAGCACCTGCTGCTTCATTCCTGGGGGGCACTGGATGGGGCAGAGGCACAGGTCACATCGTGGCCGATAGCGTGGATATCCCCTACCCCCCGAGCGCACACAGGGAACACGCAGGCTCCTCACATCAGCCTTGCCCAGCGTGTACAGAGTCTCCAGAATCTTGTGGTGTAGAAGGTACTCCATACAAGGCCCAGTCTCCCCAGATTCCCGCTCGCCCTCCTCCTGGGTCAGGATGTCCAGCATCTGCTCCAGGTGGGATGGGATGTTGGTGTCCGTCACGGGGGCCTTGTCATCTGCCCAAACAGCACCAACATGACTGAAGGGCGAACTTAACCCGAGAGACACCTGGTGGCATCTTTAAAACCTGCCAGCACAGTGCGATGCGGTCACCATCTCCAGATCCATGTTGTAATGACAGCCGGGGGTGTCTTACCTGATGTCTCTATGTAGTAATGAGTGATGGCCTTCCAGTGGTACACAAAATCCTCCTGCAGAGGCAGAGAGGGTGCAAGCTGCAAACACAAAAGAGAGAACAGTCACCTTCCACCCTGTGTGTCACCTCACCTCCTGCCCCCCCGAACCTGAGGGACTAGGCTGCATAGCTGCACACATACATGTTATCTTCTGGGGCTGGTGCTTTCAGTGACAGCAATGCACTAATGACGGGCAATGTGCTTTGTGCTGTGCTGACCTTATTTGAGGAGCCGAACCATGCACCTCAAACCGAACATCACCCCTACAGGAATGTCCTGATACAGGAAGCAGGTCATCCCTGGTCTGTTTATGGAAACCTTTCATTTTAACTTCGACCAGGATGCCTGTCCGCATCGGAGCAGGCGAGAGTGAAGGCTCGACGACCAGGCTGAGTCCCAGTACCGGCCGACGCCGACATCCTACGCGTCTGGTCGGGGTAAACGTGACCCAGATCGCCGTAACAGAGTCAGGACGGCCCCGGATGTCGACCCTTAAAATTATCTGGGAAGCCGCTGACACCCAAACAGCGGCTCCTATAAAATACGTACTATCCAAGTAGGTCCGTATTTAATAACAATTCGACGGCTACAGCGCCGATTAAGGGCAGTTAGCCGGCGACACGGCCAGTTAGCATCTTCGGCTAGGGAGGCCCATTCATCCTCGTTCTCGCCTGACCCCACGGCGGTAGCTGGGCGCTTCCTTCCCCTCTGCGGCGGTTTTCCTTACCGCCTCGACTGCGTGCTGCAGGATGGAGGTGAACTTAGAGAACATTTTGTTTTTGGACTGAAGCAGCTTCTCCCGAGAAGACCGAGAGAGCTCCTCTATCTTCCGTCGGTTGCTGCCGCCGCGATCCAGATTGAAGCTTTCATAAATGGACACTTATCACTTAAAAATAATAATAGTAAAACTAAACGAGCTAATACGAGCGCGTAAAAACAGACGGGTCGACTCGGGCGCCCCTCAGCACTACGTAAACATCGCAGCGGCTGCTAAGCTGCTAGCCAGCTAACAGGGACACCGTGGCACTTCCAAGTCCAGTCTGACTGGGGCGCGGAGAGGCGTCCCTACCGCCGCCTAGCGGCGAGATGGTGCAACGGCTAAAACGTTCTTGTGAGGCTCATCTGAAATGACGCTTAATTTGCCGTTTGTACAAGTACAGGTACATTGGATTGCTGTAGATGTAGTAGATCCCATCTTCTATCCTTGGAGACATACGCACACACACGTAAAGTTCAGTGCAATCCGATCACAGGCACCGAGGCCTGTGTCATACACCCCTCTCTGTGAAAACCTCATTTTTGGGGGAAAAAGACATACAGTACAACTGTGAAATTCCCACTATTTATAAAATTTCACTCTCACTAAGCTGCCCAGTCACTAAACCCAATGTTCCACTGTGGGGAAAAAGCCCATTGTAGCTATACATATCATACCAGTTAAATATTCAGTTTATCTACAAAAAAACTCGCAGTGAAATACCCAGTTTCGCTATAAGTATCACTGTGTGATTGAAATGATCCTCCATTTGCCAAGTACACCGGAATGTGTCTGTACTCATATCCCCTCTTACTGTCCTAGACATGCACACATAAATTGTAGAGTGAAGTTTGGGGTTCAAGGGCAGATTTGGACCATTTATTCAGCATTCCTTGAGCATTTTGGAGAATTAAGGGGCAGGCTTACGGGCCCAACAGAGATGTCACTATTCTGCTGAGGCCAAGGTGGAGACCAATGACCTTCCAATCAAAGACACAGAAGCTTAACTCACTGAGCCACTGAACTGTGCAATCCTCACTGTTTTAATGTGAAAACCACATGCAGAGTGAAAAATAACACACACTGAATTCCCCAAACCCTGTCCATTAACACACTGTGAATTCCCCAAACCCTGTCCATTAACACACTGTGAATTCCCCAAACCCCGTCCAATAACACACTGTGAATTCCCCAAACCTTATCCAATAACACACTGTAAATTCCCCAAACCCTGTCCATGAACACACTGTGAATTCCCCAAACCCTGTCCAATAACATACTGTGATTTTTCCAAACCCTGTCCAATAACAGACTGTGAATTTTCCAAACCTTATCCAATAACACACTGTGAATTCCCCAAACCCTGTCCATGAACACACTGTGAATTCGCCAAATCCTGTCCAATAACACTGTGAATTTTCCAAACCCTGTCCTATAACGCTGTGCATTTTCCATTAACACACTGTGAATTCCCCAAACCCTGTCCATGAACACACTGTGAGTTCCCCAAATCCTGTCCAATAACACACTGAGAATTCCCCAAACCCTGTCCATGAACACACTGTGAATTCCCCAAATCCTGTCCAATAACACATTGAGAATTCCCCAAACCCTGTCCATGAACACACTGTGAATTCCCCAAATCCTGTCCAATAACACTGTGAATTTTCCAAACCCTGTCCTATAACGCTGTGAATTTTCCATTAACACACTGTGAATTCCCCAAACTCTGTCCATTTTTAATCTGAAGCTGCCAAGTTAAGGCACCATAGTATCGCAATGTACAGCTGTGGAAAATATTAAGAGACCACTCTATATTTTTAAACAAATCTCCATTTTAAAATCCTCATTTAATCGTGGTTCTGCTGACAGAAGGCTATGGTGAGCCGCAGGCTGCTTCCTGGTTCAAAGCTTCTAAGACAGCAGTACACAACAACAAGGTGAAGCAGGAGAAACTGGTAACAACCATAATCCAGCCAGGTAAAGGGCAGAATTGACAGTCTAATGCCAGAGATGACCGTTAACTTATCTGACAGTTTCTCATGAATCATAGGATCAAGTGACCTTCAAAAGTAATGGGAAACATTAAGTGCTCTCTAATGGTATGAAATGCATGGGCATTATTTGACATTATTTGTGGCAATGCAACGTGGCCCTTAATAGGAGCTGCAGTGCAAAAAGTGATGGATGATCTCCCAAACAAACACACTGATTATGCACTTTTGTAGTTAAGACTAACCAACTGAAAAAGCGACCTAGCAGCAAACTGGACATCATTTCACCCAAAGACAGGAGATGACCCCATTGGCAGGCAGCCATGGAGAGTGTGAACCGTGAGTGGCAGAGGTGGTCAGGCCTTGTCAGCCTGCCTCTGTGCCTGTCACTGACCCTCACCATGAGATGGTCAGGGAGAAACGGCGAGGGCAGGGCGAGGTGTCTTCAGCAGTCAGACACGCTGCTCTCAAATGATCAGCCTGTGGTATTTGTATTAGCGTAGCATGATACAGTGTAAGCAGAGGCATAGGAACTCTGGGGGGCATGTACTCCCAATATTTAATTTGGCCTCATTCACCACCCGCCCACAATCTGGATGTTTTGATAACTTGTGAATTTCAGGGAAGTGCTACACTTTGGCAACAAATGCATTGAAATGTGATTTTGTTTGTTTTGTCTGTGCACTGAAGAGGCAAAACAATATGGCCACCCCCTCAAGGATATATTTTTATTCAGATAGCTTTTTGATGACCTTAACCCCTACCTAGGGTGACCAGATAATCCATGTCATGGAGGACACTTTGAGCTACTTCAGTTTTTACAAACTACTTTCAAACTGAAAGGCTCCTGTGCTCGGCTAAATAGTTTGACTATGACTAGCTTTGATTGATTTGTTTCCTTGACTGAAAGACTCATCCAGCTGTTTCACATTAGCATTAGTGACACATTCATGATTATAGGAGACTGACCAATAAGCACACAGCAAGAGCTCGGTGCTAAAGTGAAATCTGGGTCCTTTTAATTGAAATGGTAATTTACAATTCCTGTCCTAGCTCAGAGTGTTCTCCCTGACATGGGTTATCTGGTCACCGTACCGCTACCCAGCCCTAACCTTAACCATAAGTAACCAAACAAAATATGAGACCTTTGACTTTTAGCATGTTTAGTTGAAATGGTCGCCACAACATCAAAATAGCAGGTCGGGACCCCACAATGTAATACAAACATAATCGTTACACAAACACGCACACACACACATACATACACCTTGCTCATATAACAGTTTCCTCTTACGGCGGTTTTACTGCAACACGTTTTTCTATGTTTTTGTGTTAAGAATGCCTTGCTTGGTTAGAAGGTTACATGTTTTGCCAGATGGTGGTGCTGCAGTCAAACCTTTTTTTAAAAGGTTTTTTTTTTTAAATAATGGCCAGTCAAGAGGAATAATTAAATTCAGCACACACAATAAATCAATCTTCACTAAAGGCATAAATTTGAACATTATCTCCGTTCTGGAGTGGTTCAGATTAAAATGATTGAATCCGCAAGGCCAGCAGGTCATTTGAGATTTAAATTAAGCCACCAAACCAAAATAGAGATCGTATCATTGGACAATTCTGCAGGTTCTGCTTCTACATTTTGCACTTCAGATGCTCCGGTATGTTTTGGGCTTCTGACCGACAGATAAGGTGTAACGAGCCAGTTCCCTGTTACGCTGACAAGGTGGGAAGGTGGGAGGGTGGAGTGTGACTTAACTGGCTAGCTTCAAGCAGATTGTAGATCTGAGTTGCAAAAGCTTCAGTGCAACAACGAAAAGCTGGTTTGCCGATTGTGGCCAATAGACTTAAGATCTTAAGATCTATATCAGGACACAATTAAGTACTTTATATGGTTAGCCTAGAGCTCAATAAATCTTTTCATAAAAGACTTATTTGATTTATGGATTTCTCATGGTATTTGCTTTGTTGCGTGATTGAAACGTTTAAATGCAACACCCTTGTACATTAATCTTTTTATCCCACTCTAAAAAACATTAATCCTTCTGGATGTTTGTGTGTGTTTATTTCCATGGCATTGGGGATACGTACACCAGCCTAGGAGCCATTGTATTTACCCACGTCACAGGAAACACGGTGACTAGTCTAGAGCAAGAGTAGCCAATAGTGAGAGTAATAAATACGCATAAATACGGACGTTTAATTTATAGTCCTGTCATGGCACTAATTTCCCTTTTTTGTGTGCTATTAAATGGAAATGTATCTGATCAAACAGTAATTATCGACAAAAACTGTACAATGACCTGAAGAACAGAGCCGTTTCAATTGTTTTCAGCGCATAGTCGGCTGTCAAAGCAGCAATATATATTACATGACGTGAAGCAGCGTGCATCTAACAGCTCCGCCCACACAGGACACACCCCGGTCACGTTTCCCTAAGCCTCGCCCATTTAGAGTCACGCGCACCTTGTGTTTCTTTCCCTCAGCCACTCCCAAACCCACCTTCCCGGCTATATACTGCGCCTCTTATCAAGCAACGCCCCACAACTTTTTAAGCCCCGCCCCAAAGTACGCTCCGAAACCCTCCTCTGCTATTTGATAGGCACCACCCACTATTATAAGCCCCGCCCATAAATGACACCGGTCGAATAAAAAACTGCTGCTCCGAAGAGGCCCCGCCCCTATGTCTTTTCCAGCCCCGCCCCGTATAGGACATGCCTACCGCGTCTCTTTCTGCTCCGCCTCCCACGTAATACGCCCAGCCCTCGGCTCCACTGTGCCCCTCGTCCTCCCCTTTCCCTCATCACTGAGCATAGACGTGCCGTCCTGCTTTCATTCATCACGCCGATCGGACGACGCGTCCTTCGTTGCACTGTTTGGAAACCTAACTGGATAATATTTTTAGGCGACGTTCTTTTTTTTGAGGGGGTGAAAAAGCAGCGTCTGTGTGAGACATGTCTGCGAGAGGTGAGTGTCGATGGGCATTCTTTTCACTGCGGTGTGAGACGCTCAAGCCTTCGGTAGCTGATAGAAATAAATCTGGTTTATTTGAGCATTGACGCTGCTCCGTTTCGCGGCCTTTGCCTTGACTCTGATTTTGGGGTGTGTGTGTGTGTGTGTGTTTGTGTGTGTGTTTATGCTCGTGTGTATGTGCGCGCGCGTGTGTGCTCATGTGTATGTGCGCGCGCGCGTCTGTGTGTGTGTGTGTGTGTGTGTGTGTGTGTGTGTGTGTGTGTGTGTGTGTGTGTGTGTGTGTGCATGCGCGCGTTTGCTCCTCATGGGCTTCAGTGTGCTCCGCAGCAGACCCCTGTGTTCGTCCGTGTTTTCTTCCCCGTCACTCGAAGCTGTCACTCGAAGCTGTCACGCGTAGCCATCACGGGTCTGTTCTAGGTTGCTCCAGCTGTTTGAGGTATGCTCTGTATTATATAAACCGCCCTAGTTAGTTTATGATTTATCCTCGTGCCGTAGAGCCGTTCATTATGCGGCTTCTTATAGCCCCATTTTCGTGCTTTCCCTCTGCGCTGGAGCTCTACCGTTTGGATCGTGCAGTTGCCCTCTCTGAGTGCGGCTATTGGGAAACACGGCCCGGCTCGCCTGACAGGATTAGTATATACGTTCACACGGGCTTTTGTGCCCCGGCAGCAGCGCCTGCTCATTCTTCTTTTCATCCGGACGGTTGAATAACATGTTGACTCGGCGTTTGTGAGGTGCGCCTGAGGCACGGAAGGGATTTACGGGGAACCAGGAGGCCGCAGGTTCGCATCCCAATGCTGTCACACCAGGGGAAATGGCTCTCAGTTGAAAAGTTGTGATAAAATCTGAAATTTTACCACACGACCACTTCTTTCTGAGTTTCGCAGTAAGGCAGTCTGCACTTCATTCCTCTTTAAGTGTGAAACTGACTGCTTATCCTTAGCTGACTTTGGAATATCATTGCACATTCCCCTAGAGGTGTAGACACGTTAATGCCAGACTGATGTTGTACTGGTCTCAAGTAGAATTTTCTGGTTATTTCCTGATACTACCTGAAATATTTTATTTCTAATTACTTAATTCCTGAAAATGTTTAAAATATGCTTGGTCTAAAAATGATTGCGCTAAAGCCTGGGGGCGGAGTGGAGGCTCTGAGGCTAGGGATCCATGCCAGCAATCGGAAGGTTGCTGGTTCAAGTCCCGTGAATTCCAGGAGTGATTCTACTCCATTGGGTCCTTGAGCAAGGCCCTTAACCTGCAATTGTATAAATCCTGGGTATGACGTTAATCTACATCCAGCCCTGCAAACAGGTCCCCTGATTTCCAGGGACAGATTTGGGGGTGGGGGCAGGATTGGCACTCCAGCCACTGGAAAAAAATTCACACTGTTCCATTACACTTGATGTGGTGCTGAGGTATCACCTGCCGCACAGCTGCACTTGGGTTCTCATCCCTAAGGTGGGTGCATGGGTAGACATGGCTGCTTGTTGCTCTCTGACCCATACTAACTGTTAGCTGTGGTGGCTAAGCCTAGTTAGCTGAGCACTGCTAACTGCTTTGGGTAACAGAACTGATCCACAGTGTGAAAAAGCTTCATCACATTTCATATGCCTCATACATTGAAATGAAGAGCTCACTTTTGCGCCAGTCCTGATGAGTGCTGCTGTGCCTGTACGTGACTGCCCCAAATCTGTCACTTTGTCACGAAGACACGACTGACCACTAAAACCGCAGGCTTGTATTATAGACCATGTGCATGTGTATGTGCGTCCCTGAGAAGAATAAGAAGGACAGGTCAAAGAGAAGAAGATCTGGCAGGTGTGACCTGAAAACGCCAGCATATGCACTCGCAGAGTCAGCCTATATATACCCAGAAAAACAAAGCTGTAGTCTTTCTGCTTTGTGAAGCTGTCGGACTGCTGTGGTTGTTTGATACCTTTGGGGCCCCTGGTGTCAGCCTTTCCTTTGGGGCCCCCGGTGCCCGCCTTTCCTTTGGGGCTCCGGTCCTGGGCTTTCCTTTGGGGCCCCCGTTGCTGGCCTTTCCTTTGGGGCCCTGGTGCTGGGCTTTCCTATGAGCAACTGGTGCCGGCCTTTCCTTTGGGCCCCCCGGTGCCGGCCTTTCCTTTGGGGCCCCAGTGCCGGGCTTTCCTTTGGTCCCCTGGTCCCGGCCTTCCCTTTTGGACCTCTAGTGTCGGTCTCCCCTTTTGGGCCCCTGGTGTGAATGTCTCCTGTGGGCCCCCTGGTGTCGGTCTCCCCATCTTTGGCCCCCAGTGTCAGCAGCTGAAGGAATGGGGAGGGACAGTGACAGAGCCACTCTCCTGTGCCATCATGGCCTTTCTGCCTCATTAGCAGTAGCTCTGCTGGAACCTTCCAGCCAATCACGCTTGGATCTGCACCACTTATGTTGTTTGATGTCTTGCCTCATTCAAAGTGAAGGGGAAAGGTTTTGGCTGAATGCTCTCGTTTGTCGTGCTGTCTGTTCACGGATTACCCTTTGCGTTTGGAGAAGGCCTGGCTCTCTACAGCCTTTCTGTAATACTACAAGAATGCCGTGTCATAGTGAGAGTGGCTCTCCACCTTCCCCAGAGATGTGCAGGGGGCTGCAGCTTCTTAGCAGCTGTAAATGTGGGTTAGCATGCTGCTATATCGAGCCATTTTTTGTTCACGTGCAGCTTTAGCCCTTGTAAGTGCTGCGGAACACCTGACAGTCCATCCAGGCAGCCTTAGCCCTGCTCGTTCCCGTTTGCTCGCCGGCTTCCTGACCGGCCCCCTTGATGTCCACCTATACACCCTGCAGAGCTTTGCCAGTCGTCAGCAAGGCCTCATTGTAAGCAGGAAATGGCCAGCATGCAGGTATGTCTGCGGATGCTCAATGTGCCATAAGATCACTTCTCATTAAAGTGATACTCGACCCAGGAATGATAATTTGAATCACATATGCTCCGCCCATGCCCCTCCCATGCTCCGCCCATGCCCCTCTCATGCTCCGCCCATGCTACGCCCGTGCCCTGCCTATGCTGTGGCCATGCTTACCTATGCCCCCTGTGCCCCAGGTGCTTTGATGGGTCACAATGCAGCATAAATAAAGAGCGCTGCCATGTTTCCAGCGTTGCTGCCCCAGCGGCCTGGGAGAGCGGGCATTTATTATCGCTCTGGATGGCTGTCTTCCTCTGTGGCTCTGTCACACATCAGTCAGACATGCCTGAGCCTGATGGCAGAGGGCGGCTATCTTTGGAAGCATGCCACTTAGCCAGTGCGCCATTGTCTGGTCTGGGAGTGCAGTCATTTCTCGGGGGGGGGGGGGGGGGGGGGCGGGGGTTTTTCGCGCGGTGCGGGGCCCCGGGCAACGGCCAACACCCCCAGCGGGGGGTCGCCCAGGACGGCAGAGCGGCGGGTGGGGGAGGTGGGGT
>JAODLD010000047.1:928914-940866 GCA_026781065.1 Mormyrops boulengeri | reverse complement strand
GGGGGGGGGGGGGGGGGGGGGGGGGGTGTGGGGGGGGGGGGGGGGGGGGGGGGGGGGGGGGTGTGGGTGGGGGGGGGGTGGGGGGGGGGGGGGGGGGGGGGGGGGGGGGGGCCGCCCACAGCTGGGCTCCCGGGCAGAGGTACAGCCAGCACAGAGGCTGTGACAGACGGCACGCTACAGCGGCGTTACTGAGTCGCCCTGGCGCGGCGCTCCCCTTCCCGCGCGAAGCAGATGGCAGAGGCGAGGCCGTGAACAACAAGCGAGGCTGTTATGAAAACATTTCTCAGGGTGGCATGATCGTGGTGCGGAGGCCGGGACCCGAGAAACAGAAACAGCCAGCGCACAGCTCCCTACTGCGTGGCGCGTCATCCTGAATCACCCAGGGGCGCATGCAGCTCTTCCCTCACACCGGTTTCCATTGACAGTCCGTAGACTCTTCATTCTGGATAGCTGGTGTGTAAGTGCCCATTCCTACTTAGCTTGGCACCCGCAGCGGCTCTGATGTCCCGCAGAGACGTGGGCTCGCGTGATGAAGAAAGATCAGCTGTGTGTGTTTCCTGCACATCCAGACCTCATCCCACAGCAAGCCCCCAAACCAGCATTTCTCTCTTAAAATGGCACAGATGGCTGCTGCATTAAATCCATTTTCACATTAGGTGTCATCTTTACAAACCTCTGCCTTGCTTTGGAATCTGTGTTTTATCTAACTGGTCACACCCTGTAGACTGTGCGGTCAGACCCAGGATCGTGGCTTTGTTCCCAGCATTGTGCTCTCTGGAGCCGTTTGCTTTCTGGAGCTGACTCCTTGTTGTGATATACGCAGCCTGTCTGCTGCTTTGTGGCTTGAATCGGACTCTGCTGTGTAAAATTCTCAAAAAAAAAAGATGCTTGATTTGGAACATTTGTCCACATGAATTGCTTTAGATGGGATCCTGAGAAAGAGCTGGAAAGTCGGGAGGGAGATTGAGAGGCAGTAGGCAGGCAGAGCTGTGTGCTCATGTGTGCATGATGTCTGTGCACAGTACCTGACCGAGCTCTCAGAACTCCGGGTCTCCCTATAGAGAGCGAGACACTCGCAACCTTAACCCCTACCCATTCCTAACCTTAACCATAAGTAACTAAATAAAAAAAGACTTTTGGCATTTTTAATGTTTTGACTGCAGTCACAGATTTTTATAAAATTGAATTTTCCCTTGAGGAGACCAAAACAGGATCTTTTGGTCACAATGTAACATATACAGTACAGAACACACACAGACACACACACATACACACATTCTGCCCTCGAGTTTATCACAGCTCTGACTGAGCTAATCACATAGCTGTTACAGTGTGTGTTTCTGACAGTGAGATGCCCGCTTCTGTTCCATTGTATCATCCCCCTGAAGATTAGCCTATTATTCGTTATGGTGACCTCTGTCTCCCAGCAGCGGGGCCTGAGCCTTGTTTCCCAATTCCCTGAATCATACAGTTGTCTCCTCAGTCCAAGCTAGCCCTCCCACTGTGTCCTGCTTGGAAAGGAAGTCAAATCTCAGCCATAGCAATGTGCGGAAGAGAAGCTGCTGGCCTCTCTCCCATCTTCCGGGGACGCCCTCCTCATGACCGCCGACCTCGCTCCCACCTTCCGGGGTAGCCTTCCTCATGGCCGCCGGCCTCCCTCCCACCTTCCGGGGACGCCTTCCTCATGGCCGCCGGCCTCGCTCCCATCTTCCGGGGACGCCTTCCTCATGGCCGCTGGCCTCGCTCCCACCTTCCGGGGACGCATTCCTCATGGCCGCCGGCCTCGCTCCCACCTTCCGGGGACGCCTTCCTCATGACCGCCGACCTCGCTTCCACCTTCCGGGGACGCCTTCCTCATGGCCGCCGGCCTCGTTCCCACCTTCCGGGGACGTTTTCTTCATAGCTGCCGGCCTTGCTCTAACCTCGCTCCAGTTTCTGTACCAATGACCCGTCCTGTTTTCATCCAGCGGGTTAAGCCTTTCTGCTCGTGATCACCTGTGATTGGAAGTTCAAATCTTGTTTGATGGACCCTTGAACAAGGTCCTTAATCTCCCAAAAAATGCTCTAGAGGCACTTGATAAATGCTCATATACTAAGTTCCTTTCTCAGCTGCATGTGTGTGGAGAGAGGGTGGGATCTATGAAAACCGATGGATTTCAGTCTACCTGCACACTAACCAATGCAAATAACAAAGCATTGTTTCATCACATCTCACAGACAGCTTAGTCTGTTGTCTTCCAGTCAGTGCCGTTGAGCCATAGGGGTTCATTTCCTGCCTTCGCTCTGACTGACGGCTCCATTCCTGAAACATGGCTCTACTCTGGCGCATTGCTGTTCTCTCCTCCATGTCGCTTGTGAGCATTTCTGCCAGGACCCTGCCGGCTGTCTAATTAAAGCCCCTGCATGCTGGGCCCTCCTTTTGGGGACGCTCCTCCCCCATTACACGATCCCCCTATCCCGTAAAGTGTGCTTTCTGCTGCGTTATGTAACAACCGTCCCTCTCAGCACACCCCCCTTTTGCTGGGTTTCCTCGGTAACCCGTGTTACTGTGGGATGGAGCCGTGTGCCTGTGTGATGCGGTGTTACACGCTGGAGCTGTGTGATGGGGCAGGAAGCAGGGCAGGGGGTTTGCCCACCAGTTTGTTAGCGTTACAGTGTACTCGTTAACTGTGGTCTTCCAGGGGACACCATCTACCAAATCAAGGCTTCTGTTGGTGGTACTGTACCATTTTTTATGAAAGCTGTTGTAGAACATGTTTCTGGACCTCTTACCCACTGCTCTAAACAGGCCGCTAAGTGGCCCCGCTAATGGCTAATGTCAGCTGATTTCTGTGTTTGTTCGCAATTGCCTTTCAGGTATGTCCGAATGACAAAGGCCGTTGCAGGCCCATGAACGGATGGAGACATGGAATCTGTCCTTATTGCGTGGTTGCTGTGACCCAGCCACGAGTAGGCCGACAAATGACTGGGGTCAGAACTGTATATGGTACTTCTGCAGGTGCGCTGTGCTTGGATGTCACCATGTTAGAGGAGGTCATCTCTCCCTTTTTCACAGTAGGGCAGCGTAAGCAGCCTACTTTTTAAGATGACCTGCTCACTGTGCTCTAAAGTGCGCCAGCATTCACACACAAATGGTGTTTTACTGCGGCCACTTTAGATTAAAGGTACCACCGATATGGAACATCACAGCCTGAGAATATAAAGTTGAACACAGAAGCTTGTGTGATGTTGGGGTTTCAGTTCTGTGACTATGTGCCCCTCTGACCAATAGGTGGGGCTGTTACACTCTTTGTATTATGGGTAAACTGCTGCTGTTCATGGTCCTTTGCAGATGCATAATGATCCTGCTGGGTTTGTTTAAGTACTCATCAAGCTGTCCTATGAAGCATCCCTCCTAGGTCATCACGGTGCCATAAATTGTATGTTATAAGCAACAGGAATCATGGAGGTGGAGTTTATACTGTAGGGGGCTGTGATCGCAGAGAAGGCCGCAATGCTGTAGGCTGGTCACCTGATCAGCCAGCTGTATGCCGTGCCGAGGGCGATTATCCAGTGAAAATGACAAAACGGACAGCATATCACAGAAGCTTCTCTTTTGTTGGGGGGTGGAGGGATGATTTAGATCACCACTTTTTAAGGCCATACCAAACTTCAAACAGATCCACAGGCATTTCCGGCAGCCTTGCTGTTTTGTTAGTGTTCTCTTTCCTGAACAACACGTTTGTGACAACATCATCCTGGGCCAGACAGACCTGATCATATAGTGGTTTTTAAGCTGTGGCACTGGTGTGCATGCACTCATTCCCAGAGTCCCTCTAGTGGAAGCACATCTGAATTGCAGATGCTGCCTGCTGCATTCCTCGCTGTGATCTTTGAGAGAGAGAATGCAGTCTAATTATAGCCTTTCAGCTGGAACTGACGATGAAGTGGATCAGACTTAAGGGTGTGCAAAACTGTGCTGTAAAATTAAAGTGAAACAACATCACTGCATACTGTGAGGAAGGTATTTCCTGCATTGCAGGAGGGTGTCTGACAGCACGCTCCAAGGGACAGGTCACACAGAAAGACTTCCACCTCCTTCCCTCTTTCTTTGGTCCATGGCAGATGACCTAGCAGGCTTGTCAAGCTTTGGTCACATTTGAAAGATTTGTTGCTTAGATATTTCCAGATCTTTCCAAGGCAAAAAGACAAAAACCAAAGTGAAAATGTTTTTGATTCTGCTCCCAGTGCTGTTTGTGATATACCTCAGCAGAGGTCCAACATCCATGTCCTCACATGCTGCCCTGACTCTGACTTGTGAAGGTGCTGGAACGTTCCCTGCACTTGAGTGCCAGCGTGCCATGTGATTTTACTGCCCTCATGAGTTTGAGGAGGCCGGTGATCTTCAGGTCATCACTGCAGAAGAACAGAGAGCAGAGTTTGTAAGCAGGGCTGCTCTGCGCAGGCTTGACTCATGTAGACCTACATTGCCGGCGCTGTTCACCCTCTTTCTTGACATGGCTTAGCAGGATGCCTGTCCATCACTGTTCTCCCTGACCTCCATGTTCCAGGTATCCTTTTGTGGGAAAATCAATGAATGAAAAAGGCCAGGCACAGCCTGTGGAGGATATGTGGGCTCTAGCTCATTGTTTCTTATCAATGTATTTCTGAGCACAGCCTATGCATTGCTGGGGATGAGAAATGTACAGAGGCTGTTGTGTGTGCATAACAGGGTCAGGGCACAGAGGATCTTCACAGTGGCTGCTGTGTGTGCATAAGAGGGTCAGGGCACAGAGAATCACACAGAAGCTGCTTTGTGTATATAAGAGGGTCAGGGCACAGAGAATCACACAGAGGCTGTTGTGTGTGTATAACAGGGTCAGGGCACAGATAATTACACAGTGGCTGCTGTGTGTATAACAGGGTCAGGGCAAAGAGAATCATCACAGTGGCTGCTGTGTATATAAGACGGTCAGGACACAGAGAATTACACAGAGGCTGCTGTGTGTGTATAAGAGGGTCAGGGCACAGAGAATCACACTGAGGCTGCTGTGTGTGTATAAGAGGGTCAGGGCACTGCCTGCTTGTGTTTCGCCTGGATCCATGGTCTCCATGCGGTTGTGTGGCATAGCTAACTCCACCCCAGCCCACGCAGTATTACACCGCCGGCCTGTCCCACTGCCGCAGCGCCTGCCCCGCGAGCTGGCGCAGACTGGCGCACACACTCTCTCGCTTGCTCTGTACGTGGTCCTCACTCTCTCCCCTCATTGGCTGCCTGAGTTATTGATTTGGCAGCAGAGAGATAGTCTTGCATCTCGCTGCTTAGCGAGGCTCAGCCCTGTGCAGTGGTGCCTAGAAGAGGGGGAGTGACTTTGGGCTGGTCTGGAGCGGGCGTTTCTGGCGAGAGCAGAGTGACTTTGGGTCGGTGTAGAGCAGGCGTTTATGGCCAGAGTGGAGTGGCTTTGGGCTGGTGTGGAGTGGGTATTTCTGGTGAGAGTGGAGTGACTTTGGGCCGGTGTGGAGCAGGCACTGGGAGTGCTGATTGACATTGGCCCAGCCCTGTGAAGGCATTTCTGTGGAGAGTCGAGTCCTGCTGGCCCAGCCCTGCTGAGCCTCGTTCAGGAGAAGCTGCTGATTGAGGAGACGGCACAGAATGGCAGAGGAAATGCAGGGAAGTGGGTCTGGGCCTTACGAGGGCATCTGTCGCTACACGCAGAAGATCACCTCCTGCTTTGGACTGGATGAGGATCCGGGGGTGGAGATCTCTGCAGGACACAGAGGTGCGTGTTTGTTTGTGTGTGAGCATGTGCACATGGGTCTGTAGTCGCCGTGCATGTCTGTGCGTCAGCGTGCTCCGGGCAGCGTATACTTGCGGGGCTGCATGCTCCGGTCAGCACCTGTATGCGGGGCAGTGTGCTGCGGTCACCGTGTGCGTGCGGGGCTGCGTGCTTCAGTCAGCACCTGCGTGCGGAGCAGTGTGCTGCGGTCACCGTGTGCGTGCGGGGCTGCGTGCTCTGGTCAGCATCTGCGTGTGGAGCAGCGTGCTGCGGTCACCGTATGCATGCGGGGCTGTGTGCTCCGGTCAGCATCTGCGTGCAGGGCTGCCTCTGGGGGCTTTGTGTTGAGGGGCTCTTTGTCTGTGAAGTGTGCTCTGACTGTCCCACATCCGTCATCCCCGAGAGAGGAAGTACACTGAGAAAGTCACACAAAGCCAACTGCCCTATTTTCTGGCGCCAGTGGAAATTTTATGTGGACCTTTAAATGGTAAAATGTGGTGGAACTGTTTACATGGAAAGTATGTTTTTCCCAGCTGGGATGCCTGCATCATGTTCCTGCTTGGTCTGTGTGAGTCTGCTAGTGTGAGCCATTCCTTCAGGTAATATTCCCAGGCTGATTAATTACAGCTGGCTACTGATGGCTGCAGAATGCCCGCACGCCGTGTGCTCTTGGGAGGCTGCGGGGCCAGACGGGGCGGAGTGGGGCGGGGCACGTGGGCAGCCGTGCAGTGGTCTGTTATGCGTCTGGGTTAGTGAAACCGCCTTACTGTAAGGGCATGCAGTTTCGGTCTGGTGAAGGTCCAAGTAATGGGGGAGCTGAATGCCGTCGCTTCAGGAGAACCCTGGAGCCTTTGTGGGTTTCTGAGGTTTGTAGGGTTATTTGGCAACAATGAACCTGAAGGGTAACATTAAGTGGTGGGTTGTACAGAACTGGTCTGCAGGCCACACAAATGGCAAGGGAGAACTCTATGGTGAGTCAGCCTTTTCCATCTGCAGAGGCAGGCCAGGCCTAACCAGAGCTCTCAGCCTCAGAAACATCCCCGTGTGAGCTAGAGGAGTGGCCTAACCACTCCTCAGCCTCAGATATATCCACGTGTGAGCTGGAGGAGCAGCCTAACCTGAGCTCTCAGCCTCAGATATATCCCTGTGTGAGCTAAAGGAGCGGCCTAACCTGAGCTCTCAGCCTCAGATATATCCCTGTGTGAGCTAGAAGAGGGGCCTAACCTGAGCTCTCAGCCTCAGATATATCCCTGTGTGAGCTACAGGAGCGGCCTAACCTGAACTCTCTGCCTCAGATATATCCCTATGTGAGCTAGAGGAGCGGCCTAACCTGAGCTCTCAGCCTCAGATATATCCCTGTGTGAGCTAGAAGAGGGGCCTAACCTGAGCTCTCAGCCTCAGATATATCCCTGTGTGAACTACAGGAGCGGCCTAACCTGAGCTCTCAGCCTCAGATATATCCCTGTGTGAGCTACAGGAGTGGCCTAACCTGAACTCTCAGCCTCAGATATATCCCTGTGTAAGCTAGAGGAGGGGGCTAACCTGAACTCTCAGCCTCAGATATATTCCTATGTTAGCTAGAGGAGGGAGAATCTCACTTCTTATTGGCTTTAATTGATGATATGTGAGAGCGAGCCGTGGCTCAGCGAGTCCCTGGAAACCTCTCTGGTGCTTCCCTACGGCTGGATGTCCTGAGTCTAGCTCCTAGGCTTCCCGCTGTGAGAGGCCCGGCCTCCGGTTCCAGGCCCCCCACCAGCCGAGCCCCTCAGCTTCCTGCTGTCAGAGGCCCAGCCCCCCCAGCAGCTTTTGCCTGGTTCCCTGCCCCCTTTAATATCTCTTCTCACAGTCCTGTTATTACGCCATAGTTTAAGGAAGTGTATTTTTTACCTTCTGAATCAACTCTGAGTAACAGCATCTGAGTAAGAAAATGAATGACTAAGAACAAATCAAATATAACAGAGAAACTCATTAAATAGAAAGAGGAGACGGAAGCTGGCCATCGTCTGCTCCTTATGTTTTCTTGTGTGTTTTTCTCTCCAGTCTTGTAGGGTGCTGTAAACCATTCTCAGAGAACATCATTGAGCAGGTTCGTACAAATGTGATCAGTTAATAGCCAGAGTGACACCTGGCAGCCAAATAACAAAATAATCTGCACATCATTAGAAATGTCGCACTTTAACCTTCCCACACTTTAACTTGCTCTGTCTTCTCCCTGTGGCCGCTTGCTCAGTGAGCGTGGTCACGTAACCCTGTAACATCTTGGTGAAGGAGCCCCTCAAATTGCATACTAGCTATGCCTCAAACCAACAAAGGAGACACAGCAGGAGATGCCAGGAAGCTCTAGAAACATCCATTTGCAGCTGGTCCCTGCCCGTGACTGTTAACTGTTCACGTGCTGATGTCTGGTGATTTTTGTACTTTCAGTTCAGCAGTTGTTGGTTGGGTGAGTGTTTGGTCAAGTGATTGGACTGATTAGGTATACAGACCACATGACAGCGGTGCTCAGAGAGAACGTCACACGGTAATGCTGCTGGATGTTGGCCTGCTCTCAGAGCAGTTTGCAGTCACCTGGGATTACAACATGCTAAAGGTTGCTCAGATGGCTGGAGAGCACTGGTGACTGTAAGAGGGTCAAAGAATAACTGTCAGTCAGATTTCTGATACTGTAACTGGCATGCGACGGAAGGTTCTGGAAGGCTGGAGGGCTTGTGCTATGTGTTCCAGGCTGGACTCTACATGAAGATCAAATGTAGTGAGGGATGGATGGATGGTAAATGATTGTGGTACGTGCCTCCCCTGCCGTGGGATTGTGACAGTGTGCAGGAGGGGGCCTTTTCATACAGTGCCAGCTCCTGCCTGATGGAGCGTGCATTGCGTAGCCTCTTATAGACACGCCCACCTGTGCCCGGCAGCTCATTGGGTCTGAGCTCCTGCCTGATGGAGTACTCACTGCATGGCCTCTGATAGACACGCCCACCTGTGCCCGGCAGCTGATTGGGTCCCAGCCCCTCCAGACGGAATGCTCAGTGCATAGCCTCTTATAGACAAGCCCACCTGTGTCCGGCAGCTCATTGGGTCCCAGCCTCTCCTGACGGAATGCTCACTGCATAGCCTCTTATAGACATGCCCACCTGTATCCGGCAGCTCATTGGGTCCCAGCCTCTCCTGACGGAATGCTCACTGCATAGCCTCTTATAGACATGCCCACCTGTGTCCAGCAGCTCATTGGGTCCCAGCCCCTCCTGATGGAATGCTCACTGCATAGCCTCTTATAGACATGCCCACCTGTGTCCGGCAGCTCATTGAGTCCCAGCCCCTCCTGATGGAATACTCACTGCATAGCCTCTTATAGACATGCCCACTAGTGCCCGCCAGCTGATTGGGCCTGAACCGTGGGTTTCAGACAAGAGGAAACGTGTGATCTGGGTCTGGGGGTGGAGGGGCAGGGGACCAGTGGTGATGGGATGTGTGAGGGTGTGTGTGTGTGTGTGTGTGTGTGTGTGTGTGGGTCAGATATACATTCCATCGTGCGGACCAAATTTTGGCATTGTGGGAACCATTATTTCAGTCCCCACAAGGGGAAATTCAATTTAATAAAAATCTGTGACTGCAAAAAACTAAAAATGCTAAATCCTAAAAAGTCTCGTATTTTGTTCGGTTACTTATGGTTAAGGTTAGGGCTGGGTGGGGGTTAAGGTTGTCATTGTTGGGATTAGAGTTTTTCCCATAAAAGTGAATGTGTGTGTGTGTGTGTGTCTGTGTCACTTTGTGTGTATCACTGTGTATGTCGTTTAGTGTGTGTATGTCTCACTTTGTGTGTATGTCACTTTTTGTCTGTGTGTGTATCACTGTGTATGTCGTTTTGTGCGTGTGTCTCACCTTGTGTGTGTGTGTGACTTTGTGTGTATCACTATGTATGTTGTTTTGTGTGTGTGTGTGTGTGTGCGTGTGCGTGTGTCTGTAAGACATGCTGATTTCAGCATCTCATAAACAGCCTCACACTACACTGTTTGCAGAGGATGGTGTGACGAGTAAAAATCCTTCCGTCAGGGCCAAGCCTTTTGGCATAAACACCTGGTTACTGAGAGAGACTGCTCAGGGGCAGCAGTTGATACTATACTTTGTGTGGGGGAGGGGCATGATGCTGGGCGTGGGGGGGGGCACAGCACCCATACTTTGGCCTTTGCTCTCTTTCCGGAATTTCCAGGTCACTGTCCCTGTCCAGCCCCTTTATTCTGTTCTCATGTTCAATTGGCTACTGGTGGACCCCATCTCCCATGCAGCCGGCTGGGGGAGGGCCCTTGCCCTGGATTGGACTGGACGGCCAGTCACAAAGCATCCGCATCTCCTCTGGGTCCTGTGGCTGCGATCATGTTTCGTTACCCATAATCCCTCAGCGAGCTGAATGTGAGCACCTGGCTAAGGATTTGCTGGAAGCATTTTGTCATGCTGAATAAGAGTGGTTAAATCCGTGTGCGTACGTGTGTGTGCGTGCGTATCAGGGAGTGTATGTGTATGTGGGTCTATCTCTCAGGGTGTGCGTGTGTCTGTGTGTCAGGGTATGTGTGTGTCAGGGTGTGTGTGTATGTGTATGTCAGGGTGTGTGTGTGTGTGTCAGGGTGTGTGCGTGTTTGCTCAGCAGATGGTCTGTGTGTCTCAGTCTTACTGCGCTGCTTGCCAGCCATTCATGTGGTCCATATCTGTCAGGTCGTCAGCCCCTGCGCACTTACAGTAGGTTAATATTCTTCACTGAGCTGCCAGACTTCTTGTCTCCGGATGTGGACAAGGGGCCAGTGCAGCATGTCTCTGAAGTTAACCGCTCCTGAAGGGGTCACTTTTACGTGTTCCTGACAGCTGAGCCCTGAGCCTCTTAGATTGGAGCCAGTGGCTGTTACGCTTAAGGGGTCACTCGTCCATTCTGCTGCAGTATGGACCCCAACAGGAAAAGGGGGCTGCTCCTGTCAGGCTATTTCAGGGTCCTTGTTCGAGCCCCGCACAACCAATGTCATCCTGGGCTTCTAAGAATAACCACCTACAGCTTATGTCATCATGATGGATGACCATGGAGCCACTCGCAGTGTGTCACAGCCTCACTCTCTCCCAGTGTGTCACAGCCTCACTCTCTCACCGTGTGTCACAGTCTCACTCTTTCCCAGTGTGTCACAGCCTCACTCTTTCCCAGTGTGCCACAGCTTCACTCTCTCGCAGTGTGTCACATACACTCCCTCTTGCAGTGCGTCACAGCCTCACTCTCTCCCAGTGTGTCACAGTCTCACTCTTTCCCAGTGTGTCACAGCCTCACTCTCTCGCAATGTGTCACAGCCTCACTCTCTTGCAGTGTGTCACAGCCTCACTCTCTCGCAGTGTCATGGCCACACTCTCTCTCTTTTTGTCATATCCTCACTCTACTACATGCATTCCAATTTGGTTTGTTCGCAAAAAAAAAAAACTTGTGATGTATATTGTGAATCCTGATTCAAAACAAAAATATTGTGATATGACTTTTTGGCCATATTGCCTATCCCTACTTGTAAGTCACCTAAACAAAAGAGAGGATTCCAGACGATCCCTTCAGGAAACATGAGCTGGCGTAGGGGGAGGGAGGACAGAGCTCACATGTGAAGCTGGTTATTTTTAGGGAATTTAGGGTGGCGTCTTTGAGGGACTGAGAGTCAGTCTGGGGATCTGAATGCGGGTGGGAGCAGCTGTGAGGTAGGGGGAGGCAGGGAGGAGAGAGAGAGAGAGAGAGAGAGAGAGCCGGCACACTCTACCCAGTGCCTCTTCCCAGGAAGAGCGGCACACTCACATCCCTGTCCTCTCTGGGAATACCGGGAAAGGGTGGAAACCGCTGGCAAACACTTCTAAACTCTGCTGAGGGGAAGCGAGGGACAGGAGCTCATGGTCATGGTGAAGGAGAGAGGTAATGCGTATGTGTGTGTCTGTGTGTGTCTGTGTGCCTGTGTTTGTGTGTGTATGTGTGCCTGTGTTTGTTTGTGTGTGTGCATGTGTGTCTGTGTGCCTGGGTGTGTGCTGAGGCATGCAGCGTGACAGCGATCCTGCTCCCTGCGTGTGAGAGGCATGTGTCCCTGGCTGCATAACGCACTGCTGTCTGTTATGTAAGTGCTGCGTTGTGTGAAAGGGGGGAGTACACAGGCTTACCACCATGGGGGGGGGGGGCAGCCCCAGGACAGACAGC
>JAODLD010000047.1:916378-928814 GCA_026781065.1 Mormyrops boulengeri | reverse complement strand
CCCCCCCCCCCCCCCCCCCCCCCCCCCCCCGCGCCCCCCCCCCCCGCCGCCCCCCCCCCCCCCCCCCCCCCCCCGCCCCCCCCCCCCGCCCCGGCGCGGGTGATTGCATGATCGGTCCTGCCAGCCACCCGTCGTTACCATGGCAACCCAGCAGGACCTGCATGGCTCTGTTGACTGCCTAAAAGCCTGGATCCAGCCCTGCTCAACTATACTTGCCGGTGTGTGTCTATGTCTGTCTGTCTGTGTCTGACTGTGTGTGTCTATGTGTGTATATGTGTATCTATGTGTGTCTCTGTCAGTGTGCATGTCTTTGAATGTGTGTCTCTGTCAGTGTGCATGTGTGTATGTCGGTCTCTCGCACTGAGGAACAAGCTGCACTCTTGGAACTGTCATGCAGATTCAAGCCAATATACACTCACTGCGGAGCGCCCGATTCTTTGTTTCCATCAGTGCCTGGTTCTTTGGTTGCTCAGAGCCAGTCTCCTTGGCCGATCAGCATCCAGTTCTTTTGCCACTCTTCGCCCGGTTCTTTGGTCACTCATCGCCCCTTTCTTTAGACACTCATCGCCCAGTTCTTTGGTCTTTCATTGGCCGGTTCATTGGTCTCTCATCACCCGGTTCTTTGGTCCCTCATCACCCCTTTCTTTAGACACTCATCGCCCAGTTCTTTGGTCTTTCATTGGCCGGTTCTTTGGTTGCTCATCACCCGGTTCTTTGGTTGCTCATCGCCCATTTCTTTGGATGCTCATCCCCCGGTTCTTTAGAGTATTTAGAGTTCTTTAGAGTGCATGGTTCTCTGGCCACTCAGTGGCCATTCCTTTTTCCACTTGGGGTACTTGTTCCTTTTTCAGCTTGGAGCACTAGCAGGAGCAGATGATCTGAATCAGCAGGATGCAGGAGCGGTGACTCAGGTGTGTCAGGTGGAGCTATCCAAAGCCCGGCCCACGCAGTGCTGCATGTGCCCGGACCAGCTACGGTGTCCCTGAAAGTTCAAACCACACATCATTAGGGTGGCAGCGGGCCCACAATCATGTGAAGATTTCTGGACTGCTTGAGCTCTCTAAGTCTTTGGTGTCAGTGTTTTATTAATTCTGAGGTGTCAGTGCTGATTTTATTATTGCCCCAGAACTGGGATTAACAATTAAATCTTAAAGTTCACAGGCAGGTTTAGGGATGAGGCTTTAGGGATGAGTCCCTGTGCTGCAGATGCGGGGAAGGTGCAAAGCGAGAGAGTGTCATAAGGCCTGTCTGTGATCAGAGCTGGTTTTTGTTTCTTATTACTGTTGAGGAATCACTGTGAAATATGTGAGTATCACTTCAGCGTGAGTGAAAACGAGAGAGATTCTGACACCCAGACAAAAGTGAGATGAACATGAGTATGAATACACAATGAGCTAGATATTGGTGCCCTGGTAGACTAGTGTTGCACTTGTACCACAGGAAACAACCCCAGCGCAGTGGTCTTGCATAGATGGGCTTATCTAGAGGGCCATTGTACTGTCATAAATCACAGTGATCACTTCGCTTATTGAGGGTGTGTATTTCTGCCAGGTAACAAAGACAATGTCATCATGGGGGTTCATGTTTGAAATGTGGTTAACAGAGACAGTGTCTTTCTGAGTGTCCTTGTTTTAAATGCAGTTATCAGAGACAGTGTCTTTCTGAGTGTCCTTGTTTTAAATGCAGTTATCAGAGACAGTGTCTTCCTGGGTGTTTATGTTTTGCTGTGGATGTTGACAGTGAAGTTTGTTTTAAATGCATAGAAGCTGCTCCTGTGTGCATGAGCAGGGAGTGAGTGTGCTTACGCTGACAGCTGACTCTCTGGAAGCCTATGGAATACTGCTGATCTGCAAGTGTCCGTACGTGTATGCTGAAGATTTGTGTGAAAAAAGACGGTTCATGTGTGAGAGTGATCAGTATGTGTGTGTCAGTGATTGAGTACTCATTGTATGTGAGAGTACTCACTGAATGTCAGTGAGTATTTACTGTGTGCCGCTGAGTGAGTACTCACAGTGTGTGTATTTGTGAGTGAATATTTACAGTTTGTCAGTGTTAGAGAGTAGTCAAACCGTGCCTGTATCTGTGTGTTGGGAGCAGAAGGCAGAGAGAGCATGCATGTGCCTATGTACAACTGCCTGATTAAAGGACTCATTCCTTTGCTCTTGTACTCGTCTGAGTGTCTGATGTGAGTGTTTTCGTTCGCACACTGTCCTGCACAGCTGCATTGCTGAGGGGTTTGGAGCTCAGATACACTGCTTTTTTTTGCCAAAACACAATCAGCCTGTGGTCATGCCATGCTGACCATCCATGCTTAGAGACAGACTGATAAGTAAAGGTCCATGTGATCATGCCACGCTGACCATCCACACTTCTGCTTATCATGCTCGCCAGGGCGCTATACAAGCTGTCCTCGAGCCACAACTGTGATGCATTCCCAGTCTGCAGTCTGTCTTCCTCGCACCGCCTTTGTCTATTTTCAGTTTTGTTTAGTTGTTGGTATTTTTGGAAGATGTTCCTCATAGAGCTAATTTCAGCACTGTGGTTCATGACTTATATATATGTCTTACAACCCTGTGTCCAAAAAAGTTTGAATGCTGTGTAAAATGTAAATAAAAACAGAATGCAGTGATTTACAAATCATATAAACCCATATTCAATTGAAAATAGAACAAAGACATCAAATGTTGTAACTGGCCCATGACTTCTGCATTTGCAAAGCATGCTGATGTGGAATATAGCAGGTCTGTGTGCCATGCTGATGTGGAATATAGCAGGTCTGTGTGCCATGCTGATGTGGAATATAGCAGGTCTGTGTGCCATGCTGATGTGGAATATAGTAGGTCTGTGTGCCTAGCTGATGTAGAGTGAGCAGGTCTGTGTGCCTAGCTGATGTAGAGTGAGCAGGTCTGTGTATCTAGCTGATGTAGAGTGAGCAGGTCTGTGTATCTAGCTGATGTAGAGTGAGAAGGTGTGTGTACCTAGCTGATTTTGGAGTATAGCAAGTCTGTGTACCATTCTGATGTGGAATATAGCAGGTCTGTGCGCCTAGCTGATGTACGGTATAGCTGGTCCGTATGTCCCTAGCTGATTTAGAGTATAGCAGGTCTGTGCACCTAGCTGATGTGGAATATAGCAGGTCTGTATGCCTAGCTGGTGTGGAATAAAGCAGGTCTGTGCGCCTAACTGATGTAGAGTATAGCTAGACTGTGCACCTAGCTGATTTAGAGTATAGCAGGTCTGTGTGCCAAGCTAATGTCAAGTATAGCAGATCTGTGTGCCTAGCCAGTGTAGAGTACAGTAGGTTTGTGTGTCTAGCCAGTATAGAGTGTAGTAGGTCTGTCTGCTTTGCCAATGTGGAGTATAGCATGTCTGTGTGCCTAGCCAATGTAGAGTAAAGTAGGTCTGTGTGCCTAACCAATGTAGTGTGTTGTAGGTTTGTCTGCCTAGCCGATATGGAGTATAATAGGTCTGTCTGCCTAGCCGATGTAGAGTATAGTGAGTCTTTCTGCCTAGCTGATGTAGAGTGCAGTAGGTCTGTGTGCCTAGGCGATGTAGAGGGTAGTAGGTCTGTCTGCCTAGGCGATGTAGAGTGCAGTAGGTCTGTCTGCCTAGCCCAGAGGTCGACAACCTTTTTAAAGCAAAGAGCCATCTTATCCTAAATGTCTGACCCAAGATTTGCAAAGAGCCGCAATGGATAGAGAAGAGGGTTTGAGATATGATTTTTTATGCGATATCGGTATATATGCATTTAACACTAAAACAAAACTTCAAGAACTTACAAAAAAATAAGAAAAACAATTTCAGGGGGGTTCTCAGTTTTAATTCACTCAGACGCGTAACAGCCCAAAGGTGACTAATATCACTATATTGTTAAGTTCTGTAGCGATAGTCTTCACCTTCACCCAAGTTCGTTTGGCTCTGCAGTTGTCTGCCCTCCACTCTCCACTTCACTACTTGTAACTGTGCTGACAGAGCAGTGCAAAATGTCCTCACCACTCCGAACTCAGCTGGCTATAATATGTAAATCGGAGAAAATATAGAAATTTTACGAAAACCTGGGAAGGCGTGTTGACGATTTACTACAAAAAGTATATGAAAGAATTAGGAATCCCAATAAACTTTGAAGCCTACATCCAATCTCAGATGCTGAAGAAAAATCTGGAAAAATACCATTTTACCGGAGACGTACTCTCGCTGTAGAGAATTTCTTTGAGGAAGATGTAAATTATGCAGTTAAGGCATCACAGAATAGCGCAACGGACTGCCTCATTCACATACAGCTAAAGCAATATCTAAATGAAAAATAATTATATTAACCCATAATTAAATTATTTATATTCACAAAAGTATTATTATAATATGTTAAGACATGAAAATGTGAATGTGTCTATTGTTCTGAGAAGAGCCGCAGCCTCGCGCTCAAAGAGCTGCACGTGGCTCGCGAGCCGCAGGTTGCCGACCCCTGGCCTAGCCGATGTAGGGTGCAGTAGGTCTGTGTGTCTAGGTGATGTAGAAGGTAGTAGGTCTGTCTGCCTAGCCGATGTAGAGTGCAGTAGGTCTGTATGCCTAGGAGATGTAGAGTGCAGTAGGTCTGTCTGCCTAGGCGATGTAGAGGGCAGTAGGTCTGTCTGCCTAGCCGATGTAGAGTATATTTGGGAAACTCATGAAGGGCTACCGCTGGCTCAGCCATGGGAGAGATCCATGAGAGATAGGGATCCCAAAGCTTAGGTCACAGCTGACCCAGAGGACTGGAATCTGGGTGAGTGTGAAACCTGCTGGTGACAGCTGTTTGTGTCCTTGTCACAGTGCTGGCACCTTTGTCTCTGAGCACTGCCAGAGAGATGGGAGGTGTCCCTGGCGTGCAGCTCCATGTGGCACTCTGCCTATTGTGGAGTATTTAGTGTCATGATGTGTTTGTGTTTGGGGACTCATCCATGCTGCACGCATCCCAGGCTGATGTAGCACCATGTCCCTGGGTCAAGCACTGATTCCTGTGAATTTCTTTGAAGGCAGGAGTAACAGGACGTAATAGCAAAGCGGGGGCGGGGGTCTTATAAAACCACAGGGGCTTGTTTATGGGGCTGGAGTTCTCTGTTGTTCTAGATATGAAGATGCCACAAATAAGCCCTGGTAGCCCCTCCCTCTCCTGCTGCTCGGGGGCGGGGCATCATAAACGACAATGCCTCTGCTTTGGAAGTGTGCCTCCTATTTTGAAAAATAATTTTACTGGAATCTTGTATGCCGGAGCAGCCAGTAAGTGGGCCGGCATCCATTTTGGGGAGACAGCCCAGTGAGGCACCTTGTGAGCAGATTTCTGGGCCTCTTCTTGCTTATCGAGGCCTGATATACACCCTATTCCTGGAGGAGCGCATTCCTTCCAGCTGAGGCTTCCGGTTGGTCTCTCAAGTAGGCAGAGATTAGATTGAGGCCTGTCCAACAGGCTAAACTGGGAGCTGGTGGCGGAGACGGCCTTCTACAAACCATGTTGCAGCTTGAAGGACATGCTGACAGTCCGCTGAGATCCTGGCTAGCTGGGAAGAGCAGGCCTCAGTGTACTCCACTCGCATCTCTTACCGCCTACTTTCTAGGCTATATTCTAAAAGATAGACTGGCATTCATATAATGTGGTTCCAGTTGGCTGAATGAGGATGTGACAGCTGACCATCTTCTAACCACTTATTCAGGGTTGCTGGGAGACCTGGAGCCCATCCACAAGACAAATGAACAGCGTGGATGGGATGTGCACCCAGAAGATGGCACACAGAAGCACACACATTTTCTGCAAATCTCAGAGCAAGGCAGTCCCATTGTCTCATTGCGTCAGTCGGCTGTGTTTGTTTAACTGCTCTGAGGATATGGTTTGTGGGATTAGTGACCTTGAACAGAGCAATGTGCACTGACCTTGGCCTCTTTATGCTGCTCTCAGTCGCTCTGCTTAAGACAGCATTACAGCCTTCGGTTTGATCGATGGCTCAGTGCACAGAAGAGGAAGAAGGTGGTCGATGGAAGCTTAATGGCTGTGATGCAGAGGGGGAGGGGTGGGGGCCAAGCACCAGGGCCGAGGGGGAGGAGGTCTACTTCAAAGCTCCACTTGGATTATCCCAGTGCTAAGGCCACACGCATCCGGCAATTCCACGTATCAGCTGCTCATCGTCAGACATGCTGATTACTCATGTCTGTGTGCCGTCGTTTGTGGTGTGCGCGTGTCGATTGCTCATGCCTGGTCTTTTCTTCCTCCTCTGCTGTAGTGGCCCAGGCCCAGGACAGCCACAGACCCATGGAGAAGCCAGTGATCCAGTGTCACAAGTGTGGGGAGCCGTGCAAGGGGGAGGTGCTGAGGGTGCAGTCCAAGCACTTTCATATCAGGTGCTTCACTTGTAAAGGTAGGTGGAGACCACGTCCCTCAGGACCCTTAGGCCTGGCCTGGATTGGCTGGATCTGGAAAAGGTGTGACAAGGAGGCCTCTCTCCATGTAAATCTGTGTAGTTCCAGTTATGAGTGGTGTAATTGAACTGGCCTGATAGCCAGCGGCAGTGTTTACCACCACTCAGACTATGCATTTGTGTGTGTCCCCTATCAGCCACACGCAGTCACTACACTAACATTTACATTTACAGTATTTAGCAGACGCTCTTTTCCACAGCAACTTACAACCAGTGCTTAGTAGTCTATGACTGTTCTTCAATTTATAAGCTAGACCTAAAATCAACAGCTGTCATCAAGATCAAATTACCACTATGAATGTTGTATAAAAAAGTTCTTAGGAAAAAGAATGCACAGGAAAAGATTGTTGGTGGATTTTTTTTAATGGAGAGAGTGGACAGTAAAGGTGGTATTAGTCTCCAAGGCACTCCTTGAAGAGGTGTGTCTTCAGATGATGCTTGAAGACGGAAGGGACTTGGCGGGGACTCACTAAGTATGAAAAAAGCCCATTCCTTATTTAGGAACTAAATTTAGGCCTGTTCCGCTAACCAGCCAGCCATCTTCTGATTCTATTCGCTAGATATTTGTTTCATTTTTGAAACATCTAAGGGGAGTGCAGGGGTGCCGGACCTGCTGATAGCTGCCTCTATGGTGGGCTCCGCGAGACAGGCCCCACTGAGCAGACGGAGTGCAGGAGAGCCTCTTCCTGTCTGGGTGCAGTGAACATGCGAGTGTTTGCCACTGAAATGACTGAAACAAGCTGTTAGCAATGCAGCGCGCGACATAGAGCCTCCCTGTTGGTTAAGACGTGCCCAGCTTGGCAGCGTACTTGGGCGCCCCTTTCACTCCCTCCCTCGCGGCTTGCATTCCTATCCCGTTTAAATGCTCTTGTCTATGATGAGTCCTCAGCAGAATGAGCTCCCGTGAGTTGGCTGTGCTGCCCCGTGACTGTGTGTGTCTCCCGTGTAATCTGAGATCTAAGGGAGTTCCCCAAAAGGCATCTTGACCCCCATCCCTGCAGTGCCTGGCTCTGAGCAAACCTCATGTCTGCCGGGCTGTCTCTGCCCTCAAGTGTGGGCCCCCAGCGGATGGTTTTGTCCAAAGCGACGTACCAGTGAGGAGGATCACAGATCACAGGCATACATCTGTCAGGGATCCGCCTAAGGTACCAGTGCTGATAGGCTGAGCTCCCAGTGGGTGATCAGGTACAAAGTATGTAAGTTAGCATTGGAGCAGGAGTAGTGCAATACCATACAGACACAGGCAGATGCTAACAAGGGAGCTGTTCTGGGAACGGTATAAGGGACATAGCATTCAGGACAGCTCAGCCTCATATGGTCTTGGTGCCTGACAAGGCTTTTCAGAATGTCCTATTGGCATCTGAGTGGCCCGTGTCACCATGCCATGAGTGCTATGCAATATGGTGTTAGGTAAGCTGTCCGGAGACACCTGCTGGTCACGGGGGGCATAGTTAGTGTGTGTGTGTGTGTGTAGGGGGGCATCCAGCTTGTTGCTAAAGGTGACAGGGGAGGAATGTACAGAACGAAATATGGAGCCAGTGTCTGCCGTGCATGTTGATGTCTGTTAAGAATGCCTGTAAGACTTCATCTGTGTGTGTGTGTGTGTGTGTGTGTGTGTGTGTGTGTGTGTGTGTGTGTATCTCTGTGTGTGTGTGTGTGTGTCTGTGTGTGGATTTTGTTGTATTACATTGTGGGGACCAAATGTCCCCCACAGTGTAATAAAAACCTGTTATTTTGATGTTGTTGGGACCATTTTTCATGTCCTCAGAAAGATCTGAGAATGCAATCAAAAACCTAAAAATGCCAAAAGTCTCATATTTTGTTTGGCTACTTGTGGTTAAGGTAAGGACTGGGTAGGGGTTAAGGTCTGTGTCTGTGTGTGTCTGTATATGTCTAAATGTGTGTGTCTGTGTGTGTGTGAGTGCCTATGTGAGAGATAAAGACAGATCACAAGTGTGTCTGTGCGATAGGTAGTGTTTGTGTGTGTGAGAGGGAGTCGGTGTGTCTATTTATTTATACTTGGGGGGCCATCCACATGACTCTCTTTTTCTCATAATATTTGCCCCCCCCCCCCCCCATTTTAGTTTCTTTTTGAGCCACTTTCTTTTGTCTCCTCTGTCTATCTCTTCTACATTCTCCCCATTTCCCTTTCCATCTCTGTTTTTCTCCCACTCTCCTTCCCTCTTTTGCAACATCTGTCTGCCTCTTCACCTCTCTGTTCACCACCTCCTATTCCGTCTCTTTTCTCTCCACCTCTCCACCTCTCTACCTCTGTCTTCTCCCCATCCTCTCTTCCCGTATTTTCCCCTGCCTTTCTCCTTCTGTCTTCTCCGCTATCCTCATTCCCTCTCTCTTCCTCCAGCTCCTTCTCCTTCTCTCTTGTACCCCACCCTCTCTACCTCTCTCTTTTCCCCCCACCTCTTTTTCCCTCTCTCTTCTCTTTGCCTGTCTCCCTCTGTCTTCTCCTACTTCCTTTCTCCCTCTCTTTCCTCTCTCCCTCCTTACACCCATTTCTCTTCTGGCTTCTCTATAAATGCTCACTGGAGATTCAGGTTGCTATTTCTGTTACGGCCCCTACTACAGCAGCTATGTAAAACCACATCCCTGTCAAACACACACACACACACACACACACACAGACTCAGAGCTGTACGCTGTGGAGTGACGCAGCAGAACCCAGCATGAGGCTGCAGGCCAGGACACACCTGCAATGCCAGCCTCAGCATCTCGTCATCACTTCTGGGGATGGGGGACAGGGTCACCTGGTGTGGCGGAGCTGCAGGGGGTCTCCTCTGTCCTTGGCTGCTCTGGGTTCCTCATCTTTGTGGCACCACGTCTTTTTGCTTTGGTGGATCCTCATAACAGTTTGACTGGCAGCTTCTAACAGTGACAGAGTGGTGACCAATTAGAGCCTGGCATTGTGTAATGGCACATTAGTGACTAATCAGAGCTTGACATTGTATCATGATACTTTAGTGACCAATCAGAGCTCGGCATTATATAATGACATATTAGTGACAAGTGGGGTGGGTGGGGGGGTCATGTTAAAACTGACACCCTCCCCAGTGCACTTACAAGTGGAATGGGAGGAAGTGGGATTGTAATGGCGTGGTCTTGGTGTTGCCTTGGCGTGGACTTGGTGTTGCCTTGGAGTGGTCTCTGAGTGGCCTCAGCATAGTCTTAGTGTTGCCTTAGTTTGACTTTGGCATGGTCTCGTGTGGCTTTGACATGGTCTTGTTGTGGCCTTGGTGTGGCCTCAGCGTGGTCTTCGTGTTGCCTCGGCGTGGTCTTGGCATGGCCTCGGTGTGGCCTCAGCATGGCCTTGGTGTGGCTTTGGTGTCGTCTTGGCGTGGCCTCGGCATGCCCTTGGTGCAGCTTTGGCGTGGTCTCGGTTTGGCCTCGGTGTGGCTTTGGTGTGGTCTTGTTGTGGCCTTGGTGTGGCCTCTGTGTCATCGCATGAATAGCATCAGCAGGGACCAACCGTGTCCATCCGTGCCACACAGACTGGCCTGACAGGCAGTCACCGACTCTCATCAACAACCTCACAGCTGCCGTCAGCCGGAAATTGGCTTGATGGGTTCCAGGCTTTAATCGTGTGAGGTTCTCACAGTCTGCCAGAGGATCGTACTGTCAGCTGCTTCTGCTGAGTAGAGTATTCTGGGATGTTTTCCTAGGTCAGTATTTCAATAGGTGGCTCCTTGTGCACCCACATGAACTGGCCCAGACATTGATCTGAGCTGTTACTCACTGGGACCCTTTGTCCTTGTCTTTGGCTTGGAGTGTTTGTTGGGACGCAGCTGTTAATTCCTCATAGGATGTAATAAAGAGAGGAATAGGGGGTGGAGGTGGGAGGGAGTGCAGTGGAGGAGGGGGCACATGAACAGCTGACGTGGAACTAAGAAGGTTTTAGGGCCATTTATGACTCTGAGCTAAATGGTTTTACTGAGCTTAGATTAATGGCAAATGAGTGAAAACGTGCTGGTTTGAGTTAAGCACACAGACCATCTCCTGAAGTTAATAGCATTGTCAGGCATCCCAGGAGCCCCCATTACACCAGCACTCTTGGTGGTGTTAGACACAAGGGTGTGAATTTGGGTGCGGTCGGTAAGGATATGTCCTACCAATATTGTGAGAGTACCTTGTGTGTTTAGGGGGGCGAGACTTTAGGGCTGATTTAGTCCCTACCAGTGTCGAAACCAAACATACACCCTTGATTAGACACCATCCTCACACCACCTGCTGGCACATGAAACCATCTCTCCAATGTTCATCATCTTCCTCAGAGCTTCTCTTATGTCTGCCGGCCTGTTGGCAGTGGTGTGAATTTGGATGTTACAAGGTAGGAATTCTGGGTGTGGTATGGGGTAGCTGACATGGACTGGGGCCTGGAATTAGCCATTTGTCTTTAGGCTGTCAGAGGGGGTGGCTTTTGCAACTAAATAAAGCTTTGGGATCCTCATGGCATCACAGAAAACCTTTTGGGTTCCACAGTTCCCTAGACACCTGCCATCATTCCAGGATCTGCCCCCCCCCCAGACCCACCCCAGCCACCACAGCTGCTCTAGCCTAGAAGTGCCTCCTAGGAGTGCTGTGTATTCCCTCAAGTGCCTGACTGGCTCCTTCTGACTGGCTCCATGTGATTGGTCTTTTCTGGTCAGCTGACACAGCATCTTCCCTACTTGGGACTGGCTCTCAGCTTCGATTTAGTTTCAGTCAGGTTGACGCCAGTCTTGATGGATGTCTACCGTAAGAGCTGCCTCTCTAGGGCTCTGCGTCAGCCTCAACAGGAAGTCAGGGTCTCACAGACAGGAAGTAAAGTAGTAAAGTAAAGTGGTTGGGTAAAGTAGGCTCTCAAACTGAGCTGTTTACGAGAGGGTGTGGGCGTCAGACACTGAGTGGGCCAGTTTGTCCAATTAAAATATACTATGGGAAACACAAGCCCAAGCAGAGTGTGTGGTAGGGGACCTCTCTGTTCTACCTAAGGAGTGTGTGAGCTTTCAAGGTCAGGTCCCAGTGGGCATGCTGTACTCTAAGTGTCGTGAGTGCTTCAGGGAGAACACCCTGGAATGCTATGGGCGGCGTAAGTCTCTGTTTTTCTGTAAAGGATGGAATACAGGGCCTCACCACCTCCAGCTATAGGTGTGGAGTTCGCATTTTCCTCCCACAGTCCCAACAAAAGCACTTAGGTGAGCTGGTGCTCTAGGACATAGTAACTGTGCCGCCCAAAAGTGAAGAGGGGAACTTTTCAAACATTCCCCCGGGGGCATCTTAATACACAGTATCCTATGGACGTATTGGTGGTGTTCCACCCCCGGCAGCAGGAAGGCCAGTCTCCATCCCTCCACTGAGCTATTCGTGGAAGCTGCAGCTGCTGTGAGACCGTGACATATGACACAAGCACACATATGTGACACGAGCACACGTGGAGCACTGACATGTGACATGTACCCCAGTGTCTGCTGGAGTCTCCTGAGGCTGGGCCACAGATTGTGAGGGTGCTGCAATCCAGGAATATCTAATATTAAATTTAATAATATTGAAAGGGGTACTTACTGTCTCAGCTTTGGGAAATATTGGTCAGTCATTGTCCTCTGAGAGTGCAGGTGTGTGTTTGATATACTGGGCTTCCTGGAATTAATTAAGCGTCTCGGCTCTGCTGATGAAAGCCCCCCTCGCCCTATTTTGTGTTACATTATGCATGTTCCCATCTAGGTGGGTATTTATAAACACCTCCTGACCCCCTGTGCCATTCATTCTGGAGCATTCAGAGCTTGTCTAGCATCACCTCCAGGGCGTGACCTTTAGGGTCATTCAGATGCTGAGGATATGCAGGGTTTGTAAAGGATTTATGTCTTATGCAGTGATAGCGGTAGCGCCGCTACATGTAGCGAAGATATTAGTTTAACTACATTTTCCAGTAGCTTGCCTGTAGCGTCGCTGATTTCTGAATCAAATAACTTTCCAGTAGTTACGTTATTTTTTTGATCAAGTAG
>JAODLD010000047.1:892130-907159 GCA_026781065.1 Mormyrops boulengeri | reverse complement strand
AGTGCAGTGCACCTCGTTCTTCCCCCTGGTCCTCTCCCTCCCTGCCTCCCTGTGTATGGAGTGCAGTGCACCTCGTTCTTCCCCCTGGTCCTCTCCCTCCCTGCCTCCCTGTGTTTGGAGTACAGTGCACCTCCTTCTTCCTTCTAGTCCTATCCTTCCCTGCCTCTCTCTGTTTGGTCAGCCAGTTTACAAGCCTCCAGGGGGTGCCCTTTTGTAGGATTAAATAATTGTTGCTTTACCTTCCTTCTGGGTGTTCTCCCGTGCTGATGTAAAACCTTTTACTTGCCTTACTATCCAGTCACTGAGCCAGTGTTTTGTGCCCGCAGTCCTGTTTTAGCTCCCAGCTCTGCAGGATTTTGGGGAGGAACCCCCGCGATCCAGTTTGAGTTTGGACTGTTCCTTTTGTCAATCACCAGCCAAACGTCTAGGAGGCCATCATCCTAAGTTGCCCCCCACACCATCCACACATCCAGTCCCTCCACCACAGCACCCCTGTAATGCTCCCAGAAAGGCCATCAGCCTGACTCCAATGTGGTCTTGGAACATGGAGAGCATGAGTGTCGTCACCCAGCATGCTTTGCTTGTTTTTGAGGAGACCCTTCTCAACTTGCCTTACATGGCACTTTAAAGCCTACAGTAACCCCCTCACTCTGATTCACAAGACCTTGATTCACAAGACCTATCATGGTAATCCAGCAGAAACTTGCTCTTCAAAAATGTTTGTTGACATGGAAAGAGCTGGTTTCCCTGGAAACACGGGTCATCTGGTCAAGGTCAGATCTTGCATTGCTGCTGCAGTAAGTCATACTTCATTAGGAACTGGGGAATTCTTAATGCCTTTCAAAGATGCCCAACCTTTAACCCACATTCTGGTCTCAGATGACAGAGTTGTTTTGTTTGCAGCTGAACAGTTCAGTGTCAACTGAGAAACACTGACATGATGGGGCATCTGGCCAGGTTTTCCCTCTCACTCTGCTGTCTGTGACGGGTGTGAAAAACTGCAGCGGTGCAGCCTTATGGTCTCACTAACAGGCCCAGCCTGAGCTCTGCGTGGTGACCAGCGGTGCAGCCTTACGGTATCACTAACAGGCCCAACCTGAGCTCTGCCTGGTGACCAGCGGTGCAGCCTTATAGTCTCACTAACAGGCCCAGCCGGAGCTCTGCCTGGTGACCAGCAGTGCAGCCTTATGGTCTCACTAACAGGCCCAGCCTGAGCTCTGCGTTGTGACCAGCGGTGCAGCCTTACGGTCTCACTAACAGGCCCAGCCTGAGATATGCCTGGTGACCAGCGGTGCAGCCTTACGGTCTCACTAACAGGCCCAGCCTGAGATCTGCGTGGTGACCAGCGGTGCAGTCTTACGGTCTCACTAACAGGCCCAGCCTGAGCTCTGCCTAGTGACCAGCGGTGCAGCCTTACGGTCTCACTAACAGGCCCAGCTAATACATTGCTTCACTCAGAGGAGGAGGAAAACCCTGGAGCTTTAGTCTCTCAGTTGAAACACCCAAAACCATCTAGCTGTGCAGGACAGAAGCATTTGAATATCTGCTTGGGTTTCGTCATTCACAAAGATGTCCCTGTTCAGCAAAATTGACCCACAGTGAAAACAGAAGTTGTTAAAATATAAATGCACAGTCATATCTGTACAAAAGCAGCAGTACAAAGAGACAAAACAATTAAATATTTAATAATCACAAATGCTACACATTTAGAAAAATATTCAGCTCAATCGCCAAATGAATTTTGTGCACTGCAAATCGTTCTGTGCTTGCCAAGATTTAAAATCTTAAATCTGGAAATATAATATTAATTCTCTTGTTTATAAAATTACAGTGGTACCTTGGAACACAGATTTAATTCATTCCAGAAGGCTGGTCGAAGTCCAAGTCGAATTTCCCCATAAGAAATAATGTAAATGAACTGAATCAGTTCCAGACCCCAAATTATTGCCTATTTAAACTTATCTACCTACCTAAGTAATGATAAAAAACAGTCACAATCAATATAAAACTAATACACACACTTCTGGGACCTGAGTTCAAGTCTGTGTCAGGGTTCCACGTGTGTGGAGTTTGCATGTTCTCCTCATGTTGCTGTGGGGTTTCCTGCAGGTACTCCGGTTCCCTCCCTAAGGTCTGTAGGTGTGTGAGTGTGGACTGAATTGATGTTTTTGGATGTTTTTGCTTATGTTCAGTTTATTTTCACTTATTACTGTGCTGTGGCAAGCCTGATATCAAGTCACTTGATCTTAAAAGGTGCATTTTTCTACTTATTTCAAACCTTTAAATGCTTCTCAGAGCCTGCTTATTTCTGGATTTGAGCCAACGTATTTTAAGAATTCTTGTCAAGTAAAAATAACTTACTGCATGGACAGATAATTTCACAAATATTAAGTCATTTTCTCCTCAAATTCACTGTTTATTTCTTGTATGTAAGCTAAAATATTTTGCAGTGTGTGGAGGCACAGATGCACGAAAGCTTCGGTGCTGCACATAGACTGTGTCCTCTTTATACGCTATTTGCCAGATACCAAAATCCAAGCTAACTTACGCTGTTCGCATGGTACATTAGACAAGTGAACAGGGGAGGTATTTAGCAGAGAGGTCCGTGGACAGGTATTATGCAGACACAGCGGAGCCGATTTAGGATTCAGGGACACAGTGAATGCCTCTAACACTAATACTGACACTGGCTCTGACATGCTGCCTCTAACACCGATACTAACATGCTGCCTCTGACACCTACTCTGCTTCCAGCACTGATACTTATACTGCCTCTGATACTGATATCGATACTGCCTCTCACATGCAGTCTCTAACACTGACACTCTGTTTCTAAATCTGGCATCTACTCTGCCTCTAAAACTAACACTATTCTGCCTCTAAAACTGATAATTACATTGCATTTGACACTTACACTGACTAACACTGATATTGATACTGCCTTTGACATACTGTCTCGAACACTGCCACTTTTTCTGCCTGTCTCTCGCTGAAGACCCCGTCTCCTGGATAGATTTTCCTGCTGTTTTTACTCAGTGTTTCTTTTGCTCTGCTTCTGTTTTTGTGCGCTGTAATTCTCTTGGTATTTGTAGACCTGAGATGGTGCTGCTTTCTGTTGTGTTACTGAGAGTTCTGAGGCTAACGCAGGGTGAAGCCTCAGAACTTGTGGGTGGAGCCAAACCTAAGAACAGCCAATATGAAAAGCTAAAGGCTGCTGTGTAACAGAGAGACAGCACAGATGGGAGGGGCAGACTGCAGTCTGACTGGAAGGAGCCATGTGTGTTGCAGATGTAAGGAGGGTAGGAGGCAGTGATCACACCTTCCACATGAAGGAGGTGCTGGGCCACTATTTCAGTTTATTATCCTCTGCCCATATTGCCTATGAGGTCACCAGCTCCAGGACGATGAAAAGGAAGAACGAGCCAGTGGTGACGCAGGCTGTGAGGTTTTCAAGCTCCCACGAGACAGCCTGCCCGTCTGCATCTCCTCGTTCACAATCACTTCCAGATACATTCTCCTGTCCTGCTTTCGGGAGGCCCTGGCAAAAGAAAACTCAACATCTGAAAGACTCCATAGAAACCCTGCACACAGCACAAAACACTGGCTTTTATTGGCACAGTTGTTATTTCTGAGAGTGACTGAATCTGGAAAGGTTTCCATAAAGGCCCAGTTCCATAGCTATAGTAGAGAAAATAGCAGGGCGTCTGCAGCATGGGTGTTTAGTGTCTGCAGTGTGGGTGTTTAGTGTCTGCAGCGTGGGTGATTTCTGATGATTTCTGCAATGTTGGTTTGGAGGCTGATTTCTGCTGATTCCTTCAGTGTGGGTGTGGAGGCTGATTTTGGATTCCTGCAGTGTGGGTGTGGAGGCTGATTTCTGCAGATTCCTGCAGTGTGGGCGTGGAGGCTGATTTTGGATTTTTGCAGCATGGGTGTGGAGGCTGATTTCAGATTCCTACAGTGTGGGAGTGGAGGCTGATTTCGGATTCCTGCAGTGTGGATGTGGAGGCTGATTTCTGCAGATTTCTGCAATCTGGGTGTGGAGGCTGATTTCTGATGATTTCTGCAATGTGGATATAGAAGCATGCTCCTTAAAATGGAGATGGATGTCATTGGTACCCGATGCTTGGCCCATCCAGTCCTGTAGTCAGGATCAAACTAAAAAGAATGAGAAATAGATGACTGCAGTGAATGTGAGGTTCTGGGTTTGGGTTGGGGTGCTGATGAGGTCTGTGGTGATACATGAGCATCCATAACACTGGCGACATTGTTGGAACAGACCACCCCAATGGCATTGTGATCTACCTTCCAGGTGCTCCCCCCTAGGTTGTGTTATCCCGATTCAGGTCAGGAGTCTCAGACAAAGATCAGTTTTTCTACACAGCTAACTAAGCTGGCCTTTAGGTGAAAATGGGGGCATTATCTGGGACCCCCAGCCTCCCCCGGGAAGGGGTAGGCGACCGGGCCCCTGTTGGGCAGCCCTGTAGCCCCCCCCCCCCCCCAGCCCTCGTTCAGAGTGCCCTTGTGTCTGTCCTGAGGTGTGCAGGCCGCTGCTCTGGTCTGTCAGGCTGGCCCTGCTCTCCTCCTACATCAGAATGAGGTTCCCACCACAGGGGCATGGCTTGTGGTGAACTTTGCCCCCCCAGACATGCCTCTCCTGTTTCCCTGGAGCTCTGGTGTACTTGATCCTTCAGAAATTAATAATGAGATGAGATAAAATCTGACTTTTTAAGCATTGTGTGTATCCGCTTTATGAATTGTGAAGTAAATAAATGTTTACTGACTGCAGCATTTTCTCTCGGCCATCGATCCTTTGTGTTCATGTGTGTGTGGCCATGAGTCGTTGTGTGTATGTATGGGGATAGGGTCAGTCTGCCTTGCTGCCTGGCTCTGGTGACCTTCTACATCCTCCTTCTCCAGGCAGGGGACAAACACTACCACCCCAGCTGTGCACGATGCAGCAGGTGCAACCAGATGTTCACAGAAGGTGAAGAAATGTACCTCCAAGGTGAGTGTGTAGTCTGTGGCTATGTACAGTGTGCTGGATTACATGATGAAATATGGTGCTGGACAGTGGACTCCATGGTTAAACACATTCCTGTATGGCATTGAATACAGTATGTTTGTGATCGATGTGTGACACTCCTTTCACTCTCTGTCTATAATTGAAGGGTGACTCTCCTATCACTTTCTGCCTGTGATTGATGGGTGACTCTCCTTTCACTTTGTGTCTGTGATTTATGGGTGCCTTTCCTTTCACTCACTGTCTGTGATTGATGGGTGAGTCTCCATTCACAGTGTGTCTGTGATTGATGGGTGACCCTCCTTTCACTCTGTATCTGTGATTGATGGGTGACCCTCCTTTCACTCTGTATCTGTGACTGATGGGTGACTCTCCTTTCTGCGTCTATGATTAATGGGTGACTCTCCCTTCACAGGCTCTACAGTTTGGCACCCCAACTGTAAGAACAGTACGAAAGCTGAGGAAAAGCACAGGGTAAGAGTGTCCTGGGTGGCGCGGCCCTGGAAGGCGCGGCCTCTCGTCACCGTGTCTTTTGGATGTGTTCCCACATTCTCTGTTGTCCTCCCCACCCCCCCCCCCCCCCCAAGTCAAAACCCAAAGCGTCCCTGCTCAATGTATTTTCGCCCTCAGTTCAGAGTCAGGCTCATGGTGGGATCCTAGCAGGGTCGCTGCATGGAGGTCTGCCGGCACTTATTCCTGCTCCTGCTCCTCCATGCCACTGTGGCTAACCAGGAGCTCTCATGTCAGTGAAAGCAAGGATCCCTTTGCTGTGTCTTCCAACCTATGCCTTAGATGCTCCTCGGGGTCCTGCCGTGGGGAGATCTACGCTTGTGTAGGGGTGTTATTTAAGAAGGCTTAGTTTGCCCTGATCCAGGAAGTCAGCAGCACCTCTCCGGACATGCCTTCCTGGCTCTGGACATATCCACAGTGTCTGCAGAAAGAGTCTACCTTCAGATCTGGAGGTTCGCAGTGTCAGAACACTTCACCATTAAGGAATCCTCCCTGATGATGGACCTTCAGAATCTAGGGTTTGGAATTCTGTGGTGTGCAAGGACAGCTGGAGTGGACAGGAAACAGGCAAGCATCTGTCACTGGGAAGCAGCAGGAGAAGATCGATGCTCTCTCCCTTTTTGTGGGAAAGCCCAAACACGGCATTTGGGTGATTTCCTTATGGGTGCATGGAGAGCAGTTAGCGTAGGTCTGCTTCTATAAAGCTAGGTTTTCAGTAATCAGTGATCTACACCATTGGAGTGATGTTGCCGTGTCCTTCTCTACTGACATGGTCTCTTCCACTGGTGTGACCTTCCACTGCAGTAGGCTCTTGTTGCTGCTTATCACGCACACCATGACCGGTCTGTCTAACACACAGGGGTTTGTGAGGGTGCTGGTTCAACAAGAAAAAGCACCAAACCCCGGGTTTGAGCTGTGTTGTGGTTTGGTGGCACCCCCAGTGGGCAGTGTCAGAGCCAAAGGTTTCCCATATCCACCTTCTTCCTTTCCTTCACAGCTGCTACCTCCCTCAATCAGCAGCCTTCACAAAACAGAAAGGCAGGTACTGTACTCGCTATTGGCTGTTTAATGGCATTGTCATCCCGCCCACCCCACCACACACGCCCCCGCCGTTTCCCCGCTCTTCACCCTGCACCACCTCGAAATGGAGATGGTGCCCATTCTGTTCCACCCTGCGCTGGAGATGACCTGGTGGTGCCGGTGCCTCACAATACACTGAAGAAGGCATTAGACCTGTCTCCTGATTGGCTAGTCAGGTTATACCTAAAGGTGTGTGGCAGAGAAGCCATGCTCCTCTGGACGGACACGAGTATCTGATAAGACAGGCTACAGGTTGGTCTAGGTCAGCCCTGCAGCCCCGCAGCTCCTTAGAAACCTGTACCTGCCACTGCCCTCTTGTGGAGAGTGGGGGCAACATTGAACAGTATGGCCAAAAGGCACGGCCTGTTAAATGGTTTACTGAGTGCCAAAGCGGAGTACGTACCCCTCGTCCAGTCCACAATGAATTAATGATGATTCAATGTGATGCGTTTCATGATAATGTTGCTCCATTTTTCATTTCCACCAACAGACAATGAAGATGTGTCCTGAGAATTCACATGGCCTGCACTGACCATTGTTATTGTGTGTCTGCAATTCTGACAGCCGCCATTAGGTGGTGCTGCAGAACCCCGTGGGATGCTATTTAGAAGTGCATCCTGTTGGTCACCTGTCTGTCAGCTTTGAAGCATCACATACAGCATAAAACATGCTTGATTCAAGGACTGTTTGTTAATTATTCCAATGCCGTATTAACTACAGATTATAATTTTTAAACCTCAATGATTCAATTCTGAAGTATTTCTGTTTTATTACTGTGGTCAAGGGACCAACAATAGTGGTTGTCTTTGGATAACAGTGCAGTGACTCACAGGACAGCTGGCTGCTTCTACGCCTGCTTCGCCAAGCCATGCGGTTCTCCCCCGTGCTCTGGCATGAGAGCCCAGCCCTTCAGATATGGCTTCAGACTAAGATTTCTCCAAGGTGCCGATTGGGCCGTGCGTGTGAAATTGTACCTGAAGGGCCTCGCTCTGGGCCTTGCGGCACATGCCGGCCATGCGCTGCCGACTCTGCCTCCTCGTAAGGAATGATGAAAGTAGCATGGAGGAAAGGCCGAGTTGGGCCTGCTGCCTCTGTGAGCTACAGGGGGATGTTGGCCATTCGTGTGGCTGTGCTTAGCGGTGCGTCTCTTGCTGTGCTCACCTTGACCACCTGGTCATATGCGCATGTGCCATGCCACGTCACTTCTGTAAACACTGTGTCTTCTTCTTTACAGCCTACAAGGTCCTCGTCCGAAAGTATTTGTTCCCGACCTGGTTCAAGCATTCCTGGCTCACCGGGTCACACCATCTATGTGAGTCCTTTAATCTGTACATCCAGTCACTAATCGGTTTCTCTATCCTCAGCCAATCACACACTATGGTCACTATGCACAGCTGCTCTGTTACTCATCCTTGAATAAACATTTGTTATATTTTGTATGAACAACTCTCGGCTTACAAATAACATTCTCACTATGTTCCTTTAATATGGTAATAGTTGTTGTCCTACAAACATCTGCAGTGAAATTTTTCTGTGTCCAACATTGTCCCACACTGACGTTTCTCAGACCTTCAGTGGTCTGCACCCAACACTGACGTTTCTCAGACCTTCAGTGGTCTATACCCTACACTGATGTTTCTCAGGCCTCCAGTGGTCTGCACCCTACACTGACATTTCTCAGACCATCAGTGGTCTGTACCCTACACTGATGTTTGATGAACCTTTTGTAGCTCCTACATTGATATACAATACAACTTCTTTGGAGTCCACTTTTGTAATGTTCTAAAACAGTATGTGTGACATATGTCTCTGTGTCTAATACATTTCTTCCCTGCTGGCTGCCCTAGGAACTGCCTGCCCTGTACTAACCCCCCAAGAACCACACACTGGCTCCAGCCAGCTCTGATTCCCCCCCGTAGCCACATCTGATCTACATGTGGTTCGTAGAACAACCCATCTCTTGTAGTATTTGCCTTCCCCACAGCCTGTATCATGAGCACTTTGGGGTTTCTCACAGAGACTGAGGCACAACATGAACGTTGATGGTTCAGATGTACAAAGGGCTTTAAGAGCTTTTCCACATGGTTGAAATTAATACAATTAAGTACAATTATGGAATCACACTGAAGGCCACTGTAATAAAATAATCAAACATCTTCCATATGGAATATTCCAGACTTCCATTTGCTGTCTCCTTGACGCGATATGCTGCCGTAACTCTTCTTCCTCCTCGCTGTCCTTATAGCATCTTTATAGATCCCACACCTGATTCTCGACAGTCTGCTAATTCACTTACTTCCTATTTACTACACCTAAGAGTTACAAACAGAAACTCTATGCAGAGAGACTGGTGACCACCTGCTGCCAGCGCCAGGCACAGATCCTGCCCACATGGACATAACTGCACCCACATGTGTTCCTCTGAGATTAATGCTCAGAAAGTTCCGTAGGTTCTGCTGGGGCGCTGTTACACTGCCTCTCTCACAGAATAAACAAAAGGGCCATTAATCCCAGACTAAACACTCACAGCGTCTTCCAGAGGGAACCTGGAAGATACATTAATTGCACAGGCACTCAGAATGTTCTGGACATTTTAAACATGAGGTCAAAGGGCCTGAGGTCTGCACTTTTTGCCTCGTCAAACACTTTCTGTATCTTCCCGTGTCCCTCAGCAGAGCTATATCTGTACCTGCTTGGCGGCACAGACACTGTATTCACCTCTCTGGGGTAAAAAGTGACTGCGACTTGCCCCGTAGGGGTGAATCTGGGTGACCTCCCACTACGCATGCGCTGGCCAGTGCTGACAAATGGACAGTGCTGGATGTAAAACAGTGCCTGGTACATGAAACCTCATGCCTGTCCCAGCATGTGGAGAAACAGTCACTGAAATATAAAATGATACAGGTTAACTGCAGCCCCATCAGCAGCTCCAGTCAGTGTTAATAACACACATTTGCTTTGGAATAATTTCCTGCTGCAGATTGATGTCAGGAGGAGTCTGCAACCTGAGACTACCTGAGCTGTTCTAACAATCATGGCCACTGTGACAGCTAGATAGCATATTCACACATTAGAGACCCCAGGTGTTAGGCTTGACCAGGTCCAGTAAGTGAACAAATCGGGCTGATTTGGTAACAGACCTATGCGTAATGATGATCTTTGGCCATAGACTATGTAGCAGTGGCGTCACATTTACATTAATGTAACAAATGTTTTTATGCAAAGCGATATGGAGTTCTGAGAAAGCAGGGTCAACCACTCTCAGCAGTGATTAGGGTCTACAGGCCTTGCTCAATGGCCCAACAGTGAAATCACTTTGGTGACTCTGGGATTTGAATCTGCAACCTTCCTATTAAAGACACAGCAGCCGAACCCACTGAGCCCCACGGCGCCCCCCAGGGTTGGTTTAATACATTTTTGGGCACCGTAGATTGAGCATGAAGTGCATTCTCATACTGCAGACATATATTAAGTGCTGGGTTTTTGCCACAGCCTTCGTAAGTTTTCTCCATGTGCAATGGAACTGACTTGATGTCCCTCTGTCACTGTCTCCCCAGGCGAAAGTAGACAATGAGATCCTTGATTACAAAGACCTAGCCGCCATTCCCAAGGTCAAAGCCATCTATGACATCGAAAGACCAGACCTCATTACATATGAGCCTTGTTACACCACCGCCCTTGATGAGAGGCAGAGTCTGGGAGAGGTAAATGTGTTCCTTCTGCGATGCTGCCTTTGGATGGCGCTCTTCCTTCATTGGGACCGTGCTTATTTTCTGTAGACCAATATGCTTACTAGGACCTGTGGATAGCAATGATAATCCTGAAACACCGCACACTCCAGAGGTTTAAGACCTGCACGCCTTAATCATGTGTCAGTACAGTGCAAGGGGCGTCCTACAGTGTGGTCAGAGTTCTGAACAGCCTGGCCTGGGTCTAGTCACAATGCAGCTGCAGTGCTAGATACCTGCGTCAGTGTGAGGGACTTGTTAGTCAGAGTATTGCAGTGCATGGAAGGCGGAGGCCTCGCATATCTAAGGAAGAGGCACTGACTGCTCAGGACATGGCGTGTCAGTGACCAAGAGACAGTCTGCTGCTCAAGTCTAATGCCCTAGTCATGCACATCTTTGCCTACAGCCTCCGGCCCCCAGGAGAGAGCGGTCCTCCCTGCTGGAGCAGCGAGTAAGTGGCAGGCTCTGCCCTGGCCCTTCCACCACTGCCCGCCCCCCCACCCTACTAACTTTGTGTTGTAGCCTCACTCACCGCTAACCCAGGGATGATGTCATCTGCTGTCGGAAGAGGGCGCAGCTGCTCTGCTATACTGAGTGTGTGTGTGTGTGTGTGGGGGGGGGGGTCAGATATACATCATATACATTTGGTTTCCAACAATGTGATAGGGCTGGGTAGGGTTTAAGGCTGCCATTGTTGGGATTAGGGTTTTGCCCATAGAAATGAATGGACAGTCCCCACAAAGCTATGAGCACAGGTCTGTGTGTGGATTATGTTTGTATTACATTGTGGGGACCAAATGTTCCCCACAATATAATAAAAGTTATTTTGATGTTGTTGGGACCATTTTTCATGTCCCCACAAAGATCTGTGAATGCAATCAAAAAAGGTAGGTCCTGTGATTGCCACCAGCACACACTTTCTCTGGGGTCGAATTCAGGTTAAAGGTCAGAGCTGTTCATGGGGTAAGGATTAGGTTAGCCAAAGAAAGATTCTGGAGTTTGTTCAGTAAAAACGTGGTACTGATTAACAACTGCACCGCCTTCAGTCTTTGTGCCGCAGAATGAACTGCAGTCAGGTGACAGTCTGTTAGTTACATTTCTGTTAATTGACAGGCACAGACCCCGAGGACTGACCACTTCCCCATACCAGCGGAGATTCAGTCTGTTTGCGGAATGTGACACTTAACCACAGACACACCAAACTAACTTGGTGGCCGACATGCTTGCTGGTGCCGCCAGAGACGCATAAAGAACTTTGTCTCAGAAGTCTAACTGAGGCAGAGAGTCGCGGTTCTGTAGAGAATGTGGAGGATATCGGGCCTGTCAGGCTTCAGGGCCATAGAGGGTAACTGAATCTGACTCCCCAAATCAGCATTTTGTATCATCTCATGTGCTGACAACATTTTAACATCCATCGTTGTATTTTTGAGCAAACTGGTCGCCGCAGGAATTTGTCCTCACATTGAACATGGCTTTTCACACATGAGATCCTCGTATGTAGAGTGACACAGCATTCCATTCTGCAGAACAGGGCAGAGCAGAGCAGAGCAGGCCAGGCAGTCAGCCGTGAAGCAAGCCAAAGACTTGCTTGTTAAATAAAGGGAATGCATACGGTTTATTAACCAAAACTTACCACCAGAGGGCGTCCAGCTTTTAAGGTAAACACTCATGTTAAACAGAAAATGATTTTGTGTATTGCAGATACGGAATGTGTGTGCACGGAGATGGAGTGTGCTGCTGAATAGGCAGTGTGTGGCTTTGTGTGCGCGTTTGGCCTTCCTTTTTGAGGTTTCCTCGTGAATCCCTCCTATCTCCTGCATCCAGGTACTGGTCCTACTCTCAGGCGTGTCCTGATGCTGCAGGGATGGGGGCGCCATGCCATATAAACACTGTTACCTTTATATGGCACTAGCTGCTGTGCTGTGGGCCTGCAGTCCTCCCCTTTCTCGCTGTTTAGATCCTGCCCACCCACAGCACTGTCCTCTCCATTCACTCTCTTGCTAACCCATATGCTTTCTGAGTGTGTAACTAGACTTAGATGACATAATGTTGTGCTTTTGTCTTTCAGTCTCCAAGGACCCTGTCACCTACACCCTCTGCGGAGGTACGAGTCTCTGATGTTTTTGTCCTCACATTCAAACAACAAAGTCATGTTGTGTAGTATTGTGAGTTTATACTGATGCTGGTATATCCCTGTGTTCCTGTAGTTTATATTGATGCTGGTATCTCCCTTTGTTCCTGTAGTTCATACTAATGCTGGTATCTCCCTGTGTTCCAGTAGTTTATATGGATGCTGGTATCACCCTGCTTTTCTGTAGTTTATAGTGATGCTGATAATTCCCTGTTATCCTGTTGTTTATACTGATGCTGGTATCACCCCATGTTCCTGTAGTTTATACTTATGCTGGTGTCTCCCTATATTCCTGTAGTTTATACTAAGCCTGGTATCTCCCCATATTCCTGTAGTTTATACTGATGCTGATATCTCCCTGTTATCCTGTAGTTTATACTGATTCTGATATCTTCATGTTTTCCAGTAGATTATACTAATGCTAGTATTTCCCTGTATTTTGGTAGTTTATACTGATATCTCCCTGTTATCCTGTAGATTATACTGATTCTGATATCTTCATGTTTTCCAGTAGATTATACTAATGCTAGTATTTCCCTGTATTTTGGTAGTTTATACTGATATCTCCCTGTTATCCTGTAGATTATACTGAGGCTGTTATCTCCTTGTGTTTCTCACAGGGCTGCTTTGACATGAGGGAGCGCATCATCCAGAGGTCCACCAGCCAGGGTTCCATTGGCTCCCCTGTGTACAGTCGCCATAGTTACACCCCCACATTGTCACGGTCACCACAGCACTTCCACCGGCCAGGTAAGCGTTTGTTCAGGGCGGTTGTTCTGTGTCTTTAAGTGACATATTGTCTGTTTCTGCAGTCTTGGTGCCATCAGATGTAGTTCACACACGCAAGCACTTGGGTGACATAGACAGAAGTGGGCAGCCCCCTCCTCCAGCTGCCTCCCACCCTACCAGCTTCTTGCTCCTCTCTTCTCGTTACCCTTAGCAACCATGCAGTGATCCCCTGTTTCCCTCTCCTCTGCTCCCTTGGCACTTATGCCTCATCCTGGTTCCTGTCTTTCTTTGCTCTGCCTCTTTGTTTCTCACTCCTCTGAGGTGTTTTCACTTTAATTTTCTATTCTTTTCTTTAACTGCTTTCTTCCTCTCCTTTCTTTTCTTCCTTCCTCTTTGACCTTTTTGCTTCCTGCTCCTGTGATGCCTCCTCAGAGCTGCTGACTGGAATGCAGAAACTCTGCTCGTCTTTGCGCAGTAGCTCCGTCCATAATGACTCCCGCCCCACCTCCCCATTCCGCCACCACTTTATACCCCATACCAAAGGTAAGCACCCCCTGGTGTTCAGGACCACTCAGGATGGCAGCACTCATTTATATCTAAGGGGAATCCAGCACAAACAGTGATGTGTTCACACTGTGCTGTGACATAAAAGCCAGAAGGTGTCACTGACACAGCTATTCTGGTTTCCAAGTCGATAGCAGTCCCACATCTTGTCCCTGGTCTCTACACCTGGCCGCGTCCCTATCCGGCTGTGCCCCCACCTGGTTGCATCCCCATCCGGCTGTGCCCCCACCTGATCCCGGCCCTATCTGGCTGTGTCCCCACTTGGTCGCGTCCCCATCTGGCTGTGCCCCCACCTGGTCGCGCCTCCATCCGGCTGTGCCCCCACCTGGCCACGCCCCCATGCTGCTGCGCCTCTACCTGCCTGCGCCCCTATCCGGCTGTACCCCCACCTGGCCGCGCCCCTATCCGGCTGTGCCCCCACCTGTTCACGCCCCCATCCGGCTGTGCCTCCACTTGGTGGCGCCCCCATCCAGCTGTGCCCCCACCTGATCGTGCCCCCATGCTGCTGTGCCCCCACCTGATCGTGCCCCCATGCTGCTGTGCCCCCACCTGACCGCACCCCCACCTGGCCGTGCCTCCACCTGCACGCATCCCCCCACCTGGCCACTTCTCCATTTTAATTTTGGACAAATGAGGCAGAGACTCACGCGCTGATTCTGATCTGTGTCCCTCTCGTGACCCACCTGCCACAGTCACAGTAATGCCCACATTCTGCTGCTTAGCCTGCTCTTAGCCATGGTTCTCCTGTAGAGGGTTGCCTCATGTGTCCATGGTGTATCCATGGCATACGGTCCTGTTTCCACACGCCTCCTCTCTCCTGTCCTATTTCTACTCTCTTCCTGTCTCCTGTCCTGTTTCTATACTCTGACTTGCCTCAGATGACACATGGTGGGCAGCAGTGTGCTGTCTAACCGCTGATGGCACATGGGGGGCAGCAGTGTGCTGTTTAACCGCTGATGGCACATGGGGGGCAGCAGTGTGCTGTCTTACTGTCCATGGCACATGGGGGGCAGCAGTGTGCTGTCTTACTGTCCATGGCACATGGGGGGCAGCAGTGTGCTGTCTAACCACCCATGGTACATGGGGGGCAGCAGTGTGCTGTCTTACCGTCAATGGCACATGGGGGGCAGCAGTGTGCTGCCTTACCGTCCATGGTACATGGGGGGCAGCAGTGTGCTGTCTTACTGTCAATGGCACATGGGGGGCAGCAGTGTGCTGTCTAACCACCCATGGTACATGGGGGGCAGCAGTGTGCTGTCTTACCGTC
>JAODLD010000047.1:792800-808897 GCA_026781065.1 Mormyrops boulengeri | reverse complement strand
CCCCCGGTTGTTCCCACTGGCCGCGCCCCCCGGGCGGTGCGCCGCCGCACCCCAACACCCGCGGGCACCGCCCCCTGCCCCCCCCCCCACGGGCGGCGGGGGGGGGGGGGGCGTCTGACGGACGGATCATCTAGGCTGGGCAGTGGCTTCCTCTAGATTCTCCACAGATCGGCTCAAGCGCAGCATGCACTTCCATCAAATAATATGCACCATCCCCCCAGCGGCTCACCGTCAGGCACGGAGTCCCATGGTGCCACCCCGATCCCATAGTGACACATGGGACCTGAGAAACTGAAAGCTGTACGCAAAGAAGCTGAAACTGACTCTGTGCTCTGACCAAATGTTTTATTACAACCTTCATATTCCCACAAAAGGTCACATGTGTGAGGCCTGTCAGCTGACAGGGTTCTGCTTCTGTGTTTTTGCTGTTGACAGTGACATGGGCAGCTTGGGCCACACCCGCCTTTTAATCGAAAGAAGGAACACCTGTAGGAACCGGCCGAAACCGGCAGGCAGAGGGGGCGGAGCCTGGAGCAGACCCCTGCCAGGACCCGGACCCACAGGATCCACAGTGCAGCGGCACCAGAGCAGGCCTGCACCCCCCAGAACCATCCTTGTCTTTGAGGCACCCAGAGACGCATGGGCGGGGCGGGTCTGGGAAATTGTCCCCATGTGGCATCCTGGGATTCAACGGGATTTTAGATGCATATCACTGAGCAACATGGACATGAGTGTGACAGAATGAGGCAAGCACAGCCACCCAGATTGGCCAGCAGGGTGGCGCTCAAAGGGGACAGATATACTCTAATATTCATGTTATGTCCCAATAAAGCATTTAGTCATCAGTTATTTAGATATAAGCAGTAAGTACAAGTTAAAATATGACATCATAAGTGCATTAAAGTGCTCCTCTAAAGGAGATGTTAAGCTCCGCTCAGCCTCACGGTGCGGCGCCGGAGCTCTGCGGAGAATTTAAATCTTGTGATCAAACATCACCAGCTGCAGCATTGATTTTGGAGGGACCAGGTCCCCAACAGGCACTTGGTTGTGCCGCTGCCAGGTTAGGGGGCGCCGAGGAGACGCCCGCGGCCAGCATAGGCGGCAGAAGATGATGAGCGTATGAGTGAGGACCCGGGACGATGTGGGAGTCACAGCAGCCCATCAGCAGTCTGAGGAAATGGAAACTGGGGAGGTGAGACCTTCAGAAGGCGTGGGGCAGCGTAACCTCCATGGTGCCGTCGCATGGCTCACCAGCAACGCTCAGCGGCTGCCGGAACGACACTGCTCTCATCATGCACGTGCCTCCCACACCACAGAAACATAGCCACATGTCCAGTACCAGAGTGGGCGTAGCCTGCGGAGCCGTCGCTGGGACAAGCACCATGACAGACGGCAGCTCAGACATGTCTGTGATGTCACCGCTCACATGCTGGTCCTGCAGGAGCCACTCCTCCCCTGTAGGGGGCAGAAGGAATACCTCAATAGGAGACAATGCCACACCATAACAGCTATGGAGTGCTAGGGAAATGGGGTTTGGGTAGGGGACGGGAGGAAGAGCGGCTCACCGTCTGCAGACAGGGCCCAGAAGCTGGGGGCCTCCGGGGTTAGCTTGGTCCCAGCTGGCAGCGAGAGCTGGGGCTGCAGAATTATCCTTATTCCAGGAGGCACGCTCAGTGGGGACATCTCCACTGTGGGGGCAGATCTGGGGAGCGGGGGGGCCTTCCTAGGGGCGGTGGGGGCTATGGTATCCGTGACATCCTCCTTCACAAAGATGGGCAGCTGGAGGGAGAGAGAGAGAGAGCTGTGACATAGTCCTAGCCCGCCATCAGCCAGAAGCCTCTCCTCGAGCCTCACCAGGGACACCATGTCACTCTCCAGGTGCAGGACCTTGATCTGGTGGTTGTTAGTGTCGGCCACGTAGAGCACCTGCCTGTCGGCCCCCACACACAGCCCCCCTGGCTCACTGAAGCCAGCCACACTGAAGGGCCCCAGGGTCCGTGCCGCCTCCCCGCTGCCGGCCAGCACCCTACACTGCTTGGTCCGAGGGTCCACCACCTTGATCTGGATACAAACGTGGATGGACATGAACTGTGGTGGCTCTAGAGACATCATTTGTCATCCTGACCGAAACCGGAAGGCCAATACACTGAGGCGAAAGCCAGAGCGGCCTGTGGGCTGCACAGGTACCTCAGACTGGCTCAGACTGGTTCGGGTTGGGAGGGGCCCCACACCTTGTGGTTGTAGGAGTCGGCGATGTACAGCAGCTGCTTCTGACGGCTCCAGGCCACGGCCAGCGGGTGCTGCAGCTTGGCGCTGACCCCAGCACCATCCACATCTCCGAAAGCGAAGAGATTCTGGCAGGAAAAAAAATCGGAGGAGACCAAGCTGCGAAATCCGCGTCATCCACATGACTCGCATACAGCCTTGAGGGTAGGGCCGGGCGATATATATCGAAATTGCAACGCGCATGTGCAATAATCGCCAGGGCTTCAGATGACAAGCGAAACATTTGGCCAGGCGCCAGCTTTTCGGTGCTATACAGATATTTATTTAAGCCCACAATTTAAGCAGATTAGTAGTATGGCTAAAATATTAATGAGGCATCACATGACGCCCAAAAGTCAGTATCAGTATAAATACAGCATATCCATATGTTTAATAAACGTGTCAGACTTTAAACTACAAAAAGTAGTGCCACACCGCCATCATCGTCTTACCTTGTTTATCCAGAATATCTCCTCTTTTAAAAGATACCGTGGTTGCACTGAAGTATACCAAATCATAGTATACCAAAACAGTATTATGTGGTGTGCTCCATTAATAGAATTCAATAAACATAAAGTTTATACAGATTACTAACTTTTGAGTATCACATAACGCAACTCGTTAATTTTTAAGCCATACTACTAATCTCCTTACCAAATTATGGGCATAACACTGAAAATCTGGCGTCTGATAGAGCATTTAAAAATAAAGCGCATGCACAAAGAACGCAGCTCCCGCAGCAGTGCCCAGTGTGAAGGGCTCTTTTGCATTCTGCACCATTTGACACAAAATCTAATGGATACGACATGTTCTTCAAAACAGCTAGTGATGAGCCCCATTCTCCTGCGACCAGAGCCTCCTGACATCCCCACCCGTCAAACCAAAGACAATCAGCCCCCCCAGCCTCACCAGTGGGTCCCTTTCGCCCCCGACCAGGTTCCTGACGGCCCCATCCACAGTGGACACGGTGCGGACGGTGCTGCTCTCACTGTCGGCTACGAACAGGCAGGCCCAGGGTGCGCCTGGCTCAGCAGCCAGGCCCGAGGGCTGTGCGAAACCCGCCTTGTGGGGGTAGGCGTTGTTACGGTTCTCCTCACTGCCGCTGCCGGCAAACCGCACGCATGTGCCCTTGGGGCATTCCCTGGAAAGGAGCTCAACAATCAGAGGGAGCAGCTCAGGGCCCTAAAATGCACCAAGCCGGGCCGCTGCTGACATGCCACCCCCAGCACACACCTGCCTTTAGGCAGCTGCCCGTCCTCCAGAAACAGCGCCCACAGCTGGTGTGTGCCGGCCATTGCGATCCAGAGGACGCCATCTTCTGAGCCACCTGGAAGCAGGAACACACACATGCAGGGTCATTAAAGGCACATAAGCAGGGGAGGAGGCTGGAGCACGGCACAGGTGGCGCGGCAGACCCGCATGCAGCACAGGCCAACGTGCTACAGGTCACGATCAGTACTTACCAGCAGTGCCTAGGGCCAGGTCCCAAGGCGAGCTGATAGGCTGCTGGGGGCCAAAGCCCCCCCCCTCCTTGTCTGTGCCCTGCACCCCAACACCAGCCAGAGTGCTAACCTTCCCCTCAAGGAGATCAATCTGGATGGGGGGCAGGACTTTAAAAAGAACAACCGACGGCAGAGACACACACACAGCATAATCATCTCTTCACTACAGGGACCTGGACGCTGCTGAGGTATGGTTTAATAATGATGATTTTAATGGTGAATCAGCAGCTTGGTCAAGGGTGGTCAGGAACACAATGAGAGCTGGGGAGGGTGGCTGAATTCTGTGAATGCCCCTGGGCAAATGGGAACTGGCCCATATCTGCACCCCTGCAGGGTCTGCCTGCCGGCACTGTGATCTAAGACTGCCACTGACCTTTCTGATGAGGTGATTCTCAGTGTCAGCGACGAAGACCACGTCTCCCTTAATGGCAATGCCCTGGGGAGAGCTGAACAAGGCCTCCTCCACATTCCCGTCTCTCCAACCGCTCACCGGCCCTGCCATATGACAGAAACACCTGAGCAATCAGACGGACTGCAGCCCAGGCGAAGCATCCGCTCAAACCATCCACGCACATTTACTACGGCACAACTGGAGACTTACCCCCCACAGAGTGAAGCACGCGTCCTTGGCTGGAGAGAACAAGGACCCTGTGGTGCCCAGTGTCCGCCACCACCAGCCGTTGCCCCTCGTGGTCCGTTGCCACCTTCCCTGGGAAGGCCAGAGCAGAGGGGGGTGTGATGTCTGGGCAAAGTTTCTCCAGCAGGGTGGCGCCAGGCTGCAGCTGCCCAGCCTGGCCATAGTGTCGCAGGGAGGCCTGGGTGAACAGGAAGAGGCGGTCGCGGTGTCCCTCGCCCACCAGGGAGAAGAGCAGGTTTCCTCGTGGGCCGAGCAGCACCAGGGTGGGCCAGCAGGACACCTCGAGGGCCTGCCAGAGGCAGGCATGCGCATCGTTCACTACAGGGTGGCCGATAGCGTGTCGCAGCACGGCGCTCCGCACGCTGGCTGCTTCTCGTTCGTGCGGGAACTTTGCGGAGTGGACACCCACCACCAGCAGGCCGTCTGCAGGGGAGGGGAGGGGAGGGGTGGGGGGAGGGACACGGGTTAGGACAAGGGACAGTCCAAAACGAGGCTTCCAGAACCGGGCCGCATGTGGATTGGGGGGGAGGGGCGTTAAGCAAGCCATGAGGGTGCTGTGCACCTTCATGCGGCAGGCAGACAGGCTGCCGGCTCAGTCACTGTTAAAGCAGGGTCCTTAGGGAACCCACACACGCCCCACCTCCCTAGGTCACATGGACAACCTAAATAACCAATCAGCACTAAGGAGGAGCCCGGCCCGGCAGGGGAGTTCCACAAGGAGACAGGTGTCAGTGAGTGCCAGTGATGTTAGCTGGAGGAGAGCAGAGCGCCAACGCAGCACTCCACCACAGGAGCGGGACGCCGGCCCACCTGGGGCTTCACTGACGTACTTCAGCTGGCCTCATTTCCTCTTTTATACGCCTGCAAATCGGAAGCGGGTCAGGCTGCACTGTAACAGGCCAGGGGGGCGCTCACGCAGCTGCCATACCCCCCAAACGGCGCTGGCCCTCACCAAGCCCTCCGCACATTGCTCCATTTAAAGATCTCCCTGAGGTTTTTGTCAATGTAAACCAAAGGAGTTTGGCTTTTTCACACCGGATTGTGCGATAGATGAAGCCGGGCGAGGGGCTGCTTCCCATCAGCCATCACCTTCATCTCCACCCCCCCAGGTTAAAGAGCAGCAGCAAGACAAGCTGAAATGCCAGAAAGCCAAGGTGACTTAGCAGAACCAGTCTGAACCAGCCTGATCCAGACCCAAACCTGGGTTTTGTGGAAGAACCTAGAATGCCACATCGGAATTCAAGCTCAAAAAGGGGGGGGTGGGCGGACACCGGAGATTAGGTTCCAAAAATAAAAGGTGCGGCTGGATGCTTGGTGAGGCCCAAAATCACATTTCAGGCAGAGTGGGTCTCATAGGGCGGCTAGCGGGTCACGCCATGTGACGGCAGACAGGACACAGCCCAGTGATGTAACGGTGGAGATACATGGGGTATATCTGGACAGGGTTTTAGTTAGAGCAGCTCTGCCTGACTAACCTTAGGGATCTGAACACGCAACAAAGCCACTCAACAAGTAAAAGGTTATATAATTCCAAGAAGGCACATGGTAAACTTCCCAGACCATGAAACACACACCTTCTATCCAAGACAGCACACCAAATTTCCTTTAGAATTAATAAATTATCTGTCTATATAAACTGTGTTGTACTGCTGCTCTTTCTAATCTACACTGACAAAATTCTGGCATACTTAATAATCTGGTTCAGTTGAGAGAGCATCAAATTAATATCAGACAAACGTGTAATTATATAGGAAAACTGTGCACAGTGTACAAAACAGTGGGTTAAATAACCAGAGAATGATAGAGAATAAGAATCCCCAGGCAGCTGGTCTTAAGAACATAAGAAATTTACAAACGAGAGGAGGCCATTCGGCCCATCAAGCTCGTTTGGGGAGAACCTAACTAATAGCTCAGAGTTGTTTGTTGCTTGTTTATACTTTCAGGACACAAAGGTGCCAAACAGTCCACCACCATCCCAATGCCACAGCATGAATCAAGTGACCACAAAGACATAAGCGCAACAGCAACGGCGCACCCCTGTCCCACCACAGGGGCAAGGATAGCCTGTCCCAAAACTTCATGCTAAACACCCGGTGGAATGCACCAAAAGCACTGTCAGGGGTTAAGAGCGAGGGCGCGGCCCTGATAATGCTGTTGGATGGCCGGCAGGCAGAGGACGCTGTGCAGCAGAGATAGCAGGGACATGCTAAATTAAGGCACCGGGACCTATTTTAAGCCCCCCCACTTTGTCCTCATGGAAATAAAGGCATCCTGTGGGGGCCCAGAGTCACATAGGAGCTGAACACATTAACGCAGCCTAAAAGCATCATGGGACAAACCTCGATAACCCTCCAACTGGGGACCGTCAGCCACACGGCTTATCGGGCCACTCAAGGCCCCCCCCCCCCCGAGAGTGTGATGGGGGGCATATTAACCCAACAACAACCGAACTACGCTGCAAAACTAAAAGAAGCCCCATTTAACATCATTATATTTACTCTGATCCTCAGTGACACAGATGCTCATCCCCATGCATGGATATGAGAATGTAATGAAGCGGGGGGGCTGAGGTCACCCTGAGAGCCACATGTGGCTTTGAGGGGAGCAGGCCTGCAGAGCAGTGGGGGCCTGTCCCACCATGGCAGGAAGGAGGCCCAGAACAGGCCATGCAGACTGAAGGCAGCCCCAGCAGTGTCACCTCTCCCCTCCAATTCACAAGAGCAGCCTCTCAGAGGTGGTGTGTGGCAGTGCTCCGCCCCGGACCCACAGCAACCCTCACACCTTCCACAGGGTGGCGCCGCTCCAGCTCCTGCAGGTCCGGCAGCAGATGCATGCAGTTGATGCAGCAAAAGGTGAAGAAATCGAGCACCACCACTTTCCCAACAAGGTCTGTGGCCAGGGAGAGAGCACCCTTTGTGTTCAGCCACTCCAGACCTGCAACAGGAGCAGCAGCTTCAGAGATGGCTTCATTGTTCGGAAAGACAAATGGCAGTGCAATAAGCGACAAGACAGTGTAATATAAGAACTAATGGACAACAGGGATCCAGCAGCTATGCTGCCTGGACCCTTAATAAACAACAAAAGAGGTGATGCAGTGGGGATAGAGGTGACCGTATCCAGTCTAGCTCACCAAGCACACGAACAACGTGCAATGACCATATTCTGTACAGCACTATCAGCAGAGGTGGGTAGTTCAGGTCCAGGGAGTAAAAATGCAGACCGACCAACCAACCAGTGGAGTACTCTGTAACTCTGACAGTTTATACTCTGTACTTTAACTCTCTGGACCTGAATTACCCACCTCTGACTATCGGGCTGAAGCGCAACACGGACATCCACATCTAGCTACCAATTTGTAAAACTGTTGGCTTGTGACATGTTAAAGCTGCGATCCAAGACATTGCCCCCCTTCGGTTTAGACTTTCCGCCCGGTAATAGTGTTATGAGCCCTTCTCTCGGGAGAAGCACTGGAAAGGCACCAATAACTGCGCGGAATGTTCAGCTTTTACGCTGAAGCAGTGAAGCAGCAACAGGTCGGTGCCGCTTCCTGCGCAGCCCGGCCCTGCCTCACTTCACTCGCCTTCTTCAAAGTCGGGGATTGTCAGATCTTTTTCCCTTTCGTCGATTTTCTTCAGATACTGAAGCACAAGCTCCATTTGTTCCTCTGGGGATATGGCATCCTCCAGGGCGTAGTCCAGCTGGCTTTGGACCGGCAGCAGGTCTGCGATGGTACTGTGAGTCGCCATCTTTCAGACAGCAGTGCGAAGCGGGGTAAAAGGACCGTCTCGTCCGGTCACGGAAGATTCGTCAGCGCGACTTGAAACTTCGATTGGTATGGGTTTAACATTAAACGATTTAAGGAAAGTAATGGGAATAATTTAACGCCTCGTTCCATCTACTGTTTCTCTGTTAGGGTCCTCTGTGTAAATGTAATCGGTAGTAATGTGTGGAATCGGCCGTCTGCGTTTCGGCGATAGCATACTAGCGGATTTGGCGGTAAGTCTATCAGCTCTCAAACCAGATTGTGAAAGCTAGTTCACAGAGTAAACCTTGGAGTTTGTTTGCCTATGATCGTGTTTGACCGCATCTTTCTATTTCAAAGTTTTCCTGACACGGCATATATGAATATCTTTAAAAGAATTACTCTTTTCAGGGAAGTATGAAGCCTGTAGCTGCTAACGCTAACCTGTAAACTGCAGCTGTTAGCTGTCATTTGGCACTCGGTTGCTTGCGTGCGGACCCATCGCGGTGGAGATTCGTTTCCAGATGTATGTATGTAACGTAAAGGGATTGACGACACGAACGTGTAAATGCTGTGATTTTTTTTGGTGGCTGAAATGCCCGAGAGCGACTCTGAAAATGGCATCTGGGAATACAAACCTCTCCGCAAAACCAGGAGGCCGAAGAAGCGGCCGGCCTCCAGTCACTGCGCGCCGGCCCGAGGCCGTGCTTCGGGCGGCGCGGCGTCCCCTGCTGCCGTCTGCCCGAGCTGCCAGATGCCTTTCCGCATCCTGCTGGGCCAGTCGCCTCAGTGGCATGTCTCCGAGTGCCTGGAAGACAGCGGCCCGAAGGACGGTAAGGGGTTTATCATCAGTGATACACTCAGCCGATGTGTAACTAAGGCTGGATGTTGGATGACAAGCTATGCTTAGACCTAAGTCTAAGGGCAGTGGTGGGCTAATGGTTAGGGAAGTGCACTTGTAATTGAAAGATTGCTGGTTCGAGGTGCCGCCCCCAAGCCCTGCTCCCCGGGCACTGAATTAGCTGCCCCCTGCTATGTCACATTGTCACATATGGGTTAAATGCAGAGAACACATTGTTGTGTGCTGTGGTGTGTCAACTATGGTCACCAAATTATATATTAAAGCAGACGCTTAGTGGGACCTGTGGTGAGACCATACAGAGCTGGCTTCATTAATCATTCTCATTGCTCCAAATCTTCTCTTATCTTTCCAATCCCTACCCCACCTGAACAAACAGAATGTCCCGATGGCCTCCGCTGTTCCTCCACCATTCCGAGCCACTACAGAAAATACACCCACTCACAGCTGGCCCGCTGCCGCGCAGCTGGCGAAGAGGGCATGGCCAGCCTGGGGGGGCTCCTGGAAGATGTGCCCAGCACCTCCAGCCCGACCCCCTCCCCCAGTAAGCAGTCCAGGCCAGACCTGCCGGTAGCTCATGCCTCCTCCAATGCCCTGATGTGCCTTCGGTCCCCCACTGTAAACGACATCCAAAAAAAGAAGGGCTGGTCCCCGTCTGTCAGAGGCGGGAAGACAGCCTCCCGCCGGGGCGGAGATACCCCTACTCCTTCTAAAGCCAGTAGGGTGTGTGATGCTCCGGTGGTCACACCTTCCTCATTAGAATCTGCCTCAGCCCACCATTCCAGTGGCAGTGATGACATCTCCTACTCCCCCATCTCATCTTTGCCCACGGAGGTCGATTTGGTGTCCTCCAGGAAAGTGCTGTTCAGCAGTGATATAACAGGAATCAAGGATGAGAACAAGGATTCCCTGATGCAGAATGATAGTGATGATGACCGCCTTGCTGAGCTCCTGACCCAGCAGGAGCAGGACAGCAAAGCATTAGCAGAGACTCACCCACTGCAGGACCAGGGAAGGCTCATCAACTCATTAGCACCTGCTAATTGCTTGCCTGCTGGTGCGACAGATGCCGGGGGTTCAGATGAGTCCAATGGTCATGTTCTAAATTTAAAGGAGGAAGACATGGTATCTGAGGACCCTGATTGGTGCTCTCCTCAAAGCCTGGTGTTGGAAAACCTGCGGGACCATTTGTTGAGCAGAGCTGAGTGGAGCAGTCAGGATAAAGGCTGTGAAGAAGCACCGGAGCTCCCCCAGAGACTGAACCGCATAGGTGATATGGCCCCAAGAAAGACCCAGGTAAAACCAGCATCCTCGACACTCAAGCAGACGGACATTGGTGTCTTCTTTGGCTTGAAGCCTCTGAAGAAGGATGAACCCAAGCCTCAGCCTGAGGTTACCCCAGCTGTTGAGAACATTCAGCAGATGACCCCAGTACTGGCAGGAGGACAGTGTGCTGGGGACAGAAGGAAGAGGAAAACCTCCCATTCTCTGGGTGATCCGAATGCAGCAGCCCAGGCAGCTGAGAGTGATACTGCACTTACGGCAAAGGCCGACAGAGCCAGGAGACCCTGGAGGAAGAGGTGGGCTCGAGGAAGAGCCAGCGAGGATGACACAGAGCGGGTGAAACGCTGCCCTTTCTACAAGAAGATCCCAGGTTGGGTCCGTGTGTGTATGCTGATTAGCACTTGCTGTAGTCTCTCAGCATGGCTGTGGCATTGGTGGTGTGGTCTCTGCTGTGCACTGCCTCTTCCCCCAGTAGATTTGCATTTATTGACTTCTGAGTGCAGGATGGGAACCAGATAACCCAGAGCTTATAATTCCACAATATTGAGGCTCATGTCTTGGTGACTGGAGCAGTTAAGGTGTTAGCAGCACTAGATTGATCAGACTGTCTTCCAATCTATGGGGTAAATGGTAACCTAGAAAAAATAGCTGCCTGAAACTTGTTGGTGTTCTGGCCCCATGTTGCTTATCTTTATGCAAACTGACTTTTTTGGGGGGGAGGATGGATTGAGTTTAATAAGCATTTAAATCATTCTAATGGTGTGTGTTTTGTGTGTGTTTTGGGGGTGGTGTAGGCACTGGATTTGTGGTAGATGCCTTCCAGTACGGGCTGATAGATGGCATCACCTGCTACTTCCTTTCCCATTTTCACTCTGACCACTATGGCGGACTCACAAAGGACTCCAGGCTGCCCATCTACTGCAACAAGGTAGGCAGTGACCCAGTCCCTGCTGAGGTGCATGGAGATCTGAGCTGACTGTCATCTTGCTTGTGGTGCTGAATCTCCTCTGATGGTCAACAGTTGTCTGGTCGTTGCTCAGCACTCCTACTGGTGTGTCACTGCTGTCTGTCACGCCCCAGATCACCGGTAACCTGGTGAAGACCAAGCTGCGGGTAGAGGAACGGTATATTCATATTCTTCCGATGAACACTGAGGTCTTTGTGGAGGGTGTGCGGGTGCTGCTGCTGGAGGCCAACCAGTGAGTATTGGTCACTACAGTCTCTATTTGTGTGTTTAGACACTCCATTTTGGTAAGCTTGGACCTTCTGAATTGGTTGCTGTCAGCGATCCCTCTGAGAACCAATTGCCTACTTGCTTAATTGTCATGCTGTTCTCAACCTGCTCTGCTGTACAAATTCACAGCCCTACCTCCCACTCCCTCGTGGGGTTCAGTCACCTTCTTGGAGCTCCCTCCTTTTAGAGCATGGGTCATTTACATTTTATTTTTATAGCACTTTTCATACAAACACAATGTAACACAAAGTGCTTTACGTAATGAAAACAATATCCCCGCCACCCGTGCTGCCACACCCACCCATATACCATGTAATTAAGTGGACTAACACAGACAAAAATAAAATCAATAAAACTCAAGTAAAAGCTAGATCAAAAAGATAGGTCTTAAGTTCCTTCTTAGATATGAACATTCTCTGCTGGAGGCAGACCGGGGTTACGCTTCGTCTTTGGAGCTGTGTGGATGGCTCGCGGTGTGGTGACCGCGGTTACGCTTCCTCCCTCTCAGCTGTCCAGGTGCAGCCATGCTCCTTTTCCTGCTAGCCGACGGGCAGACCATCCTGCACACGGGGGATTTCCGGGCCAACCCGTCTATGGAACGCTACCCAGAGCTACAAGGCTGCACGGTGCAGACTGTATATCTGGACACCACGTGAGTGAGTCTGCATGAGTGCTGTGGTCTGTACCTACAGTGTCCTGTGATCCAAACACGCAGACACAATAATTGAGCAATGTGTTTAAGTCCTAGTGAAATTTTTTTTTAACCGTCCCCCCCACCCCCACCACAGATATTGCAGTCCAGAGTATGCCTTCCCCCCCCAACAGGAGGTCATCTCGTTTGCTGTCAATGTGGCCTTTGAGCATGTGACCCTGCATCCCTGCACGCTGGTCGTGTGTGGTGCCTATGCTGTGGGTAAGGAGAAGGTATTCCTTGGTGAGTGCTATAGCCTTTGTGGGGGGGCCTTGTGACACCTAGCCAAAGGGGGCCCTTGCTTATATGTGTGTGTGTCCTCCTACAGCACTGGCAGAGGTGCTCGGCTGTAAGGTTGCCATGTCTCGGGACAAGTTCATCACCATGAACTGCCTAGAGTCTGAGCAGGTCTCCCAGCTCGTCACCACGGACTGGCGCTCTGCCCGGGTTCACGTGCTGCCCATGAGACAGGTCAACATCAAGGTCTGTCCTGATGCTCTCACACATGTCCCTGTGGCCTGTCCCACCTCCCACGTGCAAGATGGAAGTGCCATCATTTGGATAGTGTGTGTGTGGACTAGCTCTGCCATCTAAGTTGCAGTAAAGGACACTGATGGGAGGTCCCCACTCTCTGCTTAGTGGGCTTATGGCCCCATCTCCCAGTGCTCAGTCAGGTGCTGTCCTGACTTCTCCGCTGTTTCCAGGGCCTGCAGACTCACCTCAGGAGGTTCTCTGGGACCTATGATAAAGTCCTGGCCTTCAAGCCCACAGGCTGGACCTTCTCAAGCCAGGCTGCAGGTTTGGAAGACATCCAGCCCCTGGTCAAGGACAACATTACCATCTATGGTGGGTGTGCAGTGGACCATTTTTTAAGAGTATTTGCATTTAAAGTGCCTACTCTATGGCTGTGTATCTCGACTAGTCTCAGATCTGTGAGCCTTTTGTCTTACAAACTGTGTCCCCTCCCAGAAATCCCCTACAGCGAGCACAGTAGCTATGTGGAACTGAAGCGCTTCATCCAGTGGCTGAAGCCAAAGAAGATCATCCCCACTGTGAACGCAGGCAGCTGGGCAAGCCGCAAGCCCATGGAGCAGATGTTCAGCGGCTGGAGGGCGGAGCTTGTGGCTGGTGGGGGCAGGTCTGGGACGCTGTGAATGCTGCCTGTGTGGGTGGGGTTAATCCAGAAACAGGTCAGCGCTGATGCAGGTGGAACTTAAGCTACAGGGGGGTCCATCAGGTAATGACCCCCATGTAGTGCTAGTGAACCGGTGTGTGACGCGAGGCCCCCTTGAGGAGAGCTGCTGAATGCCTGAATTGGCAGGAAACTGGGTCTGCTGTTTGTTTTTATATTGTTTCTCATTGTGTAAGAAGTGTGATGCTGCTGGAATCACAACGGTTTTAACATGGAATTTCCATTAAAATAAATGGGTTTTATATGTCCTCTTAATGTGCAAATTGTCTAACTCCTGGAACACTAAACATGGCAAGTTTCCTGCCTGCTGCTCTGTGTGTGTGTGTCTCTGTGGGGGGTACTTGAAATGGTTAGCACCATGGTGCTATCGTTAACCCCCAGTTCAGGTAGCCAGACCTGGACTGTGAACCTCCCCTTAGAGGGCAACATGGCTTAAGTAAAATGTCGCTGTGGTGATAAATAAAGCATCTCCTCTATTAAGTGCTGTTTCACTGGCTAGGTGACTGATCCTGAGCATTAATCTCTTCGTGATCCAGATTATGGAAGAAGCTGTGTGTGATGCACCTTTGCTTTTTCTGCACTTTTCTCTGTCACTTGGTGGTTTTCTTGTAGGGTACAGATGTGGGGCAGGTCCCTGCTGATACTGCACCCAGTCCTGGTTCAGATAAAATAGAGTAGTGATACTTCTTTGATCCCCATGGGGACAATCTCTTTTGCCTGCCCCCATCTTGTTCTCCATTAGACACAGACTCAAGCTTTGGGGTCACAGTGCAGGGTCAGCCAGCATGTGGGACCCCTGGTACTGCGGGATAAGGGCCTCTCTTCATTGGCCTATGGATATGTGACTTCTGCCGTGGCTCGAACCCGCAACCTTCCCATCACAGGCACAGAGGCTTAGCCTGCAGATTCAGGATTCGCTCTCCTTTTGGTGTCCCTTCACTGTCACAGAAACCTGAAAATCCCAAAAAAAATGCTGCTTAATGGATTGGCCAGGTCCACCTCCCTGCCCCTTGAGTGGTTGACTGGACCCCCGCCTCTGTGGTCTCAGGGGCTCTTGCTGGCAGTGAAAAAGAAGGCCTTTTCCCCCTGGTCGCAGTTTAAAGAGGCTTTTATTTAAAGCAGATATAAATCTGAAGCTTTTGATGCTGAAGGTCATGATTTTGGCCTTGTTTAAAATGTAATCATGATGCTTTTCTGGGGATTAAAAGCCTTGGTTATCAGTCAGAGTGTGAGCACAGAGTCCCTGGCTGCTTTGGGGGGGAAGGTCGGGTCACCAGCAGCACTGTTGGACGCGCTGGATTGTGGAGAGGGCTCTGCTGTTCAGCAAGCCACACTGCAGCCGGCGTTGTCTCCGAATCTTCCCACTATGCCAGGGGTGTCAAACATACGGCCCGCGGGCCCGAACCGGCCCGCCAAAAGGTCCAGTTCGGCTCGCGAAATTAATTTTGCAAAGTGCGAAAATTACATAGAAGAAATTAATTGCAATTTTTCAACAAAAGTAACTGCTATTTCCAATTTGTCCACTAGGGTCCACACTATTTTAGAGTGTTTTAGACATGCAGTAAAATCCCATTATAACAGAATTAGAGGGACCTGGCAAAACAGTCTGTTATATCCAGTTGCTGTATGCCCAGAACACAACTACAGGGCACCATTTACTCATGGTACAGCCCAGCAGACACACTTGTGGTATAGATTATTATATTGTACATGTAGTAATCCAATTTTACCTGACCAGATGTGTGACTATTAATAATCCCGACTATGTATCTGCGCTGGATATCACCGGCACGCCACGCGCCTTGTTGACGGATCCTGCATGTCCGTTATAGCCGAACAAAACTACAGCGTTATATGCAATTATATATGCGTTATAGATTATATTCCATTATAAGCGAGTCCACTATAACGGGATTTTACTGTAATACAACACTGAGACCCAGAACTAAACAGCAGATGGCAGCAACATTGTCAAGCTAGCAAATTGTTCATGCTGAAGCAACCAGCAAAGAGGTAACAATACATATCGAGCCGAGTTCTTTTAAAAGTGCCAATTTTGCCATATATTTTAATGTTGTCAAAATTATTGGCACTCTCGTTACCCAAAATGTCTTTGTCAAAGAAGAGAAAAGTGGACCAATTCCTATTTATTCACAGAGCTGAATGGAATACCTGTGTGCTTGGTGTGTTTGAAGCATGTTTCAGTGCACTACACTGATGTGAAAGTATAAATGTAAAATAATTTCTAGAGCTTGACGAGTTGTTTTAATCATAAAGTGTATTACTATTCTTCATTTCGGATACCTGTGACTATGTTTTGTGTCTTTGTAGATCCACTGTGATCTGAGGAATAATATTGTTGAAATTGCACTTATTTTTCCTATGAAATTTCAGGTTGTTCATAATGTTTTGTAAAAGCATGGTTAATTAAAATTACACTTTCTTACTTGTACTTTCACTTATTTGTAGTTCTTTACAATAAAACACACGGAAAATTATAGATTTCTTGTTATGTGTAGGTTATTATGCTATTATTTTACTGTTCCGGCCCAGATGATATCAAATTGTGCTGCATGTGGCCCCTGAACTAAAATGAGTTTGACACCCCTGCACTATACATAAGAACATAAGAACATAAGAAATTTACAAACGAGAGGAGGCCATTCGGCCCATCAAGCTCGTTTGGGGAGA
>JAODLD010000047.1:771129-792700 GCA_026781065.1 Mormyrops boulengeri | reverse complement strand
CTCCAACTACACGCTGTGTGAAGAAGTGCTTCCTCAAGTTCATTTTAAAATGTTCTCCCACTAATTTCCACTTACAGTCCAGGTGCATTCGCCTTTGCTGCCCTTTTTCCCTCTCTCTCCCCTGTGTGTATTAGTAGGAAGCTTGTTTGCACTTTGCTTTAGCACTTGCTTCCTTTCACCCCTTTACCTGTAATGTCTCAATCATTAATGATTTGCCCCCCACACATTTCAAACCTTCTATCAACTTATCTTTACAGGAAGCAGTGCCAAGAAATTGGCAGTCAAGATATAAAGGGCAAGAAAAGGGACCAACACCCTAATGGTTGCTATGATAAAATGTTGGAGGCAGGGTTGCATGGATGAGAAGTGAGTGGGGTTTGGATGACTGATGTCATCAGGAGCAGGAAGTCCCGTTGGAAGCTGGGAGTCAGTGAATCTGCCAGCCAATCAAACAGACTGTCCTAGCATCAGGGTCCCCATGAGCCTCGACCCTCATCTGTTTTAGCTTGAAAATGCTTCATAACAGTGCTTATAATAGTGTTTGCTGGATCGATTCCGTTATGTGTCGTGTATTTTGTGGGGTGATTCATGTTTCGCCATTACCTCTAAAATCTGATTTTTATTTACTTATTTTTTTACTATTGTTTTTCTAATTTTATAAATTATATCTTTGGATATGAGGTGGAGAAATGTTGCAGTTCCTCTGTAATCCTACAGGTGGTGCACTGTAAACTCTTCTCAGATTGACAGGCAGCACAGGATTCTGTGGAGTAGGAGCCAATTATTTTCTAACTTTGTTAAGCAATGACAAGAATGGTGGACAACAGCAGAGATTTGCGCTGCTCCTGCACAGTTTAAATCCAAAGTATCAAGGAACTTTGGCTTTCATTTAAATGGTAATGTGGAGTTGGACATGAGCCATCCTGTGTGCAAACTTTGTCCTGCGAAAGTTACACGTTGTGATAATACGAGGAACATACGGGCACATATTGCATCCTGAGACAGACAAGGTAGTGAAGAAGCACAAAAGATCACTGTAGTTTATGCCACGACAGCAACAAATGTAGGTTTTTGTTAACTTTTAATTTTAAGTTCAAATTTATACTGTTGTAGTACTCTGTTGAAGTTGTTTCGCCTTGTTTAAATGCTCTCTTTGGCTTTTTGAGGAGGAAAATCATTTGGAGTGTGCTGTGTTTCCTCATGTTCAATTCACCGGTGCAGTTATTGAGTAAAGCTTTAGTGCTATGACAATTTTGTGATTTATTTTTTTTACATGGTTTAAGATTTAAAAATTCCAAAAATGGAAACAAATCATAGTATCAAATCGGGATATTCATAGAAATGCAATATATGCAATACATATCGAATCGGCACCATGGTATCATGATAATCTTATTGGGAGGTCACTGATGATTCCCATCCCTGTTTTTTATATTTATATTTTTACATTTGATCATAATTTCACAACTTCTTAAACCAGGCAGTAGAACACAGTCAGTCTCGTGCCACTATCTGTCCACAATGACACAAATGTGGGTCCCTGTACATTGCCCCCCGTCCGCCATGCCCGCCTTTCTGGGGCTGAGGATCACCTCTGACTCCCCCTGAAGTACATCTCGCACTGGTGTGGAGGGGGCAGGACGGCAGGTCCTTGCCTCACTTACAGGAGCAGCTGCCAGGCTGGAAGCTTGAGGAGCCCGGGAACCTGAGCAGGGTCACTGTGACCTGAAGAAAGGTAGCAGACAGGCGTGTGAGTGACTGAGTGTGTCTGAGGCCTGTCCACGCGCGTGTGAGAGACTGAGTGTGTACCTTCTGCTTCAGAAGCTTGCTCAGAAACATTTGCAAGTCAGTTGCACAGTCTGTTTTCATGTAATTCACAGCTAGAATCTGGTCACCCTTGTGGAAGAGGCAGGTCGACCCCAAGGGGGGGTTCCACTGACTGACACTGGGGGGAGGAAGGAGGGGGTCAGTTGCAACCTATATTGAAAGCTACAATATAGAATGCTGTCATTTAGACATACCATAAAATCCCTCTGTTAATACCCAAAAAAGACATGAGGGAGGGGCTTGAAATATTCTCTGGTGTCATGTGACTGAGAGGCTGCATTGGTAGGCTGAGAGATGTATTTAAAATTTGATCAAATCTACATTGTGCCATCAGACCTTTTGTTAGTACTTGCTAATTTCCATCCATTTTCCAAAACTGCTTATCCTGTTCAGGGTCATATGGGGTCCAGAGCCTATCCCAGTGGTTATCGGCGCTCGGCTGGGAATGACCAAGGATGGGGCGCCAACCCATCGCATGGCACACTCAAACACCACTTACAACCTATGGGTAATTTGGCAACTCCGGTTAGTCTCAGCTTGTTTTTGATCTGTGGAGGGAAACCCAATGACGACACGGGGAGAACATGCAGACTCCACACACGGAACCCTGGCAGAGACTCAAACCTCAATTCCAGCGGTGTGAGGCAACAGTGCTAACCACTGCACTATTTGCAGTTTCTTTTTGATAAACAAAAGTTTATATGTCCTATATTATATCTATCTAGATACAGCTCATTCAGGTTCTCCTCCCAAAGTCACTGCCTCAAAGCCTAGACGAGGGCCAAGGCACATCGAATACCCACCAGGGTGACCCGACAGCATCTTCCAGCTTCAGATGGTGCTTCAGGTCATTCAGATCCACTGAAATCTCTTTCTGCATGGGGATTTTATCTCTGGAAACAGGAAAAGAATCTTAGCATTTAGTCGGAAGAACTACAGTACCCACAGTTCCCTAGGCAGAGACTCATCAGAAAGAGCCCCCTGAATTACCCATCGATCTGTTCCTGCCACTTTGTGCAGGCCTCCTGACTTAACGGCCGGTCTCTCAGCTTTATTTCAGTTTCGTATAGAGACTCAGGATCTGGTTTGTCTTCTGTGATAATCCTGTGGAAATGCCAAGTGATTAAAGTGATGTCACATTGTTAAGAAAAACAATATTTTGGTTTAAAGTTAAATGATATTAAAAGTAATGCTGAGAAAAGATTTATTTTGTGTGCAGAGGATGGCATGGTGATCAAAGGTTGGGCCTCTCAGTACCACCCCCCAGAAAGGTATGCCTGTGCACTAATATTGAATCTAGGAGTGTCCCTACAACCCTGACCAGACTCAGGATGGAGGTTGGGGGTTTTGGTGGGGCTTCAACAGATGCAACAGAGGACGGCAGGTGAAGGACATGAATTTGAGGATTGCTGTTCCTGTTCCCTGGATTGCCCTGTTGTTTGGCCTGCCACTCAAACCACACATTTGTTTTAGACCTCCTGAAGTTTAGGGCCCCCCTGCTGGCCACAAACAGTCACTATGGTACATACTAAATAAACACATTCCGAGGAGATACAGGAGCTAACCAGCTAGCTAGCTATGATCTGACACTACCACTAGTTAGCTGTTTATTTCATTTTTGAAACATCTGAAGGGGGTGTGGAGCCCAGAAGTAACTTTTGGAGTAGGGTCCCAGAAGCAGCAAACCTGGCCCTGGTTCTTCCCTACAAATCACTCTTGGAAAATATGTATTTGTGTAAACTGGTGAAACTGCCAGTTGGATAAAAGTGTGCCTTATTAAGTAGAAGACAAAAAAACACTTCTGTGTTAAGGAATCTCAGTTTAAGAGGACTTTGTGTGACACAAGGTCAGGTGTGATCTCCACTCCCAGCCTTTGTTCCGTCAATTCTGCCCCAGTGCCTGGAATGCGCTAGGGGGACCTGAGCAACCGGCTCCCAGAAATGCAGACTGGTCCAGAAGTATGTGAGCTCTGACACATCACTGTGAACAGTGCCAGCCATTGTCTTTGTGGTCTTTCCATACACAGCTGCTGTTCTTCCATTTCCTTACTTAATTAAGGCTATCTGAGCAGTCTGTGAAGCTCTTGCCCCACATGGAGGGGTGTTAAATTGAACATACGAAGGGCTGGATGCCCCCAGATCGCAGTCATCACTCACTCTTCAGTCGAGCTGTCTGACCATCCGCCATTGTTGACCTGCGGGTCCACTATCTTCATCCTCTTGGTCTCCTCAGTGACAGATGGCAGGGATTGGCTCTCCTGCTTCCTTCAGAAGCAGAAAGCCCTGCTGATTAGACTCCGTCCCACCCCCCACCCCCCCCGTGTACTTGTGGTTGACTACAAGCTCTCTACTTACATTGGGAAATTCTCATATAACTGCTCCTCATCCTTCAGCATTTCGCACCTGTTACAATCAAAGCAACATTAGAATCATCTCAGCCAGCTTGTTTTTCCCGATAGCTTCTCTGGGTCCTATAGAGGTAGTACCAACTCTACGACGGCCACATGTCACAAATGGATACTGCGGCATTTAAAGGGTCCTGGTCCAAGGCCTCGATCCAGCTATATTCAGCAAATTAACTCATACGTTTAGTCAGTGTTCTATCTGCATTCAACAGAGTTGTTAACCTTTGGGAAAATGTTAGTGACAGTCCTGGAGGTAATGGCTATGAAAGTGACTGTTGGTAGCTGTGGGGACAGGTTCTGGGATGACCCTTCATTTGGAGAAGGAAACAGTAAAAGAAAAGATGGAAGCTTACATTCTGTCCATTCTGGTGTAAAAACTCTCTTCTTCCTCAGCCTCATCATCATCATCATCATCATCATCATCCTCTTCATTTCCCTGAATTATTATTTGAAATAAACAGATGAAGAGGTGATGGGTGCTAGGATGGTGCTTTACACTCTCCAGAGATACCTTCAAATCACCCAAAGTGTCCTGGGCTGTTTCCACACACACTGGGTGTGCGGCAAGGAGCATCAGCTTATTGGCAGGAGTGGTAGTGTCTCAGTGACCTTGGCTACTTTAATTAAGGGAGCATTTTGTTAAAAGGCTGAAGGTCATGGATGCTCAAGCTAAACATCCTTTCCACACCTAAGGATCTTCTCGTTCCCTGTACAGCTAAACATTGACCCAATGTGAGATAAGTATTTACCCTTTATGAAAGCAGTTTGGCCACTTGGTGCCTGTTACTCCACACCCGACTTTGAGATTCCTTAAACCCATAGTCTCCCTCCCCTGATGTGGACTGCCGTGGGCGTGTTGGCTTCAGAAACCCCGTTAGTCGCAGTAACATGGCCCTGGCACCTGAGCAGTGATATCCAGGAAACTCTTGGGCGTGTCATAGTGGGACTGTCGGTCATCCTCTTGTGCCTTTATCCCTTGACAGGATGCGGGTCGCCTGTTTCCAGTCGCGTTAGATGCCTGTTAATAATAACAATAATAATTGATACTTTGTTGATCCCCATGGGGAAATTTTCTTTACACCAGCACCAACTTGCTCTCTGTAGGTGAGGACAAGTTGGCTGTGAAGGGCAGCCTCCCACAGCAGTGCCCAGCACACTGGGGATTAAGGGCCTTGTTCAAGGTCCCACAGATGTGCTGAGGCCAGGCTCAAACTGGCAGACTTCTGATCACAGGCACAGAGGTTTAGCCCACTGCCCCATGCTGCCCCCAGCTGTTTCCAGCAATTGAGTAGCAGTTAAACTCCACGTGTTTAAACCCCCGCCCCAGCCACACATATACAACATATTTGTTTCAAGGTTCTACGATGTTCTGTATTAAAAGGGTGGTAGGCTCGCATAGGCTCAGCCAGTTTGCTCCCAAATCGCTCCCAGCCTACCTGATGCTCAGCGAGAGGCATGTCTGTGCTTGGTGCAGAGGCAGAGCGGCTCCTCTGGGAGAGAGGGGTGGGTAGATGAAATGACCTCATGAACAAATCACAGCAAAGAGAGTGGGTAGCTTTGCACCCTTCTTTCCTGGAATTTCAGTTTTTGCCTAGGATATACCAGGCAGGCAGAAGGGACGGCCATACCATGTCTTCTCTAGAAGAGAAATTCCTTAGCGCCTTATAGATGTCACTGAACCATCCATCCACTTCAAACCTGTAACCATGGAGGTGGGCTTGTTAGTAAAGGCTCTCCATTAGCCAGGATGATAGCTTCCATTGAGACCATGAGGATCAAGGTTCTGCTCATGTCTGTTTTTCCTGCCTGTTTCTCTTTCAACAATGAGGCTTTTGTGTTCCAAGGCCTCCGTTCACCCGCACTAATGATGTTAATGCCTTTCTGTTTTCTCTTCCATCCCAGACCAAGTTATTTTCCTGATGCCTTCTCCCCTCGTTTTTCCAAGGCCAAAACAACTGCTTTCTGTTTCTCTCCTCCAGTGTATTCAGCTTCCAAACCCGAAGCGTCTCTGTTACTCTCTCCCTTTCCTTTATCTTGGGGACCTGTTCTCTGGTCTGACTGAGGAAAATATTGTTTTTTTCCCCCACTTTTGAATTTGGATAGATTATTCGGTGCCACTTTACAATAAAGCTACCTATATAAAGGGTTTATGAATGGTTTATAATCTGGTTATTAATTCAGTTGTAACACTGTAAATTATTAATAGACAATGTTACACAAGTTATATAGTTTTCTTTTTATTAATGAGTTACTACCATTTACAAGTGGCAATAGGAACCCTTATTGTAAAGTTGTTCCGGTTATTCATACTCAACTGGTCTAAGTACACGGCCACTCATTTTGTTTGTGAGCTTAGATCCATTATAATATGAAATGCATATCTGAGAATTTGAAGCCAGCTGCAAACCCCACTTATGTATTGCTCACGTGAGAGTGATCTCACAATGACAAAGTCCAACAGACAAAAGCACATCTTCAAGAATGAGCACCCAAGAATAACCGCCATACACATGACTCCGATATGCAGGGAGATAGTTAAGGGGCGGCTGGTCAACAGCATCCCATTAGTGCCTAAGCTGATCCCACTGAGCCCTCAAACACGGCCCAGTAAGCGAAAAGGTCAGCAACCTGCTTCTCACTTCGTGTCAGAGACAAACAGGCCTTTCGTCATTTTGCCAATGAGCTGCGCCATGGGCACTGAAGCACCAACCAAAGGTTTGCAGGTTCAGCTTCCTGCAGAAGACATTCATAGCCTGCTGTTAATTAAAGCTTCTGCGGCCACCATGTGCCGAATGCGACCCGACTTGCACAGCCTCACACTTACTTTCTCTCACTGATGAGGTAATAGTCTCTTTCATTGGCATGGATGTAGAGCACACAGTCAGGAGGGCATTTGAAGGTTTTGTGGATCCACTCCCACTTGTTCTGCTTTTCTGGGGCAGGGTAAATCACTGAGATCCTAGCAGGAAATGACACAGTCAATCACAGGAAACTGGCGCAACACAGAGGCCAGTGAGAGTCAGGCCGTGCGCGGACAGGAGCGCCGTGCCGCTCTGCGGTCAGAGGACATACTTAGAGAGGTCGATGACCCCCTGAGATTTCTCCCGCTCGTCCTCACTCCGGTAATACTTGAGCAGATGTGAGCCCCAGCTGGTCTTAAAGAGCACAAAGAAACGCTTCTTCCAGGATTTCTGATGGAACAGAGGAGGTTATTATGCCTATTGACCATGAGTAAATGGAAAGGAAAATGAAAAGTGACAGCAAGAATTTTCTGTGGTAAATTTTATTTCATGTCAAGAATCGGAAACGTAAACATTTTTATCGACCAAGCATATTAAAGATACAAGAAATTTGTCTTTTTGGGTGTGCTCCAGTAAAATGTATAACATGCAGGACAACTGGAAGAAGCCCATTTATAATTATGTATAGTTGTTAATTTTACACCGTTTTTTACAAGATAAGAAGCAACTTGGGATGGATCAATGGTGAAATAAATTAACAAACAAAGAAATAGTGAATGTAAGTAAACTGGGGTGATGCTGAGAAGAATGAAATAACTTTGACAGTAGCCTTTTACAGAAAGTCCACCCCCCAGTTTCATCACTAAAATCTCTCTTTCTTTCACAGCATCGATTCAGTAACTACTGATCACTTTATATCCGAATGTGCGTGTGAAGTCAAAATGTGCGCAGTGAAAGTTCACAGCAAAAAACTCACCAAAGACTTGAAACGGCCAGCTGGAGGAGATTTGATTAGGTATCCAGTGCGCACCTCCTCCACATCTGCCACAGGGCTGTAGAACACTGTCTTTGAGCCTAGAAACATTAGTAAATAGTAAACTGGGGAACTTCTGGTGTGTTTAGAATAGTCATATTTAAAACAATCTGATCAATTAACCCAAGTGTTTATGACTTTCAGTCAAAACACCTTTGGACAACAATAATAATTTTTAATAAAACTAAACTAAAAACTAAAACTAAAAGTGCCCCCATAAACTACATGAGGCATAACTGTCATAAAATGATGCTCACATGAGGCCTTCTGATTGAACCGTGACTCCCAGGCGGTACATTTACAGCAGTACATCTGTAAGGCCCTATTGTAGTGCTTGTGCATCTTTTTATCAATCGGTTACTACCTGGCAGCTGCCTGCACACAGATTCCGAATGATATGTTTCTTGTGCTTTTGTTCTTTTGCAATAACAAGAGTTAAAGAGTCATACTGAGGTTCCATCGTTGAATGCAGAAGGAACCCAGTGCAGTGTTTTGTTTACAAGCTCAGTAAATGTTTATGGTGTCCTTAAAAATAAGCCTCCCTCAATGTACCAAGACAAGGCAGGGCTCTGACGACAGCCCGCCAGGGTCATTTCACATGGTGTTTGATGGCACTAAGCCCACTGCTTCCCATCGTACTTGTCGTCCGCTGGGGGTTCTTCCCGAGCATGTTGGATCCTACTGCCCGTGCTGAGAGGAAAAGTCGGGCAAGAACAGGACCAGGTGGACCTACAGACAGTGAGATAGTGGACATCTACTGAGCTTGTCCATTTCCTCATAGTGACATCTCTGTGCCTTTTTGGGAAAACACCATAAAGAACAGTGGCATAGAAGCACACACTCACAGGTACATCTACAGGAGGCTTGATGTGCTACTTGGTGACCCTACAAACAACGCAGAAGTAAACCTTACCTCCACAGAAGAGAGCGACACCGGCAGCTTGCCCCTGGCGTACTCTCCCACGATGCTTCAGGTACTTAATCGCTCACCAGCTCTGCTCCCTTTGACTACCACATTCTGAGCTTAGCTGTCAGCATGTGAGGAGCTTAATGCCGTGTCCCCAAGAAGCTGTTTATGAAAATGCTTTGGATGTGATGTCACTGGCATGCTTGGGGCAGAGGCTCCACCACTGGTTTTGCCTGATCCAGCCAGCCCTATCCAAGTGTATAGACTTCCTCCTGGACACCATCCAAGTTTTTTGAGAAACAACTGGTTTGTTTAGTATTGCCGCAGTATCCGGTAACACAGCCGGAAGCTGTAAAATTCCAGCTGCTGTCACCACAGGGTTTTGTTGGGTGCTTGATCTTATGAGTTATTATTATTATTCCTTTTTAATAAAGCTGTATGAGTAAATAGTGCAAAAATGTCCAGCTGATAATTAGCTGTCAGGGCAATGTTTTGAATATGATTTCAGTAACCTAAGGATCAGACAACAGATCATTGTTGTCATCCTTTAAATAAAATACTGACACACTTATCCATGTGGGTAGCTTATTGTACTTTATTTTACTTCATACATACATTCTGTGTTCTCTGTATTTTATGGTTCTATGCTTTATTGTACAGTGTCCTTGGGTGCTAGAAAGGCGCCTTTTAAATAAAATGTATTATTATTATTACAGTCTCGCTTATCCGACATTCCGTATTACCCGACGTCCCACCGCAAAAAAAAATTTTTTTAAATCCATCGGCAACAAGAACTGCAAGTTGCGATCGTGAGCGTCGCCTATTTTTTGTTGCTCCCGACACTACCGCAGCTAATTAGTTACCCCGACTGTACAGTTTCTGTTGTTTTGTTGTAAAACATGATTATAAGTTTTTAATGTGTAAAATTATAACATAGTTTGATGTTTAATAGGCTTTGTCTTAACACCTCCCATTATCCGACATTTTCCTGGCTGACGCAGTATGAAAATCCTCCCATTATCTCGCTTATCCGACATAAACGGGCCGGCAGAACGTCGATTAAGCGAGACTCTACTGTATTATTATTTACTTTTAACGATGCAACAACAAACAAAACTGAAAGTGCCAAAAGATTAATCTACTCGTCTATCTTTACAAATCTTATTCATACAGCTATATTAGTAGGGAGATATCAAAGCAATGGGGTTTCCACAGGACAGTTAAGGACAGTTTCTCTATCCTGCTGGTGTCATTTCCGTGTAGGAAAATCATACAGAAGGTCAGACAGAAGGATCCAGAAGATTCATATTTTATTGTGTAATAAACTACACAACACAGTTCATATACAGTTTCTAAGATGATTCTTCCTGTATGAGTGGGATGCACCATTAGTTTAAATGTTTATATATCAGTTTAAAAGTTAATTCCGCATTTTCTCAAGACCTATGATCTGTTGCCTGATTGACCAGAATAGATCATTTCACTGTGTTCCTGTCAAAGAGGAACAAAGGAAACATCCCTGATTCTAGATAATCTATGTTCATATCTATATCTATATTTCTGCTGTGTTTATGCTATACTGGGACAGCTGGGGAACTCCTAACCATACACCATAGAGACTGAAAGTGCTATGCCAACATGACTGAACATTGACAAATGGTGAATCAGATTCCTGATGTTAAATTCTGGAAATGCGTTGCTAAGTTGATGACAGAGTCCATGATTTCTGTTCATATACTTTGTAATACAACTAACCACACAAACTTCATGAACTTAGACTGGCCATCTTATGTGAATGCCGCTTTCAGTCAAGCATTGTACGGTGAACCCACTCACAAGCTCTTCTTCTGGTCCACGCTGACGTATGACATTGCCGGGTGCCTCAGATGATGCTGCCAGAATGTCAGTGCCTGCGTGCGACTGTCTGTCAGCGGCGGCTCCTGTCAGGGTTCCCTTATTGCTTGTGCGTGCCATGTGACTGACGGCCATGTGACTGGAGACTTTTGGGCTGAGTAGCAGCAGTTATTAATACCGCCGATGGCATTGCCGTGATCCCTGTATGCACCCACCCCATAGAACAGCAAGCTCCTGATCCATGACCTTTGACCCCAAACACAGCTATAAATAATGATATCCCGATGGCACATTCAGCCATGCCTCAATGAGGTGTTTGCTCCCTGAGCTCTATGGAATGCCGAGGTTGTGGCTCCCTGCGCTGGGGGGGGCCCACATGCTGTCCCGCCCCCCCCCCCCAAAGACCTCATCTTGGCATCTGTGTCGTCAGTGAGCTGCCCTATAAATGCCTGACTGCGAGAGTCCCTTAGGAGAGTCACCCAGTGCCTCAGTGACACCACAGTCCATCAAGACCTGGAAAGACACAGTTTCACAGCCGACCATGAAGTCCCCGTGCCAGGTCGCCTCTCGAGGCCGCTTCTCCATTGCGACGTGACTTTGAAGTGCTTGCCACTTGCTGCTTGGTGACCTTCACGTTCTCTCCTCCCTCAGGAAATGCCTGCAGTCCCTCAGGAGAGCCTGAGGAAGCAGAGAGACGCCGTCCTCAGCAGAATGAAGAAGCTGGCAGCAAAGCAGGTGGAGGTCACTGTAAGTGTGCAGCATCGTGAGTGCAAGCTGCAGGCGCTCCCTGGCCAGGAGAAACATCTAAAATACACTGAGCCATGGGTGTCTCGGCCAAAGCGAGTATATGGGCATCATATGACTAAGGGTAAGAGATGTGAAATATGGATCAATATCTCAGATGACTGCGGTGCCTTGATGTTTCTCATCTGTGTTTGGGATCAGGAGACAAGGACAACGACAATTACACTGTGCTCAATACAGAGTCGGTCACAGCTTTCTAGGCAGAAGCCCAAACGTTCTGTGGTTATGGCATTTCCATTCATTCTGCTCTCATTGTGTCTATTTGAACTTGAACTAGCTCATATCGTTCATTTCAGAATTCCATTTGTCTTAGTGCGCAATAAAAAAAACAGTGACGCTCAGACCTGCAGCACAGAGAAGGGAACTGGTGTGGGTCTTGTGCTTTTTTCTGTAACTAAAAAACTAGTTTAGTTCTTCTTATTCTGTGCATTCTGTTTCACTCTGTTCTGATCCGCTCCATTCCATTCTATCCCATTCCTACTATTCTATGCCATTCAGTGTGTGGTCCTGTCCTGCAGAAAAAGTCCACAGCTCTGAAGGAGCGTATAAAGGAGAAATACAAAGACATGAAGAGGGTTCTGGAGGAGGATCTGCATGTCACTCTGAGCCAGCTGGACATGGAGGCCACAGCCACCAGCAGAACTATTGAGGAGCTCACTGAGAGGTGCTGCCTGCTTGCCCAGGACATTGAACGGCAGCTATCACACCTGGACACACACCCGGAGCAGGTACTGACAGTCTCCCCGATAGGGAGATCTCCTGCTCGTGGTTCTGTTGGCAGCGTGTGCTGACTCACTCCACTGCTGGCCTCCTGCTTGTGCTCCTCAACCATACCTGCCACTTTTGACCATTGACCTTTAAATCTGTGGTCTGTTAAAGGTCTGTGTTTCTTTCACTTTGCACCCAGATCTCCGAGACAGAAGAGAGGTAGGCTGCTGCGTGCCGCCTCTGTGCTGGAAGCTATCATGCCTCCCCATGGCTCTTCACGGGACTCATTCTAATCTTCTGATTCATTTTCATCCAACTTCTGGGTTCTTGCAGTAAAACTAAGACGTAGCCCTAAACCACAGTACACTCCTCTGAAAAAGCCAGAAAATTCCGTATTTGTCATACTTCTTATCGCCACTAATTGTAGGAATCCTGCTTGAGCAGGAAGTGAGTAGAGGAAGGCATGTCTGCTGCATATTTTGCATGTTTCTGCCCGCTTCTCGTAAGCGTTTCCAGCAGGGCATTTCCAGGGGGCGCCTCCCTGCTTCTTCAGAGGGAGGATAAACACCAACTTCTTTCCCAGACTAGCAGATGTGCTAAAGGTCTGTGACCCTGACCTGGTGCGACTAGACGAGTTCAAGGCTGACCAGGTCCTGGGGATGGCCAACAACCTGCTGCTCTTCATCCGATCACAGACTCCCGTCACGACAAAACTCTTCCAGAGCTGTGAGTTACTAATAATAACAGCAACAATAATGACACTTTATTGATCCCCATGGGAAAATCTCTCTGTGCCTACCCCATCTTGCCCTCCATGACACACATAGATGACAGCAATTGTAAGCAGTTAATTAGTAAAGCAGGTGGTATGGAGGTGACTGTATCGGTACTTACACATGATTGTGTCATCAGCATAACAATGAAAATTCTATAGAACACCGTCGGGGTATAAACTGCGAGTCAGAATAGGGCAATTTTTGCCCTCTAGACCAGACATTTTTCCCCTTTATACATCTCCACACAGTAGTAATGCCCTTTAGACACGGTAAAAATGCCAGGAGGCATATAAACACATGTCTAAAAAAGCCGTGTAGACGGGTATCTTCATACTGCGTCGGCCAGGTACAAATGCACATGTTAAGAAAAGGTCTTTCAGTTCTGAGACGTGCAAATGCTAATACTTCACTATTCAAGGGCCCAATAGTTCCGTCTCTAATGCATTATGCTGGTTGCCATACTGTATGATATTTTAGATTTTAATCATAACCAATGAAACTCAAAATTTGTGAAAATTTCAATGAAGAGATTCATTGTTTTGTCTGATACGCTGAATTATACGTCTGACTCAGAGCAACTGAAGCAAATGGAGCAGAGTAGTCAGGGCCGGAGTAGGACTGAATATTTGACCTGGAATTCAGGCCCCTGGACAGCCCAATATATAACAATATAAACACAATTTTTATAGGTTTTTATGAACATATCCATGATGTAGGCTATTGAATGCACATTCTTACCTACACGCTTTCATTATGTGTCCATGTAATTTTTACTGACACATTTCACCAGTATCATTAAAGCCTGGAGCGACTTTGACATAAACAAGAAAGGAAGTGTCATCAAAGTGCCCATTAAATATATGATCTGTGCAAATTCCAATACATCTTTAATAAATTACTTGTTGCACACTTCTTACACAATTTATTTTTCCTGAATTTGCACAGAACATTAATGATGCCCACTTCAACATCATTTCCATGTGAATGTGTCGTGAAAGCGCGATATTAAACCAACTTTGCGGCGGTTCTAACACTAACCCAAGATTTAACTAATATCAGGTGAGCGGAGCTCTCAGGATTCAAACTGATTTTGTGATGTTGTAGGGAGAAAGATGCCTTGTTGTTCACAATGCACTTTACTGCACAGTGACCCAATCATGCACCAGCATACGTTCTGACATAGATCTTTGGTCAGATACCATGGTAGAGATGTAAGCATGACATACCATATTGTAAGACTTTTGCCAGGAGCACAACAGCAGCTCATGCCTGTAATATTGTGTGTTACATCCTCTGAAATGTGCGTAGCTGCTTGAATGTGCTGTAACGAAGCTTTATGTCATAGTACGTAAACATATGCACATTTAAGGAATGTCATTGGCTGAAGTCCTTGAAAACAGGTATTTTTACATGTTTATAGGGTAAAAAATGCCATGTCGAGAGGTATTCTGTCTCTCAGTTTATACCGAAACTGATACCATAGCTCCGAATGAATAATATGACCTGTCATGAAGAGAATAGGGCCTAGAACTGACCCCCACCTCCAGTGAGAACAGCAATGGCAGATTTTAATGTTGTGAAGGATACACAATACTGATGGTCACTAGGATGCAAACCAGGAAAGAGCAGCACTGGCAAAATCAGTGTCAAATGCAGAACTAAGATCGAGGAGGAGAAGTAGGCTGGCTGCCCCAGAGTCTGCAGCCACGACTATCATTAGCCACCATGAGCAATGCCGTTTCAATGCTGTGTAGGGTTCTGAATCCTGATTGAAATGGATCATAAACATCACAAGCACATAAGTGATCTTTATATGGAGCAGTAACAACCTTTTTCAAAAGCTTAGCCATAAAGGGGAGATTTGAAACGGGTCTGTAAAATTTTAGCTCTGTGGGGTCCAAACCTAATTTTTTGAGAACAGGTATAACAGCAGCAGTTTTCAGTTCAGTGTGGAACAAAATGGGAAGTAGGAGCTGAAAGATTAAGATGGCTTGATAATTGATATGAAAATGAGTTTGGTTTCAAGATTAGTTCTACACTGGAAGTAGGAGTGGTACGAATAATTCTGAAAGTGAATGAAAAGGAGGTTCACTAGTAGGAAGTCAGAAGTGGGAGAAAGAGGAGGGTCTCAGTTTGTAGCTGGACAATTATCAAGAATGCATTACAGAGTTAACCTCCAGTCGCTACAGTGAGCCAGATTTGGCAGTAACCCTCCAGTTGCTAAAGTGTACTACATTCAGGAGTTAGCCACTGGTCGCTAAGACAAACCACATTTGGGAGTTAACCTCCCGTCACTACAGTGAGCCACATTTGTGAGTTAGCCTGTGGTCGCTAAAGTGAGCCACATTTGGGAGTTAACCTCCTGTCACTACAGTGAACCACATTTGTGAGTTAGCCTGTGCTCGCTAAAGTGAGCCACATTTGGGAGTTAGCCTCCAGTCACTACAACATTTGTGAGTTAGCCTTAGGTCAATAAAGTGAACAACATTTGGGAGTTAACCTCCCATCGCTGCCATGATAACAATAAGACTACAGGCACTGGCATCCCAGCCGCAACACGGGGAGTCGTAGCCATGTGCGAACTGTGCGTGGCATGTTTCAGGTTTTCTGGTTGCCTCCCACTGCTAAATGGTTATATATTTCTCTTCTATTTCCATGGTTAACTTTCCCAGACAGCAGCAAGGCGCAGCTAGACCCGGATTCCGCTCACCCTAAGCTTGTGATTTCGCCAGACGGCACTGCGGCCACCTACACGGACATCTGGCAGGAAGTGCCTGAAAATGCCAAACGTTTCGACACCACACTCAATGTCCTCAGCCTGTGCGGCTTCAGTGATGGCCGACAGTACTGGGAGGTAGAGGTGGGAGGGAAGACCTACTGGGAGCTGGGCCTTGCCTATCCCAGCATCCCTCGAAAGGGCCGGGCGGAAGCCTGCTGGCTGGGCCGAGGCGCTCACTCCTGGGGTCTCGAGTTCTTTGATGGGGTGTACACAGCCTGGCATGGGGGTGCCGCCCACCAGCTGCCCGTCACACGCCGCTTTGATCGGGTGGGGGTATTTTGCAGCTTCCCCGGGGGCCTGGTGTCCTTCATGGGCGCAGATGGCAGCATCACGCCACTCTTTTCTTTCTGTGCCGGAACGTTCTCTGAGCAGCTCCACCTGGCCGTGTGCCCAGGCCATGACCACGAGGGCACTAACTGCAAGCCTATCCGCATCTGCAGCACTCGCCAAGCTGCATCCACCCACAGACTGACACCTGAGGCCAAACAGGCTCCACCCACTCATTAACTAATCAGGTGGTCATCCAGTCTTCCTCATTCAGGAAATTTTCTTTTCAAGCTTTTTATATCCAAGGCTGTTTCTGCCATGTGGATTGCTGTGTGTGTACATTCACAAGGAAGTCTTGTTTGCAGGGACTGTCTGAATTTGTATTTCCCGATCAGTTTGTACACATTGTGTATGAAGCACTGGAGGCTGAAGGTGAGAATACAATAAAGCAATAAACTCATCACAGCAGGACCTGTCATGTTGCAATAAAACACATTTATTGAGCTTGCATTTTTATTTTTTCATACAAGCTTTTCAAACAAACCCACCAGCTTAGAAACCTTGGGGTGGTTTTGCCATTGATGATTCTGCTGACTCCTCCCCCCTCCCCAGAATTGCCTGTTCCACATCGATAGATATACTTCCTGAGGGTGACCATGTAAACACTGTCAAGTATTCCACTGATTCCATTTAGAAATAGTGTTTTCCCTTCAAAGGTAGACTAGCTGGTGGTTTAGAGCAGGCCTGAGCAGGATGAGGGAGAAGCTGGCTGACCTTAATGTGACTCCCTCTCTGCTCTTCAAGGTCTCAGAGAATATGTTCAGATAGCACCATCATCATCAGACAAATATTAAATTATTTGAAAATCAAAATAAAAGGGAACAAGACTGGAGAGAACAGTGTATGTGAACTAAAGTGGGATGGTCACATGGCGCATGTCAGCTGGCCCATTGACCGGAGAGGAAGTACGGGCAATACTGCTGGTTCTGGTTATGGTTAGTGTATGAAATAACCCTGAGCACAGAATAAGAGCAGCTAACCCCAGCAACGTGTCTCTTTGGGAGTCACAGTGAAAAAGACACGGCTTTGGCTTGGTGAACATCTGCCGTAGGTTGTCCAGTCGCAGGCGTGACCCCCTCTGTTTCCCCAGGAACGTCAGTAATGTTGCATGTGTGACCAGCTGCATGGTGTCAGTGCACGGGCAACAAAGGGCTGTCTGCTGTTTATATTTGGATACTTTTATGACTGACAGTAATGTGTCACTGGGCAGGGGGCGAGTTCCCCAGTTGTTTGTTTGTATCTCCACTGGCAAGCATGTATCTGTAATATGTGTAAATACACACATGCAGAGACACACACACAGAGGCACACACCAAAACATCCCAGACTGCAGAGCACAGCACTGCAAATCAGCAGAACCGGCTGTATGGACTGGTGGAGACGGCGGCGGGGGCAGAGACGGGGCAGCGGCAGGCTGTCCACTTTGCTGTTAGTGGTTCGTGCGAAAGGGCTGATATTTTCTGGGAAAAATTGAGTTATGCAATAATCCCACAACCATGAGGGCCAGGTGGAGCTAAATAGTACCTGCTCATTAACAAGCCATCCGCTTGGTGGAAAGTTCCAGAAACAGAAAGAGACACCTGTAATCTTCTGTCCATCAGGGCCCAGAGAGTAAATGGCAGATGATTATCAAATACAGATAAAAGACGAATTCCTGCTGAAAATTTGGCTAACTGCTTACCCATGAAATTACACACTTAAGGCACAATTCCCACACTGGATATCCCACATTGATGGTCCAAAAATATCTGAAAAATCCCAAGGTACAAAGAGTATCGAGGACATCCACAGCACATGGCATCATCCCTGATGGTGTGAGTGCTGGAGGCTCCAGGTCAAGCCTGGAAGTACAGCTCCTTGGTCAGCATGGAGACAATACATGGGATCTGCTTCTTTTCGGTGAACTGTTTGTCCTCAGACCAGGACTCGAAGCTGGTGGCGACCTTGTAGTTGACGCGCGTGAGGATCTGCATGATCTCCAGCTGTTTTCCAAACTCCTTGAGCACGGAGCAGAGTGCCTGAACAAACCAGGAGCCTCGACCTGGGTTCCTCCAGGAGTAGTAACCTGGGGAACACACAGAGCGCTGTGGGTCAGTGTCTGTCTGGTAAGTGGGGAGTGTGTGTATCCACCATGCACGTGTCCATGGAGAAGGCAGGGAGGGGACTGCACGTGTCCATTGGAGAGGCAGGGAGGGGGGGGATGTGTCCTTTGAGGAGGCAGGGGCGGGGAGCGCGTGTGTCCGTTGGGGAGGCAGGGACGGGGAGCGCGTGTGTCCGTTGGGGAGGCAGGGACGGGGAGCGCGTGTGTCCGCTGGGGAGGCAGGGACGGGGAGCATGTGTGTCCGCTGGGGAGGCAGGGACGAGGAGCGCGTGTGTCTATTGGGGAGGCAGGGAGGGGAGGGCATGTGTCCATTTGGGGAGGCAGGGACAGGGAGCATGTGTGTCCATTGGGGAGGCAGGGACGGGGAACGCGTGTGTCCGTTGGGGAGGCAGGGAGGGGTGCGTGTGTGTCCATTGGGGAGGCAGGGAGGGGAGCGCGTGTGTCCATTGGGGAGGCAAGGAGGGGAATGCATGTGTCCATCAGGGTGGTGAGGAGAGGAGTGCATGTGTCTGTCAGGGAACAGTGACACAGGGTTACCTGGCACAGTGGAATAGGCAAACAGGAAGTCGGCCTCCACGGGGATCTTGTGCCTGGGGTTTGCGTCAGTCTCCAGTGTGTCTTTTGTGGGCCCGGAGTCCGCCTCGATTCCATCGTCAAACTGGGAACCTCGGCAAGCCTGTAACCACCAATGGAAGTGAGGACAAAATGGTGCACAGACACAGAGACTGCAAACAGAAGTGACAGGGCAGGCCACTCTGCAGCACGCTTATCAGACTACTCAGGCAGAATGCGCTCCAAAGCAATGTGGAAGTGAAGGGTTCTGGGAAATGTAGTCTCTTTTCTGAGCCCACACTGACCCACCTTCTGTACTGGTATACATAAGTGGATTTTTCTGCTCACCTGGATGAAGAAGAGCTTGGGTTTGCCCACCAGGCTCCTGCACACATCCCCCCGGAAGAGAGAGGTCAGCATCTTGAGGGGCATGACCCCGTCCGTGCCAAAGACCATGCTCTCCTCGCCATGGGTGAGCAGGATGCAGGCGAAGCAGGAGTTATTGCTGTGGTCCTCCTCAGAGGCTGGTCAGAGGGACACAAGCCAACAAAATTGCTGACACAATCCCATTGATACAGCTGGACCAATCAAAGGCGAAGAGTGTCACATTATAGAGGCGTGGCCTGTGTAGAGTGCTTCACAAGCCAAAGGACCTATGGCTGAATATTCCGAGGTATCTGTCTATATGTACAAATAAGTCACAGTCTCAGCCATGTCTTCTAATTGAATAATACCAAGGCTGCCCAGCTGCTAGTTCCAAAGGACTGATATTATTAACATAAACCAACATAAAAGAAACCATTAGTCATGGACTGCTATTGTTACTGTCTGTTGGCAGTGTAAGCAGTTAGCCAGAGCCTGCACAGAAATCTGCTGTGTGGATGAGATAAGCAGGCAGGGTGATGTGCTCACCTTTCCTCAGCAGCGCCTCCATCTTGCTGCACGTCTGGTCGTTGTACACACAGACATTAAAGCCCAAGTTCCTGAAGCATTGCAACAGCTCCCCAGCATCCCGGTCAGTGCCGTTCCGCACACTCATCCCTGCAACACACAATATGTCAGTGACAAGTGGCTCAAAGTACCCGTGGGCTGTTTCAAGGTGGTGCCAAGCGAGTCAAAGTACCCATGAGCTGTTTCAAGGTGGTGCCAAGCGGCTCAAAGTACCCGTGGGCTGTTTGAAGGTGGTGCCAAGCGGCTCAAAGTACCCGTGGGCTGTTTGAAGGTGGTGCCAAGTGAGTCAAAGTACCTGTGGGCTGTTTGAAGGTGGTGCCAAGCGGCTCAAAGTACCCGTAGGCAGAATTTGTCCACAATCTCCCATCCTCCCTCACTCACTCAACCTCACCACTCACTCACTTGGAATAAGTGGTTATGGGAAACAGATAGATGTAAATTAAACAGCAGTACCTGTTTTCGCATCAAAGTTCTTGTTGTTGATGATGATGCATTTCCCCATCTGACGGTGGTTCATATCGTACCGAAACTCAGGGGAAATGACCCTGGAATTGCTGTCCTGCTCACCTAGCTGGCTATCCTTGTTCTTCCTCCTGTGGTGAGAAAACACACAAAGGGAGTGACAGAGGGATTCATGGAACGCCAGTCAGAACCTGTCAGCTCATCTGTCACAGTGACAGACGAGCAGGGCTAGCATGCATTATTCCATTGGCTGCACCACTAACTAAGCAGCAATGTTGGCAATTCATTGGCCAACTTTAATAACCTATGCATTAATGTGCCCCTGCACGCCCCCCACCACCTGGGCCCAGAGATGGTGGGGCTGCTTCTAGGCATCACACACCAAGTGAGGGGAGCCTCCCCTCTTACAAAGGGAAAGAGTGAGCTGTATGCACCCACGCATCACACGTGGCACTACAAGGACACTCATCAGGCTGCTCTGGAGGCTCACACTCTCCTGCCCGGAGCTAGGCTGGCCGCCCCCCTGCTGGGGGGTGACCCTCGCGACCCTGTGAGCCAAACTCGCCCATCCCATCGAGTCTTGTCCTGTCCTGCCCCACCTCTTCTTGCCTCACCCCCTCCCATTCCATCCTATCCTATCCCCACCCTGTCCTTCCTATCCCCATCCTGTCCCATCGCAGCTCGTCCCACTGCAGTTTTGGGTTCACGGTTCAGTGCAATTTCAGTACTGCAAGGAAAACATTCGTTTTCAGATTATTAATTATTAAAAACTTCAAACACACGCACAATTACAATCAGTTAATCTAAAGGCAATGTGTCTGTCAACATGTCTGAATAACAAAACCTAACCAATATCCTGCCAGACACACTGATATCCTGCTAGACACACTGATATCAATTCTGACATAGTAATGTCCTGCCTGACACACTGAAATTCTACCTGACACACCAATATTTTGCAGAGATACACTGCATCTCTGCCTGCCAAAGTATGAATACAAACAGGGAGATGGGGACTATATGCTGATCATGATGACAGTGACACACGAGCCAGTAATGCTCAGACCCTTCGTTCGGCAACCGGAGGTTTGCAGGTTTGAGCCCTGGTTGCTCCTGACCCTATCAAAGTGTCCTTGAGCAAGGCACTGAACCCCGAATTGCTCCCCGTGTGCAGGTTGGCACCTTGCATAGCAGCCTCTGCCACCGGTGTATGAATGTCTGTATGAATGGGTGAATGTGAGGCATGAATTTGTAAAGCGCTTTGAGGGCTTACATAAGAACATAAGAACATAAGAAATTTACAAACGAGAGGAGGCCATTCGGCCCATCAAGCTCGTTTGGGGAG
>JAODLD010000047.1:728476-746087 GCA_026781065.1 Mormyrops boulengeri | reverse complement strand
TACTCCTAGCATTTAAGTACAGACCGCAAAGGGTAGGCCTCTTACAGTGCCCACTTTTAATCTCAATATGGGCTTTCTGTCTCTCCCCAACTATATTCTTAACCAATCTCCCTGGCCCCCCAGACCCTAGTTTAAACATGGAGAGAGAGAGAGCTCATCAGTGAGGTGAAGAAGAGAGGGAGGGAGAGAAAGAGAGAAAGAGAGCTCGCCAGTGAGGTGAGGGAGGAAGGGAGGGAGGGATGGAGGGAGAGAGACAGAGAACCAGTGAGGGGAGGGTGGGAGGGAGGCAGAGAGCCAGTGAAGTGAGAGAGGGGAGAAGTTGGGTGGGAGGGAGAGAGAGAAAGCTCTCTAGTGAGGTGAGGAAGGGAGACAGTGAAGTCATTCATAAGATGAGAGTGCTGTGTGTGTTTGCACAGCGTATATGTGTTTTTGTGTGTATGAATGAATGTTACATCTATATACCACTTTTTAAGACACCCAATGTACTTCACAGAAGCAATGGGGAGCCACTTCACCCACCACCACTGTGTAGCCCCCACCTGGATGATGTGATGGCAGCCATTCCGCGCCAGAATGCTCACCACACAGTAGCTAAGGTGGTGAAGGGGCAGGAGAGAATTCATCAGTTAGATATAGAAGATGATTAGGAGGCCAGATATTAATGGCCACAGTGGGCAATTTTAGCCAGGACATCGGGGTGCCTGCTGTTTTGGAAGATGCCCAGGGATCTTTTATGACCCAAGAGGGTCAGGACCTCGGTTTTATGTCTCATCTGAAGGACGACACCAATTTTAGAGCACGGTGTCCACATCACTGCACTGTGGCATTGGGGTCCACACAGACCACAGGATGGGCTAACCTGTTGGCCACACCAACACCTTGTCCAGCAGCAACTCTGATTTCCTACCTAAGTAAAGACCAGGCCCAAACCTGCTTAGCCTCAGATGGATTACCTAGTCTGAACTGCAGGTGGTATGGCTGCTGTGTATGTGTGTTTGTGCTGTGTATATGTGTTTGCATTGTATTTGTGCTGTGTGTATTGTTTGTATCTATGTTTGTGTTGTATATATGTATTTATATTGTGTTTGTGCTGTGTGTATTGTCTGTCTGTGTTTGTGCTGTGTATATGTTCGTTTGTATATGTGCAATCAAGTTTTCCATTTTCTTTTCCTTGAACTGCAGAAAAAATACCGACAGCTTCCAGACAGCCTGAAATTCACATCTGTTGCTGATTCTCCCGATATTGTCCATGCAAAGAACAGCTACCTACAGTGCAGTGAGGTACTGCCAGGGTAGCCCTATTAAATATGGAGGTGTGGTTTATTGCCACATGGGTGTGTCCTAAGTGGAGGTGTGGTTTATTACCACATGGGTGTGTCCTAAGTGGAGGTGTGGTTTATTGTCACATGGGTGTGTCCTAAGTGGAGGTGTGGTTTATTACCACATGGGTGTGTCCTAAGTGGAGGTGTGGCCAGCTCTGTTTTTCTCTGGTTCCAGCGGCTGTACCGGTCAGGAGATTCGGATGCCCTACATAGATACACTTTACCTGTCGACCACCCGGACTTCATCAGGGCACGGATGAACGCCCAGCATGTCAGCGAGGTGAGGTCCACATGGCTAGCACCCGCCTGACTGTGTGACATACAGCCAGCTGACCTGCTCGTCTCTGGCTGCTGCTTGCAGAAAGCCTACAGGGCATCTGGGGAGCAGGTGCGCTCAGGCGGCTATGACCTGAGGCTGGACGCCATTCCCTTCCAGACCGCGAAAGCATCCAGAGAGATTGCCAGTGACGTAAGTCTGTCCCTTCCACTGTGTTACACCACCTCAGACTGTATCCCCTACAGACTTGCCAGACTTCTGCAATTTGCTGTTAGCCTGCACTGATGTATCTGCCAGTTGGCTGCTTGGTGTTGGGTCCCCTGAGCAAGGCTGCAGTGTGAATTGGAGGGGTTCGCTTCCTCTCTGATGTCAGGACTCATTACGTGGCTTGGGGGAATTCCAGTAGTTAAGAATAACTGGGAGAAGAAACACAGAACAAGAGCAAAACTTCATCTTCTATCTGGTTGTCTGCGGGTTAGAGTTTTGTGCCCACTTCCAAAAGGTCGGCAGAGTAATCATATCACTGCCAGGCCCTTGAGCGAGGCCCTTGGCCTCAAAACTTCCCCACTCTGACCTACGCCTTTCTGTCTCATAGCAAGTTGGATATAAGTGAAGATCAAAGAATTCCTGTGTAGCTGTCCTGGTGCCAGTGAATCACTCTGTCTCGTGTTAGGAAGAGCAGGTCTGTGGTCGGGGAGGGACAGGCTCTCAGGCTGTGTGTTTGCCATCCCTCAGTTCTGCTACAAGGAGGCGTTCGTAAAGGAGAAGGGCCACCAGGTGGGGGCCCTCTGCGTGGAGGATGACCCCCGCATCAGGCACTCACTGGCCGTCAGCAAACTCCAAAGCAGCCACCAGTACAAGAAGCAGTCGCAGGAGAGCCGCTCACAGTACCGGCTGCACGCCGACCAGCCCGAGTTCCTGCAGGCACGGCGCAGCCAGGCTCAGGCCAGCAACCACGGTTACCGGCAGCACCTGCACAGCTACACCTGCGACCCCGAGCAGCTGGCCCTGAAGCACGCCAAGCGGGCCTATGGCCTGCAGAGTGACGTGAGTGGCCCCGCCCACACCGAGAGATACACCGCCGCCACACTAACAACACAGCCCCATCAGTCGCCATTGTTAGGGTCCCCCAGAAGCAATCCCCAATTCTAACCTCCCTCCCTTTCTTGACTTCCTTTTCCTTCCTTGGGAGAAATTACCTCATAACGAAAGGTTTTTGATTGCTTTTCTCAGCTGAACTATAAATCAGACCTGAACTGGATTCGAGGTGTTGGCTGGACCCCCCCCGGCTCCCACAAGGTGGAGATGGCCCGGCGGGCCGCCGAGCTGGGATTGGCTGAGGGGCTGGACCCTGAACAGGCCATAGCCCAGTATCAGCAGATGATGGTGAGGGACAGGCCAGCTAGCCTGTATGGCCACACCTATTGAGATATAGATCTCAACTCTTTTTCTCAGACTTTTTACTCCATGTTCCTTCTCCCAGCTTTCACTGCCCCGGCACTGCCACCTTTCAATCTATCCTCCTTCCATCTTCTCTGTTCTATCATTCTTTCTCGCTTGGTCTTTGTGTAAATCTTCTGTTTTACATAGGGCGCTTTTCCACCACATCAGATACCATAATTTTGGTACGGTACTTCTGGTACTTTACCTTATCCATTGACTTCCGGTTGAGTACCAGCACCAAAAGTTCCGGTACCTAAAATGCCAAACCAACTGGGATAATTTTTTGGTACATTGGTTTTGTAAATAGCCTGCTTCTGAAACATAATACAACCACCATTTTCAAAAAAAATTATGGACTCAAAAAACAACAGTAAACAAAGAAAAATAAAAGTAATAATAATGTATCTGGTTGGAGGAACAGACACAAAATCAGGACTGTGTAAGAAATGACGCATTTAAATAAAGTTGCACTGTATCGGAAAATGTAAAAATATCGCAATGGGATTTGTTGTAATAAGTACTGGGGTGCTTATAAAGCAAAAAAGGATTTCAGCTTAAATTCCTCATGAACTCATCTAGGAGTGATGTAAACAGCAAGGATGAAAATGATGATGATTGTCTCGGAGAACACATGCAGCATTAATGCAGTGGAGGTAAACTTTAAACTGATTATTAAACATACATTACATGAAAACCCTGATAAGGATGTGAGAAATGCATGTGCATAAGACGCAGTTATTATCCCGCCATATTATTTATTTCAGCCGTTCTTTGAATTCAGTTCAAAATACCCCAGCTCATGCTGTGATGTCATTCGGTGACGGTAGCAGTTTGTACATCAGTGGAAAACCAACACCCTGAAGTACCAAAAATGCGTTACCTGGTGTGGTGGAAAAGCAACCATACTGCTCATACAGTGAGCTGTTCCGAGTGTCATAAACAAAACATGAATGAGATTCCCAGGTACCCTGGGGTTCCCTTCATACCACAGCAGCACTGAGGGCCTGAGCTCCAGCAGGTCTCTGGTTCCTCGCTGGTTCTTATCAGTTGCAGATCCGTGTCTCTCTCACCATGCAGCAGCAGCAGATGGCAGTGGCGGAGAACACAGAGGAGCTCCAGCAATTGCCCGTAAACCCTGATGCCATGGAGGTCCTTCATGTGAAGAGGATGAAGACCATCCATATGGTGAAGACCACCAAGTAGAGCACCCCCCCACCCCCCACTCACAGCCATCTTTGCTTTTGTAACATCACCATTTGTATCCCCGAGTGTTTACAGTGAGCCCTGTTCAGCATCAGTGTGTCTAAGATATTTTAGCTCCTAAGGAAAAGATTGGGACTGAGGGCTTGCAGAATGTGGTCAGAGCTGATCATCGTGGCTGGCATGAGGGCTGGGAAGCAGGATGAAGGGTGAGGTTTTAGGGTTGGTCAGTAGTCAGCTGGTGGATGTCTATGTGTGAGTTCCGCTTCCAGGAGTTCATTGCGGAACAGGCTCATCTGTCAGGCGTGTGCTGTAACCTCACTGGGATTTGCTTTAGGTTTCTGCTAATAAAGTCTTTTGCAGCAGAACTCCGTCTTTTCAGTCAGTGTGATCTTCAGGGATTTATTTCAAAGTATATACACCCCCATCTCACCCCTCGCAGTTAAAGATGAGCTCTTGGTCACTCTGTAGCATGATGACACAGCGTCAGAATGAGTCCTTACCAGGCTGCTCATAACCAAGAATCTCATTTATCAGCAGTAGGTGCACAGCACAGACAAAAGCAGTCATCATGCACAGGTTACAGGGCGGGTAACTTAGAGCTGATCCAGTCGAGGAAGTGAGTGACCCGGGCGTAGATGCCCGGCTTGTTCTTCAGGCCACAGCCGTCACCCCAGCTGACCACTCCGTACACATAGTGCCGCCCGTCACGCTTGCATGTCAGAGGCCCCCCAGAGTCACCCTGCACAGGGAACAGCTCTGCTGGATGCTTGTGTCGATAGTGAGGCACTAGTTATTATGGAGTGTATGAGTGTGTAACTATAGAGACACACACACTGTGCAGATGCCTCCCACAGACACGCACACACACACACACTCACACACACAGACTCGGACCTGGCAGGAGTCCACACCACCCTTCATGTTTCCAGCACAGAGCATGCCGTCATCCAACAGGTCCCCATAAACCTTCTCCCCCATGCAGCGCTGCTGGGAGATCAGAACCACTCTGGCATGAAGGAGCTGGCTGGAGGCATGGGCTGTTATGGAGAAACACAGAGATATGAGTATAAAAGAAACACAGAGATATGAGTATAAAAGAAACACAGAGATATGAGTATAAAAGAAACACAGAGATGCTGAGTGAGAAAAAGAGATACAGACAATGAGAGAAACGTACAGAGATTCAGAGTGTGAGAGACACAAAGAAACAGAGAGTAGGAAATACAGTGAGTCACTCAGGAACACTCACTGTTCTCTGTGGACCCCCAGCCTGTGATGGTACACTCCATCCCATCTGGGAAAGCTCGGTCCGGCAGGCAGGCTGTCTTTACAAAGTCTGTCTCGTTGGCACAGTGTCCATGCACAGCCTGCAGCCTCAGCAGAGCTGAGCAGTTTGAGGTTAGATTTGGGTCATTGCTACATGCACACTGTGATCACCCCCCTCCTCATACCAATGAAAGCAAATGCCCACAGACTCAGAGTCACAGGGATGGAAAAAGCCTTAACTGAGACTGCGGGTGAAGCCTTCATGTAATATCTGTGAGTAGTCAGTAAGTGGAGTCAGGTGTGAGTGCAACATGAGGCCTGAGTTTGAACAGCAAAACTATCTTGCTTTATAAATATGCAAATGAAACACCTAAACGTGTAAGAACGACAATCTCACCAATGTCATTGTACCAGGCACTGGAGGTTTCACGGTACTTCTCATGAATTATAGCCTCTACGACATTCAAAGTCTGGGAGTTGGGATCCTCTCGTTTGATGTTCAAAGCCCCCAGCACAACCCTCCTGTCACTGTGCCCCTCACTACAAGAGAACATAGATTAACACAGAGACACTACTGCAAAGGTCTGACCAGTGTGCTCAGAGGGCCTAGCCCTGCAGTTAAGTGTCACACGTCAAAAGAGGAGCATGAAGGGCACACTCACATGCAGCGAGGAAGGTGCACTGACATGCAGTGAGGAAGGAGCACTGGTATGCAGCAAGGAAGGCGCACTCACACAGAGCAAGGAAAGCACACTGGCCCACTGGGAGGAAGGTGCAGTCACATGAAGCGAGGAAGGCACACTGGCATGGAGGCAGGAAGGTGCACTGGTACACAGTGAGGATGCCACGCTTGCATGGAGTAAGGAAGGTGCACTGGCATGCACCAAGGAAGGCTCACTGGAACACATACACGGAGTGAAGAAGGCGCACTGGCACAAAGTAAGGAAGGTGCACTGTTAGGTCGTCAGGAATGCGTACTGGCATACAGTGTGGAAGGTGAGCTGGCACAGAAGGAGGAAGGTCCACTGGCACACGGAGGAAGGCACATGGCACATAGTGAGGAAGGCGCAATGGCATGTAGTAAGAAAGGCACACTGGCATGCAAGGAACAAGGTGCACTCACATGCAATGGGCTGCAGTCAGAACCCAGCAGGAGCGGATGAGGATACCCCCACAGTGGTGGCTGAAGTTTCCAAAGGAACCCTTCTCCCGAATCTGCAATGAGGCCTGCCAAGGGTAGGCACCAGGCAAGGCTTTCCTACCGCCCAGGATCCGGGGGGAAACGATGCTTTGCTCCCCGCAGGTGGAAAAGTCTCCCTCAGGGGGTTTCACGATTGTCTCCTTGTCTGAGCTCAGCAGACAAATAACTACATTCAGTCTTATGGGAGTTAGTAAAGGAGCTTTGGGGGTCAGTAAGTTCTGGAGTTCAGTTAGTTCTGGAGGTTAGTAAGTTCATCACCTTGCTGAGATCAGAACCTAAAAGTTTCCGCCAGTTCTGGATAGTGGCTTAAAATAATGGACTAAATAAGTAAGGGGGTGGCTGGGGCTCCTGAGTGCCCCTAAGTGAACACAGATGCTCACACAAATTTTCCTGACGGGGAACCCCCCCCCCCATCCCAGTAGGCCCCCACCCAAAAGTCTCTGCCCTGGTTCCCTAAGCCAGTTACCGGATTTCACCTAAATATTGGCTGTGAGTTACTAAAGGTAAGCTTATTCCTTCCAGCTAAGTTAACTGCATTATTACCTAATAAAGGTACTGACCAGCCCCCGAGGTACCTGACACATTCACCGTCTGAGGACATTTCCTGGTATCACAGTAGTCCCACAGCAATTCGTGTCCGTCTCTGACATAGCACCAGGGCCGAGAGTCTCCGTCTGGGTTCCTGGGGGGGACGGCATGCTTACGGACTCACACAGTATCTGCGGTTGCAGCCAGTTAACACCACATAATTATTTTGAAGCCTAAATGCAGGATGGATGCAACCTCCACTTTGCTGCTTCTATCACACCAGGGGGCGCTGTGTGATGCTATGTCACTGGTTTGAATCCCACCCTTGGCAAAATAGTCAGGTTTGTTGGGCCTTCGAGTGAGTCTCTTAACCCCTGCCCCCCCCCACCCAAAGAAATGTTCCAGGGGACCCCAGCTTCGACTCTCAGCTGTGTGTGTCTTAAAAAATAGAGCAAGATTGGATATGTCATTTCACAATTATAGAACTCCAGTGTACCTGTACTTTACCAAATGGCAAATAAATTCATTATGTTAGAAAGGCTCTCGTAGCTTTAAGGGACACCGGTGCGTGCAAAGCACTGTGGGTGCATGCGAGACGAGAGAGCGCGGGAGAGCCTGAAGGAAGAGGGAGCGTGTCGGCAAGCCGGAGTTTTTGGTATACTTTGTCCAGTTGTTACCGTCAGTAAATGTAGTCCCTGGTTTATGATGAACGTAAGTACTGAGTCGTACTATTTATGTAACCCATAAGTGATTCTGTAATAATTTAGTTTACCTAATTGCGCAGCTAGGTTAACGCGACTTAGGTTATAATTATTGCCCCCCTTATTACTTCTTATACGGATTGCTGCTAATGTACTGTATTTGCTACGGGTATAACCGAACTAACCAGTTTTACGGCAATATGGTACGACTATGCAGTATGTTCGTGTATAATGGTAATAGCCATTGTAAACACTGTGGTGATTTATTTCCTGTTTGTTTATTATAGAACCATACATAAATACGGTCATCAACCCCCCATCTCCTCTATCCTGAATCGTGACTGATATCCCACAGTGAGTACTACCCTCCTGCAACACATACCTTACAGTTTCCCAGGGGAGTGTGCCCCCCCTTTCCCACACATTATATTCAGCTACACATCATACCTGCAGTAGTTGTGGGTTCCAAGGCCATTTTCCCCACTGTACTCATTCAGGGGGTTGCTGTCCTTTCTAATGATGAAGTAGGCATTCCAGGGGAGGCAGATATAGTCCAGCTCAGTCTCGCTCACAAAGCCGCGATACGATTCCCCGTTGGCCTCATAGCAATCGTCAGGACCTGGCATCACATAGCCAGAATGCCAAAAGCTATTTAGCATCTGTATCATACGTATAACCTACAGTGTCCTCCAGGATTTGGATGAGCGAAATGCTTCTGTAGTTAGCAGATAACTGAAACCAACATGCAGTTAGCAGATTATTGCCACCGGTTAGTGACCAGTGATTCGTAATGGTAAATGAGAGAGACTGAGGAACAGTGTGCAGACTTACTGACTTCACAGAACTGCCCAGTAAAATTGGCTGGACATTCACAGCGGAAACTGGAAGTGGAATTGCTCTTGACACAGGTACCGCCGTTCAGGCAGGGGTCAGGATCACAAGGAGAGGCTGAAGAGGGATGAGAGATGTCGAGATACGTCAGAAGGTCTCTGTCAGCCACGAGGTACATTCACAGTCGTTGATGTTTCTCACGTATTTTGCAGTATGGAGGCTTATAGGGCGCCTTGCAGATACAGGCATAGTATGGGGGGGTGCTGGTGATTACACATTCACCATGACGACACCTGCTCCGCTTGCACACTTTCTTAACTGAAAAACAGACAGAAAGAAAGACTCACAATAGCATTTGAAGTGACCTTCCTTTTGCACAACACATCTGCCTACGCTGAACCCTTCCCACCGGAACCAAGGCCTCAGCGCTGGAGGTGACACTTACCTTTGTGGCACTTCTGCCCATAGTAAGGCTCTGGACAGACACATTTGAAGCTGCCTCCATAAACCTCACAGACCCCTTTGTTGTTGCACGGATTTGGATCGCAAGGGTCTGAGGGAGGAAGAGGAGTGCATTGAGATGAAGAGAACCCACTAAACTATGTCCCCAATTATGTGAAGATCACCGTAACCTTGACTTTATGAACATGAAGTATTAGCGGGTCCCAGGATACAGACATCACTTGGGAATGTCTACAGGTGTTTGCAGATTTCATACCATGCAGAGGAAACTTGTGCCAGCCAGGTTATATAAACTGAACTTCCAGAGATCGAATGGTTTCTTCATGACTTCCCAGTATGATATCTTACCTGACAGGCCGAGTAAGTCATATAGCCAGTCCAAACTGAGATCATCCTCCTCTGTCCCATCATCTTCATCTTCGAGCAATTGATCAGCAATAAAAGCTGTCCAAGGAGACAGTGAGGTGAGCTTTCCTTCTCCATGAGGGCATGAGAACACAGCACCCGAGATCAACTGTTTTCCTGACAACATTCTGCTGCTACCTTTGCTGAAGACACTGACATGTGACACCAAGCCTCATGGCACTTTTGCACTGGCATACGGGAACCAAGCTGTACGGTGAAGAAAGGCTAGTTACAGTCCAGTTCCAGCTCGCTTGGGTTTTCCACTGCATTTGGGTCGGCACAGTAAAGGCGAGGTTTGATGAGCAACAGTGAGGTACAACCAAAGAGGCGCCTATTTACTGTTCACACGGTATACATCATGATTTACTATCTGCTGATTTCTGCTAGCAAGTCTGTGAGAATCCCTATGTTATGTTAGCATCAAACGTTAGCAGAATTAGTGAGTAAGTAAGTCAAATTTATGGAGTGCCTTTCACAGACAAACAGTGACAAAGTTCTGTACAAAACTAACATGCAGAGTAGATAGAAACATAAGAAACTTAATTTAAAAATAAACAAGTGAAAGTAGACAACAAAACTTGACAAAAAACTTCACACGGTCGGGTTTTCCCAAAAGCCTGAGAAAAAACAGGAGATTTAATCTGCCATTTAAAACCTTCAACAGAGTCTACAAAATGCAATGAGGGAGAAAGATCATTTCACAGCCTTGGGGCCACAACTTGAAACGTCCCATCACCATGCATTTTAAGTCTGATCCGGAACACAAATGAGTCCTTGATCAAATGAGGGCCTTAGAACACGGCCAACCAAATAGGCACGTACCAGATCCATTGGGTACTGCGGGGCTTGGCTCTGAATGTAAGGACCAATATCTTAAACTTGATTCTGAATTAAACAGGAATCCAATGAAGTGAATGTAATATAGGCTTTTTTTGTTTTGTTGAAAGCCTAGCTGCTGCATTTTGAACAGTCTGAGGAGGTGAGATAGCTAACGTGCTAAGGCAAGTATAAAGGGAATTACATTAATCTAAGCATGACAAAATAAAAGCATGAACCAATATTTCCAACTCCCCAGAAGAGAACATAGATCTCAAATTAGGCAAAACTCTTAAATGAAAAAGGCACATGTGAACATGAGAATCAAAACTCAAAGACAAAAATCAGAGAAGATTTTGGTGAATGTGAAAGGGATGTAATCTTATTGGACATCAAAGAATGTAAATCTGGAGGAGTGGAAATTAAAACCTCAGTTTTCTTGGAATTCAAACATAAATGTTTAGCAGCTAACTGTATGTTAACCACCGCCAGACAATAGGTCAAAGTAGAAAATTTACGGAACTCATTTGACTTAAAAGACCAACAATCTGAATATTAGATTTATTAGAATTAATAATCTGAGCTAAAGGAACATAAGAACATAAGAAATTTACAAACTAGATGAGGCCATTCGGCCCATCAAGCTCGTTTGGGGAGAACTTAACTAATAGCTCTGAGTTGTTAAAATCTTATCTAGCTCAGATTTAAAGGAACCCAGGGTTTTAGCCTTCGCTAAATATATAGTGAATACATAGTGAAAATAAGGAAGGCCCTAAGACAGATCCTTGGGAAACTCCAGAGAGTAACAGGCTCAGGCAGGAAAACTCCGCTACAGATACAGAGAAGGTCCTCTCAGCTAAATATGATTTTAAAAAGACAGGAGCCTTGCCTGAAATACCCACGTGTCATTTTAACATATCCGAAACAATGTAGTGATGAGTGTTGTGTATGTGTATGTTCACTACAACTCCCAGGATTCAAAGCGTCATGAGGGAGTTATAAAAAGGGCAAGGCCCCTCCCTACAGGTGAAATCTCTGGGAAGTGTGCGATTGTTGTATGATTAAAGAGTTTGGTTCCTAACAGCACAACTTGGTCTCCGTCTATCTTGTTATTTAATAGTATGCAATTTGTGTGTTACTTTACGGACACAACAATGAGCTGTATTGAAAGCTGCAATTAGGTCTAACATAACTAACACTGAACATTCCCCAGCATCTGCAGCCATTATTACATCATTAGTTATTTTAAGAAGTGCTGTTTCTATAGTGTGGCCTTTGAGGACTTCTGACTGAAAAGGGTCTAAGACATAGTGCTCATCCAAAAAAGCACTCAGCTGCAGGTGAACAACCTTTTCTAAAATTTTAGATAAAATGGTAGTTTTGAGAAGTGCCTGAGGGGTCACTGTTACGTTTTAAATAGCGGCTCCATGGCAGTATGCATACTACGCACACACTCAGACTGCCAAGAAGAGACCAGTAACACATAAAGGCAGAGATGTCGGCCATAGGTCTAGTGAACGAGAAGATTAATTTATGAATTAACAACATGAGCTCGTTGAGAGAGATGGGAGATGAAGAATTAAAGCATGACAAACTCAGAGGTACATGACATAATGGCATAGACACAAAAAGAAATTGTAGATTTAATGTCCTTTAATGTTTTCTGTAATGTAATTAAGAAAATCATTACAATCGCTTACAGAGAAGACTGCAGTAGTTGGAGATAGGAGTAAGAGTTTTGGGGAATGCATCAATAATGAATTATATTAATAATGAAAAATACTTAGGATATGCCCTTTTTTCCTTCAGATAATCCATGCTTATCAATGCAGATCACGTATCTCCGCGCTTTCAACCAATCAGATGTGATACAGCTTGGATGCGCTTTGCTTCTTGGTGGCAGTGGAAAAGCTCAATTAAGCCACTCAAAGCACAAACTAGATCTTTGAGCATGAATGGGACAGAAACTCACCAATGAGAGCACTCAGGTCATCAAAGAGGCTCTGCAAGACAGTTTGACAGTGTGGCAGCTTTAGAATATGGAATTCAAGTAAATTTGGATGCTATTTTTATGTTTAATTTTGGATTGAATAACACAATAAAACTATTTTCTATTAGCTAACCACATTCCACACATCACAGACGAATAAAGGATTCTGCTTCCACGCTTTAAACTTTAAAGACATTACAAACAAGAAAACCCCTCATGACACAGAAGACACAGATCATCAAAGCGGGTGTGCAGTCATACGTACCATGGCAGCTAGAGGTTGCACAAGCATAGACCAGGACACAGTGTAGTGATATGTGCCGCAGGAGCTACAGGCCACATGAGCATAGCCCAGGGCATGGCACTTGTGTGAGGTGATATATTCTGAGGCAGCTAGAGGCTGCATGAGCACAGCCCAGTACACAGAGCATGTGTGGTGATACATACCGTAGCAGCTACTGGCCGTATGAGCACAGCAACACTGAGCAGACACAACAGCCTCCCCATCGTCTTGCCCCTAGCCGCCACGGCGTTCTTCTGCCTGTGGTGTCACATGCATGTGTAGCCAGTGCTGCTGGATAATCGTAACCAAACAGTCTGTGTTTTCTGTACCCAAGAGGTCAACAGACTTTACTAAATCAAACTGATTTTGAGGTGCAAGGTGATCTTTGACCACTGTCCTATCAGTGTAGAACTCTAGATGATTTAGAAGCATTTGGGCTTCTTTTTAATTTTACTTGTACTTTATTTGCACTGCTTTATGGTTAATCTTATTTAACATAAATGTTCTTAAATACAAATATTTTACAGCCTGCTGTCCTCACATGGGACATCCACCCTAATGCTCACAAAATGGTTGTGGTCCAGCATGCGTTTGAAAGAGACCAGCTTGGTGATGCAGGCGGCATTTGGAAGAGACAAGCTTGGTGACACAGGCGGCATAAGAAATTTCGTTGTACTTCGGTACAATGACAATAAAGTCTGTCTGTCTATCTATCTATCTGGAAGAGACCAGCTTGGTGACACAGGCTCAGTTTGGAAGAGACCGGTATGTAAGCAGTAAATGTACAAGTGGGACACTGCATCACAGCTTATACAAACTCAGGCTGCCTAAGCAGCTTCACTGTCGCACGGGGGCTGTTTGTTTACCTCTGCCCATACTGCTAAAAGGCTTCTGACGAGCCTCAAAATTGTAGCTCTGGGACCCATTTTCACTGCATCACTTTCCTGCAGGGTTCAGACAGAACCCAAACACAGAGAGGAATACATGGTCAGCTACACGGGTCTGTAGACAGGTGGGGTGTGTGTGATTGTGGGACCTGGGAGTGTTAGCTGCTGCGGGGTCTTGCTCAAAGCAATGCTGATGGAGCCTCAGACTTGGAGCAGGAGGAAGTCACAAAAATCACTCAGGGACAACACCAGGAATTTAAATGACCTGATTTATTCAGAACCGTAGAGGGAATAAAATAATCACCACATGGTATAAAGTGAATACATTCTCAGTAACAGATGGGATACTTACAGCAGGGAGGCAGTCAGACACTGTTCTCTGATGCCCGCCAGTGCCTATGCCCAATGTGAGCTGAAAACACCACACTTGCAGCATGTGATTGGGTGCTTCTCTCCAGGCTCTGTGCTGTCCCCCAGATTAACTGGGCAGGTCTGTACTGGCAACTCAGGTCTAACGCCCGACCATCTCAGAACTAGTACTGTTTCAAGGGCCAACTACTCTCCCCCGCACCAATGACAGGGTTTGCTTGGTCACTGCACGCATGATATCATTAAAAAAAGGCCCAGTACCTGAAGATGTTTATTTTAATGCCTGCGGTCAGGAACAGAAACGTTTGGTCTGCATATAAATTCACTCACACCTCAACACATCCCACTGCTTCCTTCAGAACTATGGCCCGTGACATGCCTCATCCGCTCGCTCCTGGAAGGCACCCTGGCATCCTTGTGAGGAGTGTTTCCAAACATGGACTTTGATTCCAGCAGGATGCCAGCTTATTCTCTACATTTCTAAATGTGTAACGTGAAGGCCTTTGGTACAGCCTCATACAGCTGTCCCGCCAGCAGGCCTCAGCAGGTTGAGGAAAGGTACAGAACAGTCACACACCAAAGGCTCTCATCCACGGGGCTCTGGAGAGGGTGGCCCCGTGGAACTGCATGGATCGGCCCGGCAGAAATCAGGCACCTCACAGGGGAGGCCCATCCCTCATGTGTACTCCGACTTGCGGATGTAGCTGGAGGGCACGTATCCACGGCGACCGGCCACCTCGCCTAGCCACCACTCCTGGTTGCCATTCATGTCCTGGAATTCGAGGATGCGCACGCGTTCATGGGCCGTGATGCTCAGTTCATTTCCGCAGCGAGCACTGAAGGAGTACAGTGCGTAATAGATCTGCAAGACATGGGCAACATCGGTATGGGTAACAAGAAGGAATACAGTGCGTAATAAATTTGCAAGACATGGGCAATAGCGGCACAGGTCACAAAACCTCAAAAATGACTGCATCTAGCAGACTTAGGAAGTAGTTAATTTTTCATATCATCACATTGTGCTATTTTGACAGTACTTTCAAAAGCAACACTAATCTGGCATTTTGGATAAAATGATTTTGCCAAACTACTAGTTAGTCTTGTCAACAAAATATTATGGTATACCCAAAATCATCCATCTTCTGTAACCACTTGTCCCATTCAGGGTCAGAAGCTATGGGCACAAAGCAGGGAACACCCCAGGATGGTGAGCCAAACCAGAGGTTTGAGGCAACAGTGCTAACCACTTCAAGGGAACAGCTAATGAGATGTTGACTATGTAGTTTAAGAGGATGTATCATATCATCTAAGATATGACAATATCCAGTATACTTAAACAGGTATCTCTGCCACAAACAATCATCAGGTAGGGCTTTACCTGGTGTCCATCAGGCTCCTCTTCCGGCACAGCAAATTCCTCTGCATGGTACAAAGGCTTCCTCTGTTCCCTATTCCGGCGTGCAACGGAGTTGAATACCTTGTCTGATTGGCCATATCGCTGGTGAGGAGATTCTGATTGGTTACGGCCATTGCAGGGAGCATCTGATTGGCTACATTGCTGGGAGGGACCTGGCATTGACTGCTTGAGGGAAAAACGAGTGCCTGTTTCTGAGGAATCTAACGGGTCCTGATTATTCATGTGGCTCTGGCAGGAGTAATTGGACTGTGCTCCACAAGAGGTCACATTCTGCTGGGAGTCCCTGTGATTGGACAGAGTCTGAAATGAAGAGTCCAGAGGGTCACTTCCACTACTTTGGTCATTCTGGCCACGTAACAGGTCATCTTTTTGAGGGAGCCTGTGGGATGACATCAGAGCAGGATCCTGGGAATTGGCTGTAGAAGAGGAGTGGCTCAGGGGTGGGGCTACGGAGAAGCTGACGGCCGCAGCCTCTGGGTTGAAGGTTATAGTGCTGCTACTATTCTGGCGGGAAAAGACAGGGGAGGAACCACCATAGCCAGACTCATTGGAGGAGTGGCTACCAAGCGAAACGTCCGATTGGCTCCTGCGTGGGTTGTAGGGCTTCAGGAAGGAGCTGTACACAAAACCCTTCGTGACTGTGGAGAGCAGATAATGCCATCAGTTTCAGTCATTTTAATACATGATTTCAGTTTTACCCATCTTAACTATACTACGGTCCACATGTCAACATAAGGGTCTGTAAACCCTTCAGGTTAGAATATGCAAGTAGAAGATCACTGGCAGCAGATGCCAGGAAGATCTCTCCTCGTGCACCTTAGAGCACTACTAGATTCTGGTGAACCCACCTCCGTTGTCAATGAGCCAGCGGTTTTGACTTCCCATGGGGTCCTTCTGCTTGATGACTCCTACCATGTCCCCCTCCTGCAGGGACACGTCAAGATCCTGGGCTGCGTTGAAGTTCCTCTCGGCCTGGTAAAGCCTCTCTGGGCCATAGCGGGACAGCAGCGCTTCACGATGCTGATCCGTTTGCTGGACACAGGGCTTCAGCCAAGAGGGAAAGAGAGACAGAGACCAGGAAAGTTACAGGTGAGAATAATGGCGTGAAGCTAAACTAGGATGCTGGACAGATAAAGTAGGAGAGGCAAGATTACAATGATAACCGTACAATGACCACGGAGGGACAAAGCTAGAGAGATAAAACTGAAATCCTAATAAGGGTAATGCAGAAGTGATAAAGCAACAGTGGTAAGAAAGAATACAGCAATGAAGCTAAACCGGAAATGCTGAAGCATAGGAAGAATATAGCAATGATGCTAAACCGACAGTGCTGAAGCATAGGAAGAATATAGCAATGACTCTAAAATGGCAACACAAAAAATAGGAAGAATACAGCAATTAAGCTAAACTGGTAATATTAAAGCATAGGTAGAATACCCACTTGTTTGATATAACACAAGTCTCACGTAGAGCATAACGAGGAACTGCTTACAGGGTCAAATGGTCCAAACACACCACAGGGAGGAGCCGGATACAATATTCAGCATCACTTCTTTAGTAATGTATCATTAAAAACAAAGAGGGGCAGATTTCCCTTAAGTCAAGTTAAAAAGGAAGCGAGCAAAAAAAAAAAAACTAATGAAAAGGGGGTTACATTCCATCAGGGTGCAAGCAGGGTGAGAGTGCAGCTGTCCTGCTAGGAGGAATTATCGGTACATGGGTACCCGTTCAGTACACACAATGAAATTAATGAACATGTTTCTTAACAGGGGCAGAACCCCAACCCCCTCCCAAAAAATACATCACTGTTAATCATGGCTGTGGGTTTGCTATGGCTATTCCTGGTTACAGTCCGTCATATTTGGCGGTTTGGAAACATTTTGGTTTTCTAATAAATTACACAAACACTGAAGCGAAGGTAACTGATAAAAACAAAGGCTGTCCGGCCGTTATACCGACTTCGCATATGCTGCTGAAAACACAAGAGAGAACATTGACCCATTTCAGCAAATTCAGCTATAGGTAAGGCAACCAGACTCGGTAGTAGAGAACACAGGATTTAATCCATTATGATGTTATATTTTCAATTTTTAAAATTATACTGTACATATTTTTACAATGTGCAAATAAGTATGAATCTGTTTAGCCTCGAGCAAAGGAGACTAAGGGGGGACATGATCCAGGTATATAAGATTCTAACAGGTCGGGAT
>JAODLD010000047.1:715721-728376 GCA_026781065.1 Mormyrops boulengeri | reverse complement strand
GTTCTCCCCAAACGAGCTTGATGGGCCGAATGGCCTCCTCTCGTTTGTAAATTTCTTATGTTCTTATGTTCTAAGTATGTCCTCTTATTCAGATGTCAATTAACACATTGCCTGTTTACAACTTTTCCTAACTGTGTTTGTGTTTTTAATAATAATCTTAAACAGCATTTTCCCTGCTGTATCTAAACTGCACCGAACCGTGAAGCCAAAACCAAAATTTGTGCTAAACTGTGAATTTCGTGTTACAACCCAATACTAAACATGAAAAAACGCCACCGTGAAAACGGCAAGTTAGTTTACGCAACCACCTTCTCTTCGCTTCCTCAACGCAGGGAAAGTGGTAGAAGGAGAATTCTTTATTTTCTTTTTGTTTCAGATCATTAAAACACTGAGACACAACCCTGCAGCATATTGGCTCGTATTTGGGTTGGCCTCGTAAAACTGTATTATCATGTGACTGAAATGTCATGACATGAACAAGCGGATAGCGATAATGCTTAAAATTGCGTTGCTAAAGCATTAACGCTACAGAAATAAGATAATAGCGATAAAGCAAAAACGGTAATGCTAAATACACTGATGCAAAAGCATTAGCGCTATTTGTTAGAATAACACTAAAATGCAAAACTACAACACCAACGCTACAATTATAAGAATACAGCAAGCAGGGGGCGGCCCACTTCTGTCAGGACCCCATTTGCACCACCTGTCTCTGGTGCTAAAGGCCGCCCCCCACATAATACCAAGAAAAGCTCTTTCATCCTGAACACAGCAAACTCATTCTCAGCAGTCTCAGATCTGCAGGACTGGAAACCTGGCAGCCCAAGTCACACAGGAGGTCTGTAGGGAGGTCTCTTTTCCCTCCCATTGGCTGGCCGGTGCCCGGTGGGTGTGACTCACCGGCTGCTTCCTGGGGACCTGTCGCTCGGAGGTCTTCTTCTCGGCCTGCTTGCGAGTGGCAGGTAGGTTCTCTGGGAAGAAGCTGAAAGCCTGCAGATGCTGAAGGACACGCCCGTGCTCCTCCTGGAACAGGGTCACCAGATTGCTGTCCACAGCTGCTGTGCCAGCCATCTGAGGAGGGACAAAGACCAGGAAACATGAGGGTGACACAGCCTGACACGGGCAGGACTGCAGGGAAACCGTCACTGCAAATTGGCTTTGGGCTCCAGGACGCGGCTGGCTGCTGTGCTGTGAGAAATCTGCCCAAGTCCATCATCCAGGTAAATGGGGACACATGGGCATCTTGGTTGAAGTCAATTCCAGAATTAAAAATGATAATACTATTACTACTGCAATAAATATAACAACAACAATAATCATCATCATCATCATCATCATTGTATTCCTGGGACAAACGCTCCAGGCAGAGGGTTCCGGATTCACCGATGGACAGAGGGCGCAGCGGCGCAGGTTGCTCGGGGCTCAGTCACTCAGTCTCACCTGCAACAGTGGGTGCAGCTCTGCCAAGGCCTGGCTGATGAAATTGCGCTGTGCCTGGGCGAAGGCACACAGGCAGCCCTTCAGCAACCCCTCAGCCGCCCGCTGGAACTTGGGCAGCTCGTCCAGCAGCTGTGCATTCAGTGCCTCGTAGTTGTTGCGTGCGGCCTGCAGCTCGTCCTGTGCCCGGCGCTCCCGCAGCCGCTCTACTCGCTCCCTGCAGCTGTCGTAGTCGAGCAGCTTGTCGAAGCGCTTCTGGATGAGCTTGTGGGGGCCAGCAAACATGGACAGCAGCTGGGTGAGGGGGGCGATCACCAGTGTCTCTGCCCGCTCCTTCTGCTCGGCAGTGAGGGAGAGGGGAGGAAAAGGAGAGGAGGAAGGGAGAGGAGGCAGAGGAGAGTGTGAAGGGAGAGGTTACAGCTGCCAAGAATAAAGTAGCACATTTCCAGCTGAAATCTGAATCTAGCAGTGACCGTCAACATCATATACATTTATGTAAATCACACGTAACTTCGGTGACCGGTGACCAGACATCTCCAATCCTCATGGCACACTGTCACACCTGTGGCCTAAATCCTTCTGGGTCAGGTTTGCACTGGTAGTTTACTATGGGTCACTGTCAGTATGCTATTGGTTCCATTTTCTTGCATTTCATATTTCTAGTACAATACCAGAACTTTGGACCCTCAGCGGCACTCACAAAGTCGGCAAAATGCTTGTCGCTAATGCAACGATGTGCCCTCTGGAAGCGCTCTGGGTCGATTGGGTTCCCGTCCGTGTAGATGTCGCAGAAGCTGATGGCCGCCAGTACCTTGACCGAGGCGGCCTCCTGTGGGGAAACACGACTTCATCACTAGAGCGGCAACCAGAAACAGAAGGGAGCTGCCCCTCTGGTTCTGCATTTCTGTACCAAGGCAGCACTCAGAGTGACGGCGCGGTGGGAGCACAGGGCTGCTGCGAGAGTACGATGAGCATAGTGGTGGGCATGTGTGGCAGACCCACCTGCATGAGCTGCATATGCTGCAGAATGTCAGCGAGATGTCCCGGGTGATAGACCTGATAAGACCTACCCATATGTGCTGCAGTTACAGTGAGATGTCCCGGGTGAACGACCTGATGAGACCTACCCGTATGTGCTGCAGTTACAGTGAGATGTCCCGGGTGAACGACCTGATGAGACCTACCCGTATGTGCTGCAGGTAGAGTGAGATGTCAGGGGTGATGGACCTGATGAGACCTACCCGTATGTGCTGAAGGTACAGTGAGATGTCCCGAACAAAGGACTTGATGAGCCGCTCCTGGAGCCGGAATCGCTTCTCAGCCTCGTCAAATGCCTCATCTTTGATCTGCAGGAAGGCAAAAGGAACAGACACTAAAGAGCAGCTCAGGGATGACACCATGCCCACCAGGGGGCAGAAGAGAGCAGGGCCCACCTGCAGTGAGATGCCGGTTAGGTGCTTCAGGTGACTGCTGACACGGTTCGACTTCTTGATGATGGAGTGCACGCTGAGCTTAGATATCTTGTCCATCAAAGTGTCCTCATCGCCCTTCCTGTACTTCACCACTAGGGGGCCAGAGCAAAGTGAGATCAAGTCATTGTCACAAATTCGCACATAAACACATGCAGATACAGGCAAACAGGCCTGAAAACAGCACTCCACTCCCGCATTACCCAGGTCCTTTCTCCTCTTGTACTCGTTGATGTTGACGTTAATCTCCTTGACAGCGGAGACGGCTTCGGCCAGCTGCTGTCGGTCATGGTGTGCCGTGGGCGTAGCGTTTAGCAGCTCTGTCAGCAGCAGTGGGTAGCGCATCACTCTCTGCACGGGCTTGATGAGGAAGGAGCCCAGATTGATGTAGTTGGTCTTCCCCCTGCAGACACAGGGCACAGCCAAACAGAGACAGAGAGGCCTGTAACAGTCAACTCATGCCTCACAGTTATTGGCCAGTTTGCCTGTCAGTCAGGACCAAGGGGGACACTCCCCTTCCCTCATCACATGGACAACAGGATTGCGAGGCAAGCGAAGCAAAACTGAAATAGTTACAGGCAATGCCTGCCAAGCAGAAGAGCAAAGCATCCTCCTTGGAGCTCTGCTTCACACATTTCCAGGGCGCTTGAGGTACGCTGTGGATGGTCCATCACATGGCAGCTTTGCAGTGACCACTCCGAGGTTAGCTGCCACGTGATGGACCATACACAGCTTTGCAGTGACCACTCCAAGGTGAGCTGCCACGTGATGGACCATACACAGCTTTGCAGTGACCATCCCAACCCGCACTGCTCTACATAAAGACTTCAGTTTATAAATGCCAGGGTTTGCAGTTTCCTGAAATCAGGCACAAAGGCAGCTGGTGCTGGCATGCGCGGCCAGCGAAAGGACCCAGGTCCAAGTTTAACTTTTATTTAAAACGCCTCCAGTACGCTCATTTACTAAGCGAAGAAAAAAAATCTAATCAAATCATAGAGTTATATTCAAGTATGAATTTAAAAAGTTTGAAATGGCAAACATTAATCTAATAAATGAGTGGAATTTTTATTTTGTTAGTACAGAATTCTTTAATGTTTAATGTGAGTACCACCGATTTGCAAGATTTTACAGGGAATGAATGTGATCATGCAGTACTTCTAGACTGATCCACTGGGTGGCGCTATATGCCTTCCATGGCCACATTATTTTTATTGTGCGTCATTCAAAAAAGTTACAAGCACAAATGCAACATGCATAAACGGAAACAGAAAAGGAAGAAAAACAGCAGACAGGCTGGTTTGGAGGGCGCTGTTAATTACAGAACCAGGACACAATGGCATGCAGAGCGGAGTGGAGCGGAGCGTGGGGGGGGACTTACCACTCACGGTACACCGCCCTGGCCAGGGGGAGGAGGGAGGTGGGGGAGGATGAGGAGAAAAATGGACAGAGTTAAAGACCTCAGCCGGCTGACAGAGTACAGAGCTACAAGGCAGCCCACTCTCACTTTCATATGTTTCGATCTGCTCTGCTGAAACAAAACAGTAAAGAGTCTAAATAAAACCAGAAGGGGGCGCCGCTGTGGGAATGCATCTTAGCCCGTGCTTGGGAACGCCAATTCTACTTTCAGAGGCGTGGAAAACCGAGGGCGGGATTTCCAGCAGGATTAGTCACCAGCATCACCAGTCGCCCAGCCCTTGTGCGAAACACAGCACAGGCTGACACCAGCCCATTAATCCCTCAAGGCGGGGGGGGGGGACGGGCAGGGGGCAGGGCTCTGATAGCTAATCAGCCTCAAAGCCAGTGTCAGCCCAGGATTCTCAGTCTTCAGAAAGGAGCGATGTTTCAGAGGCACACAAACAGCAACCTCCGTTTGATACGGCTGTTATTAACAGCTGCCTGATTTATTTATATCAAACCAGACTGGGAAGGCCGAGGAGCGGACAGACCCGACCGGAGCTGGAGAGGGCTGGACCGGGCGATGCGCATTCCTCACCTGCCCAGAATTCCTGATGCCTGAATGGGAGTGAAACGAACCACATTCCTGAAATTTCCGGGCCAATTGTCTAATTCATCACCAAGGTGGGAAGAGCGTCAGCTGCACACAGAATCACGCTCCGGACACGTAATCTTGCTCAGGTGTTTAAACCCTGAAGGCAGCGGAAATGTGACGGGCCTGGAACCCTAAGCATACTGGCAGCCTTGTACCTCTGAGCTGTGACAGCCAGCATGCTCCATACACCGTGTTAAACAGCCGGGGGGGCATCAGCTGTAGGAGCTTCCCGCAGAGGATAAACAGTGGGCATTTGCTCAGATCTGCTCGGTCTGTTGGCGCCAGCGGTGGAAAAACAGGTTTTGTGTGGAGGTGCACCTCCCAGTAACTCCCAGTACCTCAGCTTCTCCAGACATTCCAGAATGTGTCTCTGGATGGTGCCATCCTTTTCGTAGCTCTCAAGCAGCGTGATGGCGTCGTCATGGTTCTGGCAGTACACTTTGTACACCTCTTCCAGATCTGCCCTGTGATCCAGAAACACCTGACCTGCTCGACATCAAACACGGACACGCTCATCAATAATTGCTCCCCCTGCCGGACATCCATCCCTACACACTGCATTTGAGGGAAGACAATGACCTAGGGCCATTATTATTATTACCATTATGATTATTGTTGTTGTTACCCCTCCCATATTCAATCTGCCCTCATTACTCCAATCTGTACAGCGTTTTACCCCAGTTCAGGTTTCCTGCTTGCAGTGCACAGGGAGGCAGGTTTCCAGGAAGCGTCCCTGGGGCACCTTGCATAAAGGCACCTCTCCTGTGACCATCCTGCCTTACATATGCAAACAGAGCTGACTGAAACAGGTGGGAACCCAACTGCAATCAGGCAGCACACAGCGATGTGTCACCTGGGGTGTGTGGCAGCATAAGTGAGGCGTACACACGGAAAAGGGTTATCCAGCAAGCAATGGTGGTGGATGCCCCACTCAGCAGACGCACCTAGGGAGTCAGAGTCGAGCAGGCTGCCGTACAGACGCTCGGAAACCTCGATGACTGCTGTGATGTTCCCGAAGAGGCCCTCAAAGTCTACATTTGGGACCTTTGTGAAGAGGAATAACACAGAACTGGATGGTCAGAGCCACCAGCAGACTGCACTACAAGTCATTTCAAAGGTCAAAGGGCAGTGCCCATTCACACACACATACAGACAGCAGGCAAAGAAACAGGCAGACAGACAGACAGAGACAGACAGACAGACAGACAATAAGAGAGAGACAGGCAGACTGACAAACAGGCAGGCAGAGAGACAGACTGACAGAGAAACAGGCAGGCGGAGTCAGACAGAGAAACAGGCAGACTGACAGAGAAACAGCAGGCAGAGAGACAGATAGGTGGACAGCGGCCACCCCGTGCTGCTCCTGACCCAAATCAAACTCCAGCACCTGTTTTTGTTGCAAGGGCTGGAAAATCTCCTTCACACACATCTGCAGGTCCTTGATGTAGTCCTTCTCTGTCTGCAGGAGCTCCTCGATGACCTTGGATCTCTTCTCCAGCAGCCTCTGCTCTCGATCTTCTGTGACGGCTGACGTGGAGGGACCCTCTGGATTAGTGGGCTGAGCAGGCTGCAGTGTCATCTCTGAGGGGGGGAGCAAATGGGGGGGGGGGGGGGTCAGATACTAAACCCACAATCTGCACCCTCCCTACTCCCGTCTGGGAAAGCCGACCCAAGGCACAGTGGCCCCCTCACAGGTGGGGGGCTGGGCAGCACATAGTTGATGAGGAAAGGCGTCTGCCGGTGACACTTATGGGCACCAGATACCTTGGGCTCTGTGGCCAGAAGACTGTGAGCCATTGTCTCATTAGCTCCATCGGCCCATATTCTGAGAACACCATGGGCGCAATGGAAACAGCAAAAGCCCAGCTGTACCCCATGTGGGGACTCTTCAGCCAGGCGAAGGTCGATGAAGGCGCAAAGGTCCACAAAGGCCCACAAAGGCCTGCAAAGGCTCCTGAAGGCCGACCAAGGTGCAAGAAGGCCCATGAAGGCTGACCAAGGCCCCAAAAAGGCCTGTGAAGGCCGGCCAAGGCTCCACAATGGCCTGTGAAGACCCGCAAAGGACAGCAAAGACCCACAAATGCCCGTAACCTTTTCCGGAAGGCCATTCATTATGTTTACATGCACACTAAGAAAATCAAATTATTGTGTTAGTCTGACTAAAACTGGACTTAAGTACATGTAAACATATTAGTCCGACTGAAATTGTACTAAATTGAATTTCTCGAACCAAGACACCCAGATAGTGTGGTTGGGAGTCGATGTACTGTATAAGTTCAATCGGACCCAAACTGGCCTAGGCGCTCTGCGCATGCTCCACAGTTCGCAGTCAGGAAAAAGAACGTATCAAAGTTTGCAATTTTAATGATTATTCATTTTCAAGATTATCTAGTGTATATTTTAAAATCAGTTTAAAATTTACCTGTTTAAATCACTGACGGGTTTGTGAGAAATTTATGTTGTACTCCTTTTTTGTTTCACAAATACCCCAATATTTATTTCAACAGTCATATTCCAATATTTGAAAAATTTCCAATACCGTGCTGTCATAGTATATTATACAAAATACTTTATTTCTTGTTATGCTATCCTGATTTTGTTCCATCTGTTCTTCTGAGCTGATTGCAATTAAAGCTTGTGACACTTCATTTACTCCTGCAACCACTATTATTAATTTTATTATTTTTTATGTCTGTGACATACTAACAAGCTGAAAGGAGCCATATCGCCACCAGCTGTAGTGGAGCCAGACATACTTCGGCCAATAAATCGATTCCCCTCCCATGCATGTATACTGGGACAAGGACAGTACTCTGATTAAATGGTGTAGTCAGGTTATAACCGCAGCTGGACTTAGCTGTGCATGTAAACATACTGACTGAATGGGTCGAGTTCCATTTAAAACAAATCAGGAAACAGGAAAGCAGAGGCAAGTGTTTGGTCAGACGTCTGTGACACCCCCCCTCCCCCAACTCACAAGTTACTGCCCAGCCAAAGTGGCGGAGCCTTTATGCCCCACACGGTGAAGACAGCCAGGACCACGAACTGCGGCCCGATATGTTCAGGTTTCCAAGTGTGCAGCCATTGCACTGGAAGCCACACAGCCAGAACTCAGTCATCCATATAAATTTGGCTTATTCAGTCTTATTATATAAACGACAAGCACTGAAGTGGCATGGAAGGAAGGACGACAACAGCCATAACGTTTTAAAAGAAGAGATATTGTGGTTACACAAGGTAAAAAGACATCAGTGGTGTGGCGGTACTTTGTGGGGTGTAAAGTGTGACAAGTTTATTAAACATGGACTGCATTTATACAGACTTTTGGGCATCATAATCCGCCTCTCATCTAAAGCCCTGTAATCACATCACATTTATCAATGCCACAACTCACAGCAACACCACCAACATACTCGACAGACTGTTTGTAAATAATATGTTTGGCTATAGTTTAATTCTGAGTAGATTTCATCTTCTTTTTTCTTTTATATTTCAAGTAAATGTGATACCATGCCGTATTTTCCGCGTGCAGTGACACTCTGGGGGTGACAGTGTGAGTCACGTACCCTGTCACTCTGCACTGCCTGTAAATCTGACACTGACCAGAACCTTCTAAATACAGCCAGCCATATCTCATAGCCAGCAGTGCAATCGTTCCTGCACTAATATGCTATATAATACGGCCTGCCCTCCCTCAGCTGTATAGTTGTCTGGATCCCCACCCCCCTCTGCCAAGTGCTTCCCTGTGTGACCCCCACGGTGTCTGCTCGGGCGTCAAAGTCCTGAGGCTACATCCTGTGTTTGCACAGGATCTCTGAAGGCCTCTGAAGCTCAGGAAAAGCAAAAGTCAAGGAAATGAAAAGCTGTTTTTCCTCTGTGGGCTGAAAGCGTCCACAGCCCATACCGACTTCTGCTCGCAGGTCACACTGCGTACCGTTAACAGCATTTGAAACTGAACCTGCTGCAGACCAGAGCAGCCAACAAAGCCCACACCAACCTCTGCTCTCTAGCAAAAGGTCAGAGCAGCAAGATTCAGAGCAGAAAAATGTCCTCATGAGATCACAGAGCAGCCTGATCTAGACTGAGGAAACAGAAGCAAAGGCAGGGAGGCACAGAGGCTTCTGAGAGCAGTAGGAGCAAAGAGACCATCAGCAGACCTGCCAGTGCCGCAGGTCAAGAGGGGTGCTGCCATCTCGGGTCAGTCACATGACCCGCAATCCCTCTTCCACACAACCAGATGACTGAGGTGTCCTCAAATGCAGTCAGGCTGCCTGCTGAACTCACCCAGAGTGAGTCTATGCATGAAACACAGTTGGCACAGGCTCCCAACCAAGAGGAAGATACATCAAAAAGCTGCGATCAGGCCGAAGTGCCCCATTATTTACAGTCAAAATACATAATGAAACCTAGTAAGTGACTTGTGAGTAAATTTGCTGATCACTGAGGCAGCAAACAAATACCACAAGTGAAGAAGCAAACATAGGGATAGCGAAGGGGAAAGGCCCCCACCGAAAGCAGGGAGCCCCCAAACCGTCCTTTCCACACAAACACCGTGTTACAGAACACAGCTGACAACTGTTACTTTCATAACAGACCTGAAGCAGGTGGGGGGGGAGGGGGTCAGACGAATAGACCAAACTGAGGCACAGTGAAGACTAAACTCTGTAAGACATGGTTAGGGAAGCATGATCAGTAAGTGTGTGAGGGGACCCCTCCCCCCCACCCCACGCAGCACTCATTAACATCCCAATGGCGCCGAGTGTCCAGCCCTCGCCATGGCTGACTGGGCAGAGAGAGGGGAAAGAGAGCCAAAGCCTGGAGCAGAGTTTCAACTCTGCTATTCAGCTACTGGGATCACTGGGAGCATTAGTCTCTGTGGGGACAGACACACTTGCTGCCATGTTTGCATCCAGCTCCTTAGCAGCGAGGTCCTCCGCACTATTCTTTCTGACACACGCAGCCTGCCCTCAGAAGCTCCCCCCCACAATGAAAAATTCCATTGAGGACCTAAAGACCTTTTCATTAACATGTATCTCACTGCTCCCTAGCGCATTGGAGCGGTCTCTGGGGAAACCAGGGAGTGAAGGGGCGGGGTTACTCATTACAGGAATGCTGGCAAGAAACAGTATGAAACACAGAGGCTATTTATAATGGAACAATAAAGATTTATATGCAGACAGAAAGCAAAAAGAAGGCAGAGAGACAGGCAGACAGACAGACACAGAGAGCCAGACAAAGAGACCTAAAGACAGACAGAAAGACAGACAGAGACAGACCCAAAAACAGACAGAGAGAGACAGACAGACATAGAGAGAGACAGACACAAACAGACCCAGAGAGAGAGAGAGACAGACAGACAGACACAGAGAACTAAACAGAGACACGGGACAGACAAACAGAGATAGATGCAGAGACACAAAGAGAGACACAGAGACAGATAGGCAGGCAGACAGAGAAGCAGATGCTTCTGAGGCCTCTGCAGCTCACATGCCACATGCTTGTACCTCCCGGTCTTCTATCCAGGTTACGTACTCAACCCCGCAGATGGCATGAGAGAGACAACAATGGCGACAGAGGGACAGGCTTGCCATGAACAGGGGAGGGGTACACGACACCCCTGCACGAGTGCTTTTACCTGGTGCTGGGATGGAGGACAACCCCAAACGATCCCTCCCCCCACAGCAGAGCACTCAAACACACTCTCCACACCCCCCAGCACACACTGATCTAAACTGGTACCTGACTGGTTTCCACTCTGTGCTGTCAAATGTGGTTAACTCTGAAGCCTGTGGCAAAGATCACAGGACTGGTCATCATGGCAACAGGGCAACTCCCAGGGGCTGGGGGGGTGGGGCCGCTCCTTTTTCCACAACAAACCTGCCTTATGATAAGGGCAGGACAGAGCGAGCACCCACCCATGCACGCACGCATGAATAGATTTTATAAAACTAAATTTCCCTTTGTGGGGACTGAGAAAATGGTCCCAAAGTTTTTGTGGGGAAATTTGGTTATTGAATAGTCTGATTACTTTCTTGCTTTGTTGGAAGATGTTGTGAAGCTTTTGCTTCAAAACTGCTTACACTTGTTGCACCTTATGCTGCAGCCACGCAGCTTCACAGTACCTCACTCCCAGAGAGGAAGCCTCATTGCCCCGCTCACTCCCTCACGCCACCTCACTCCCGGAGAGGCAGCCTCACTGCCCCGCTCACTCCCTCATGCCATGTCACTCCCGGAGAGGCAGCCTCACTGCCCCACTCACTCCTTCACGCCACCTCACTCCCGGAGAGGCAGCCTCACTGCCCCGCTCACTCCCTCATGCCACCTCACTCCCGGAGGGGCAGCCTCACTGCCCCAGTCACTCCCTCCCTCAGCATTCTGTCCCAACAAAGACCTGGTAGGTAGGTAACTGGCTCATACTGATCAAGGAGCAGCACCACCTAGGAGTGTGAGTAACAACTATGAGTGAGGAGTGGGGTCCGGATCCCCCTGCTGGGAAGACGCAGAGCAGAGAGCGGACTAGAAGCTCAATTAAGGCCAGTAGTGTTTCAGGCTCTTTGGCTGGGACAGTAGACTTTGGACCCAACAGTTCCTTGTGAGGTGAGATTAGACAGATCAAACTTCAGAGCGATAAAGAGTGCAGAACAGCTTAAGCATGTCATGTTTGTCACACCTGGGAACAGGTGCAGTCAGTCCCACCCACTTCCTGAGAAAGGTTCTGGGGGGGGGGGGGGGTGTCGTAAGGAACCAGTTCTGAGTGAAACTTAGTGATCAGGATGGAAAGAAAAACAAAATCCACCTTGACGATAGGCACTGGAATGCCACCCCTGTCTGCCCCACCACGCCCCAGGCCTGAAAGCAGATTAGACCCGCACCCCCGCACGTTGTGGAGCTGTCTAATCTCACCAAAAGCAGGGCTTCTGTCCCACTCCTCGAGAACACCCACCCAGCTATGTGCCCCAAGGCAAGCTCGACCCACACACCTCAGCAGCCAGAACAACCACGGCCTATGGCTGCAGCTCAGAATGAGGCCCCCGCTTCGGCCAATTGCTGGACGGTCAGTGAGGTGTGTGGATGAGATTAGTGGGTGATGAAGAAGGGCACAACAAGCGGAAGGTCGGAAAACAACCCCACAGAACAAACTCTTCACAGGCTTCCGAAATAATGTAATGAAGAGTAAAGCTGCAGTGTGTGACTGGCGGTGTGCTTATGAGTAACTCAGTGTGAGTGTATATGTGTGCATGTGTGTGAGTGTGTGTGTGTGCGCACGTGCGTGTAGCCCTGACCTACATGCACTAATCCCCTCCTGGAGCGCAGGCCTGACCCCGTCTGTCCCCCGCCGAGGCCTGCGGTCTGGCCAGGCCTCGCTGGATTAGTGTGGCAGTGCACTGTGTGACACGCTAAGGTTGTGGTAGCTGTGCGTGCATAGGTGTAGGGGATGAATCACTCAACCAAGGCCCTGAAATGGCAGGCATGCCAGGCATTTCAAAACCACAAAGTCACAATGACGTTAACGTCAGAGAGCTGTGTGTGAAGAAAAGAAACAGTGTAAACAACAGCAAGCAGGTATAGAGAAAGCCCAAAGAGCTACACTAAATCACTCATGCTCAACCAACAGTGGCACCGCGTATGTGTGTGTGTGTGTGTGTGTGTGTGTGTGTGTGTGTGTGTGTGTGTGTGTGTGTGTGTGTGTGTGTGTGTG
>JAODLD010000047.1:668808-680255 GCA_026781065.1 Mormyrops boulengeri | reverse complement strand
ATAACCGGCCCATCACAGTTAGGATAAATATTCGTAATAACCGGCCCATCACAGATAGGATAAATATTCGTAATAACCGGCCCATCACAGTTAGGATAAATATTCGTAATAACCGGCCTATCACAGATAGGATAAATATTCGTAATAACTGGCCCGTCACCGATAGGATAAATATTCATAATAACCGGCCTGTCACCAATAGGATAAATATTCGTAATAACCGGCCCATCACAGTTAGGATAAATATTCGTAATAACCGGCCCATCACAGATAGGATAAATATTCGTAATAACTGGCCCGTCACCGATAGGATAAATATTCATAATAACCGGCCTGTCACAGCTAGGATAAATATTCATAATAACCGGCCTGTCACCAATAGGATAAATATTCGTAATAACCGGCCCATCACCGATAGGATAAATATTCGTAATAGCCGGCCCATCACAGATAGGATAAATATTCGTAATAACCGGCCCATCAAAGATAGGGTAAATATTCGTAATAACTGGCTTGTCACCGATAGGATAAATATTCATAGTAACCGGCCTGTCACCGATAGGATAAATATTCGTAATAACCGGCCCGTCTCAGATAAGATAAAACATCTGGAAAAAGCAAAATCAAACACACCAAAAAAAAGTTAGTCTTGGGGGCCCTACGCCGGCAGGGTGATGGAACGGCTTATATGACATTGTATAGCTAAAACAGCATTAATTCCGTCAGTTTCATTTGAAGCACACAGCCACCTTAACACTCTGCTCTCTTTATCACCATCAGCACACGGGACACCCCCAGCATACCTTTCACATTACACACGTGTGTCTGCTGCACCATGCCGGTGTTGTTCTCCTTCTCTGCTGCCCACTGGTACACGTACACTGAAGTGTGAGAAGAGCCAGCATCCAGGACGATACCATACTGCCAGAAAGGGAGGGGGCGGGGGGCAGGGTCCACATACAATCAGTAGGTATTTGTCTTTAAGAGACACCTTTCTCCAATGTAGCAGAACAGCTTACAGTTGGGTTTACTCTCAGTGAGGCTATGATTATTAAGGGGGAACAAACAAATGAAGCCCAGTGTTCTCTACAGCACCTCCTACTGCTCAACTAACCATGCAGCATGGAAAGGGTACCTTGTACTTTTGTCTGATATGTCTGTTCTGAATGACTCCAGTGGTCACCATGCCAATCACAGCCACAGTGAAGACGATGGTGATGCAGATGATCAGCGGCCGGTGCCAAGGGTTCTTCGTCTTCATCTCTGAAAGGTAAATAATACAACCAGGAAAAAACATCAAGATGAAAGAATCTGCTACAGCAAGATGCTTGCATCTGTTTGGGAAGGCGGGCTAATATCTGTGCAGCAATTACATGAAGGAGCTGAGGTGTCTGCAGGTTTCCAAAGTCTAGGCCAAAGCCTGATGGGGCCACAGCCTGATGGGGCCATACTGGGGGGACAAAGCCTGATGGGGCCACAGCCTGATGGGGCCATACTGGGGGGACAAAGCCTGATGGGGCCACGCCGGAGGGCCACAGCCTGATGGGGCCATACTGAGGGGACAAAGCCTGATGGGGCCACACCATCCCACAGCTGAAAACCTCATTTAACAGGCAGAATAACAGGCTGCAAAAGCGACTGGCTTCTGCTTAATGGAGAGATGTTTATGGTACACCTGACACAGGCACGTTCAACAGCACATTAATGTCTGGGACCTACAGCCCAGCTCTGCAGGAAGGGAGGGCGGGGATCACACAGGACCACAAATCAGGTCAACCAGAAACTCTTTTTGGTCATTGCCAGTGACTCCCGCTTCACCCTGTTTTTGTGTACTGATGTCTTGGTAAATTTGAGCCTGGAAGCGTCTGGCCTCACAGTGTAGCCTCACAGAACCAGGATTAAACCAGGATTTAAAAATGCAGATAAAAAGAAAAAACATGGAGGGGTCTCTTAGTTTTTTCCAGAGATGAATAAATAAATGAAAAAGCTAAACAGGAAATGCAGCATTACTGAGTGCAGCCAAACCTATGGGAAGGTCAATGTATTAACGGTGAGAAACATCACGCCACATCAAAAGGTATACTGTGCAACACTCATATGACAGCCATTGAAAAACAAAATGTCACATGAATAGCTCAAAACACTTGTACTTTGATTCATTATTTATTAATTTTGCTGAATGTTGCTGCCTTATGCAAACCTAGCAAACAGAGTACAGCTTGTATAGATTAGGCCATTCTCCGTTTGGAGCAGAAATCACACCAGAGGTTGCAGGCCTTTTAAACTGTCAGGCATGTACATCCACACAGTAAATGTCTGAGTAAAAAATACATTCCCCTCATTATTTTAAGGTATACCTTGTAAAATTGCACAAAACAGTTAAATTTTTATTATACATATAATTAGAATTGCACTACTTGTACTACTTCATATGTAAAATATGTAATTTATTTTAAAAATACATTTCTTGCAGCCATTTTGGTCACTGCTGTTATCGGAACACTCATTTTAACATAGTGGTTCTTGCTCTATCAAACTGCTTCCTGCGGTCGGAAGTCATCATAGAGGAAGCATCTCAGTGACTGAGAAGGTGAGTCCAAACTTACTCATTTTATTTAACAAATTTATTTTTGCTTCTTGGGCAGGACATAACCTTCTACATGTCACTGGCATTATGCAATGTAAAGGCTGGGTGATTGAATTTCGTCAAAAGAATGTCATTTTTAGGTCAGCGTTTTTTATAGTCACAGAAGGTCATCCTACCTGCTGGGGCAACCATTCAAAAATGTAATCAGGACTTCAGTGGTGTTACACCACACCTGTGACACCAGTGGCTAATGTTAATGTCATGAATGATCAGAACAATTAATAAGGAAATGAGATCTTGGTTAATATTTTGTCTGGCAATTTTGCCATTTTGTAAAATAAAATGACTTGTTCTGTCACTGTTGTTACATGGTGTCCATGGTGTTAGAGTTCAGTTATGACAAAGTGTTTGTTCTTTTCTGAAATATTGACTTCACTATGAGTATCTTACTTTAGTTGTCATTAAATACAGGCACTCTGAAATATAATAGATATGGCAAAATTAATGCCTCATGACACGAGTGACAAACTGACCAAAACATTTCAAAATTAAGAGCTTAATTCCACATATTATTTAATATATTTTAAGTATGCAAAGTTTTATTCAGTTTGTCACATTAAAATATATTAAACCATATGTGGAATTTATGCGTTTATGAGGCATGTTAAAATGCGTTAAGAGAATTTAGGTGGTATAGTTTAGAGATTAGGGATGAATGAAACTTATCCACCAAAATTTATCCACCTCAGTTTTCATTGCAGTTAAAAAATGGCTCATATACCGTATTAGAAAAGTGACTTTTGAATTTTGAAACTACATACACTACAAGCGCAAAATGTGATGTTTGTGAGCCAGCCCCGGTCCAGCCCGGCGGTTCCGACCCAACACCGTTCGGGGTTTATTGCCGTAATTTCAGCTCCATAATGATCCTGTTGCGGAGGCTGCAGGGAGCCGCGCCCCTTCAGGCCGGTTAGGATTAATGCGGGTTTACTGCTGGGTTTAGGTGGATTAAAAGGACCGTGCCATCGATCCGAGCTCGGAGAAGCCGCCATCTCGTCGCTTTTTAACTCCCTGTATGCTCCGTTTGTACTATAGGAATTCTCTCTAATGCGCGCCCAGCCCCTACCGCGGAGGGGGTTTAATGTTTAAAGGCCCCCAAACCGCGAACTCCGGTTAAACACTCACCTCCCCGCAGCAACGCGCACTTATCTCCGCAGGACAGAAACAAATTTAAAAACGAGTGTTTTCTGAGACTAGCACACGGAGCCCCCTCTTCAGCTGGGAAGCGGCGGAAGCCCCCGCTGGCCCCGAGCTAGTTGGCATGGAAACGCGGGGTGGGCGGCACGCGGGGGTCACACTCTTGGGGAGCGCGCGGTTTTGCGGTTATTAATGAACAGTGACGCGTGCGATCTCGGGAACGACTTCATTTCCTCCTTTTCAGGAAACCATGGAGGTTCCTCGGGGCTTTGTGATCTGCTCCCCCGAAGAGGAAACCGCGGTCACGCGACGGGGGTGGGATCGGAATCCCCTCCACTCGAGGGAAGCCCCCCCATCAGTATAAAACAACAACTTCCGAAGCAAGAAAAACATGCAACAATACCAAAGAACCAGGAATCGCTCAGATCTAGTGTAGTAATTCTCCTTGTCATTTGCAAGCATACGTCATTTTAAATAAAACGTACTCCTACACGTATGTCTAACGATCCAGGCGTATTTACACCTGTATCCGTATTTATTTAGTGGTCAGATGTGTTTGTTCAGTAATGCTGGTCTGTTGTGTCAGACCGATAAATACCACTAGTCCACGATCAGACAGTTAAAACAACAAAGGGCAGGTTTATTTTGAAGTGGGGCAGTTAAATATGCATAATCATGTTTCTTTTAAGATATAAATAGCAAAATACGTCCTCACGAATATTATTATTATGTGCAAAATTAAAAAAAACGGTTCTGTAGAGTTTCCTCCTCGTTTTACGTACTGTATGTGCATTCGGCAAACGCTGATAATCCAACGCTCCGAGAATCCAAGCTGCGCTTTGGTGTGTTTTCTGTCTTCGCCCCGGCCAACAACCCACTTCCCCTCCGAAAGGCACCGACACGACTATGCAAGCAGGCTTTTTGGCATTTATCCCCATACTTATTCTTGGTGCTTATTGTTGGTGTTTCTTGTATGTTGTATTTACAGTTTGGTTTGGTATCGATCCCCTAAGCCGGTTAGGTTTCCTTGTGAATGTATTTGTCTTGTTTTTTGCCATCTATCCCCTAAACCTGCTAATTGTTCAGTTAGGTTTCCTTGGGAATGTATTTCCCTACTGCTTTGGTATCTATCCCCTGCTGTCTGTTCCTGTCAGATGCGATACCTCAGCTCCAAAAACACTGTTTTTCATTTCTTCATCCTACCCTGTAGGACAAAAGATGAAAATGTCTGGTACACTTATCAGGACAGAGATCTTCCCCAAATCAGTCACAATAAAGTACAAACATTTTTTATACTTGTGCTTTCTTTGTGAAATGCAGGATGTCACTGTGTTCTACGAACACAGGCTTTATTTGTTAATGACTATAACCCAGTAGCTCAATGTAAAACACGGTAACCTATAACCAGCCCTATTAATAGAACCATCATAAGCACTAACACATTGTATGAACCGACAGCATTATCCATTCCAACTGAAAAAGGTAAAAGGATCTGTTAGTATCTTACATAATATTTACGCCACTCTGTATAAGGTAGAGAGAGTATACTTCAGCCAGCAGTAAATTTCATGTAGTACATTTCTGTTAACTGTTATGTCAGACCAAGAAATTCTGGGCCCCTTGACAAAATGTCACCATTGCCCCCCCCCACCCCCGAACTCAGCTTTACTTTATTATTTACGACATTCAGGGGCCCCTTTAAAGTGATGGGCTTTCTGATTCTACCAGGGTATCTTTGCCCTTCCAGTGGCCGTAAATCAGACCAATATACTCAAAAGTTAAAAAAAAAGTTCAGATTATTAACCCTGAGCAGCACTGATTTGTGGTTCTAGGTGAAGCCCTGAACGCCGCCTGCTTGCCCCAGCAGCCCCCATTCACACGGCCCGTCTCCCAACGCCTTCGCTATGCCCTGAACGCCGCCTGGCTGTCCCAGCAGCCCCCACTCACACGGCCCGTCTCCCAACGCCTTCGCTATGCCCTGAACGCCGCCTGCCTGTCCCAGCAGCCCCCAGTCACACGGCCCATCTCCCACAGCATGCTGTGTTCAGTGACCATGGCTGTGTGCTCCATAGATATTAGTGCAGGATTGCTGTGCTGTGTTCAGTGAGCCTGGCTATGTGCTCCATAGATATTAGCACAGGATTGCTGCGCTGTGTTCAGTGAGCATGGCTGTGTGCTCCATAGATATTAATGCGGGATTGTTGTGCTGTGTTCAGTGAGTGTGGCTGTGTGCTCCATAAATATTAGCTCAGGATTGCTGTGCTATGTTCAGTGAGCATGGCTGTGTTGTGGTCCATAGATATTAGCACAGGATTGCTGTTCTGTGTTCAGTGACCATGGCTGTGTGCTCCATAGATATTAGTGCAGGATTGCTGTACTGTGTTCAGTGAGCCTGGCTATGTGCTCCATAAATATTAGTGCAGGATTGCTGTGCTATGTTTGATGAGTGTGGCTGTGTGCTCCATAAATGAGCACAGGATTGCTGTGCTGTGTTCACTGAGCATGGTTGTGTGTTCAATAGATATTAGCACAGGAATGCTGTGCTGTGTTCAGTGAGCATGGCTATGTGCTCCATAGATATTAGTGTGGGATTGCCATGCTGTGTTCAGTGAGCGTGGTTCTTTGCTCCATACTTAATAGCACAGTATGCTGTGCTGGGTTCAGTAAGCGTAGCTGTGTGCTCCATAGATATTAGCACAGGCTTTTAAAAGCCACCTGGATGCCACCACTGCCCCAGGCAATAGGTGAGGACTCAGTCCAGCTTTGATTGGCTCTGCTGTGCCAGAGAGCAGATGTGACGGATGTGTGGGAGGCCATGCCCCTCGGTCTGGAGAGAGAGCAGAGCTGGCTGGTGTTGCCTTATTTGGTGTATGTTTGGTGTGCCTGGAGTAGCCCTGCAAAGTGAGAGGTTCCTGAAGGACATCCTGCACCCTTAACAAAAATCTGAGTGTTCTTCACCAATGGTAATGCTTTGATGTATTCACTCACAGATAATGGATCAGGTTGTTCAAAGCAAAGGCTGGGGTGAAGACTTTGTCATGTTTAATGGTGGATGGCTGGCTGGAAAGCAGTAGACTATTACTGTGATCCCCCCCCCCCATCAATCAGAGCCGCAGCTGTGACCCCAGTGACACTGTGGTGGTGTATGACTGAAGGGTTAGGACTGGTGGGAAGGTCAAATCCTGCGGCTGGAACAGCGATGGCACCATTGGACCCCTGAGCAAGGCCCTTAACCTCAACTGTTCCAGGGACTGGCTGACTGCTAAATAGATTAAATGGACCAGTGAGATTCTTTAGGAACTGTCCCTGTATCGCTCTGCACCACCTTATGCCGCCAAACGCGATCCTGCATCACCCTACACCACCCTGCGATACCATGCACCACCCTGCGCTGCCAAACGCCATCCCGCATCACCCTGCGCCACCCTGCGATACCACGCACCACCCTGCCACGCTAAACGCCATCCTGCATCACCTTGCACCACCCTGCGCTGCCAAACGGCATCCTGCATTACCCTGTGCCACCCTGCGATACTATGCACCACCCTGCGCCGCCAAACGCCATCCTGCATCACCCTGCCCCACTAAACGCCATTCTGCACTACCCTGCACCGCCAAACGCCATCCTGCATCACCCTGCATCACCCTGCGCCGCCAAATGCCATCCTGCATTACCCTGCCCCACCCTGCGATACCATGTACCACCCTGTGCCGCCAAACGCCATCCTGCATCACCCTGCCCCGTCAAATGCCATCCTGCACTGCCCTGCCCCACCCTGCACCACCAAATGCCATCCTGCATCACCCTGCCCCGCTAAATGCCATCCTGCACTGCCCTGCCCCACCCTGCACCACCAAATGCCATCCTGCATCACCCTGCCCCACTAAATGCCATTCTGCACTGCCCTGCGCCACCCTGCGCCGCCATATGCCATCCTGCAACATCCTGTATCATCCTGCGCCGCCAAATGCCATCCTGCACTGCCCTGCCCCACCCTATGCCACCAAACGCAATCCTGCATCACCCTGTGCCGCCAAACACCATCCTGCATCACCCTGCGATACCATGCACCACCACGCACCTGGGCCAGAGCACACATCTGAGAGGGCATCTGGGACCCAAATTAGATCCTTCTGGGTCTCTGTTCCTTCAGCTTGCCTCTCATGTTTCCTGCGAGGGCTCTGTGATGCTGTTTAGGTTGGGATGGCATTGTGTCTGTTAGGGATCAGGTTACAGGGACACCTGAGAACCTGTGTGCTCTAGACAAAGCCTGGTTTCCTTGCCATGCTTTGTTGTCCAGATCAGGGTGTTGCCTGCTGAGGAAGCCAGCCTCGTAATGGCGTGGATGTCTCACAATAAGTCCTCATGCTGGGCTGGAGGTACCCGTGGGGGGTGTTTATTCAGCTGTCTCTGCATCTTTGACTCCTATCTGCACCTCAACAGCAACCTGGAGAGCAGACTGTTTTGTTTATCCCTCAGGCACGTGAACCGAGTTAACAGCATGACGTGTATCAACAAGGCAATGAAAAAAATGGTGCCTATTAGAATGCCATCACTGAGCAGATGGAGACGGAGAATGGAGTGAGGGCTGGAAAGAGGTTTCCACTGCTCTGGCAAGCGTGTTCAATGCTCTGCGTGATTCATGCCAGGACAAGCTACAGGGAGCGGAATTTCCACTCTGTTCACATAAGCGCAGCCTCTACATCAGCAGGACAGCCTATTAGAATAGGGAGGTGGAGCTGAGCAGCAGCAAAACAGCCTATTAGAACAGAGAGGTGGAGCCGAGCAGCAGCTGGGCAGATTTGCAAGCTCTTCTTCCACAGATATCTTTGGTGCAGAAGCAGAGCTTAGTGCGGTGAGCAGGGCCTGCCTACAAACCGATACTATCAGCCTATCATAATGAGTGTGGAGATCCAGCAGCCTATCAGCAAATGGCCCTTGGGGCTCCCAAGAGCCAGTGACAAGGTTTCGAGAACTCAGCACCCATCTCCCAGGAATTACCTAATGACTCATTTTGCAAAATTTGAAAAAAGGCCAGAGAGGAAACTTGCTACCCATTCCAATAATTAGAAGGAAGTGAGAGACAGGGCACCACAAAGTGAGACAGAGAGGGCTGGCCTGCATCCTGCAGAGGGATTGTGGCTAACAGGTGCATTCATAATGACTGTAACATATGTCCACCGTTCAGGCTGGCTATCCCACACCAGCACACACCTGCTAAAGCGTCTTATGTGTAGAAGAGTAGGCCCCCACAGCTGCAGACCATCTGTGTCCCACAGCACATCTGCATAGGGTTTAGAGAAAGGGTCCAGCGGAGTCCCCAGGAGCTCAGGTGAGCACTGCAGAATAGCAGCTCCTCTGCTGGGGCGTCATAAGTGCATCATCATGACACACTGCTAAGCAGCTGACAGACCACAGCAATGCCAGAGCACTAAACAAATGGCGGTGCTTGCAGCAATGCCAGTGCATGTAGCAATGCCAGAGCATGCAGCAAATATCAGTGCTTGCAGCAATTCCAGTGCATGCAGCAATTCTAGAGTGTGCAGCATTGCCAGTGTGTGCAGCAATGCCAGAGAAAGGCTGGTCGCTCTGGAGTACCTCTGGCCAACAAATAAACTGTGATATGTAATGGGTCATGTAACTGTGATATGTGGGTCATGTAATTTGGAAAGGCGTCAGGATCAGAGCTGATAACTGAACAACAGAGTTTCCCTCTCAATGCCTGGTGAACAAACGGACAGGAATGTATACACTGCAAAGCTGTATCTCACCCTAAACTGCTAATCTGAGCCAGATCAAACTTTTTTTTCTTAAATATACTTCAGCTATGCCTCAGATGTTTGTGTGGTTGCCAAGGAGACCGATATAAACAGTCTCCAGTCTTCAGTCTCCAGCTCTGCGCTTGATGCTTTGCAGCCCTCCAGTACGGCTGCTACACACTCCACAGCAGTCAATCCACCTGTGAATCTTTGTCCTTAGGGAACTTTTTGCTGCAACTGCAGCTGCAACAGTAAGCAGGCAGGTGACAGTGGGGACTACAGACATGGCGCCGTTTGCCTGGAACTGGGAAGGAGGATCTCAGTTTTTTACTGTTCTGTTACTCTGTCAATCAGAACCCAGAAAATACAAATGGGGACCTGTATCACGAAGCTGGATTTCTTGCTTAGCCGGATAAGTTGTCAGATTTAAGGTAGTCTGGGCTAAATGTAAGTGAATGAAGATAAAGTCCATTTAAACTAGTGTACCTGAAATCTGACATTTGAAATCTAAATCAGATTTAATTTATTATGAGTGTGTTATTGTGTCCACTGTGCTGACATACTAGTTAATTAATAAAATTAATAATCAGGTTATATTGGTCAGGTTCAAAGAAATTATATTAGACACCTGCATAGTACACGGTTTTAAAAGGTTTATATAAAGCCAAAATTAAACTCACCAACAAGGCCTTTGACCCTTTACTGTTAAACATTACAGATGTACTATGTATCTCTGCAAAATATCTTTGTTATATAATATTTCATATATGATATATATATGAGCCTTGTCATAAAAAAGGGGAAAAATAGGACTCCCTGAATTGAAACAGATTTGCCAGCCAGATAAATGGCATGTATATCGTTTGGTTTCTGGTGGATCATAATGCAACGTAACATGCTTCAGTAATTTAAACTAATAGATCAATAGCTTCCCAACCCCCCCATCCCATCGACCCTCCTTAGGGGCCTAGTGTGGCTCTGTAGTTCCACAAGTGCTTCCAAAACAATTGCTTGTTATTTTGTCCATAGTAATTTTTCAATGCACTTGCGCCAAGACATGAATGTGCTGGGCCCCAGGTGACATTTGCTGCCCCACTCACCATGCAGCTCCGCCCACCTGAGCTGCCCCGCCCACCTGAGCTGCCCCACCCACCTGAGCTGCAGTGGAGTGTAATTTATTTAAGAAGGATGACTCCTATGGAGAAAAAATAGGCCATGTGAACCAAGCAGGTATGCAATGTCTGCTAAGACCGAGTCTCTGCTTTGAAAAGAGCAAAATGTCAGCAGCACTGCTGGGCAGAGCGGCTGCAGTCGCTGTGATTTCACTAGGTTAGGGCACATCTAATGCATGTTCCAGAAAGAATCGAAACTAGTCAGTCAGGAACCGTTGGTGGGTAACTATTGTGCCATTGTGCAACCATTATGTACTGATTCCTTTGAACTCTGAGGTAATCGGCTTGCTGTTGCCCGAAATACACACACATATTCATCTAAGATCAAAGGACCATGCTTAAAAGGCAGATATCTTCTGCTGAAAAGTGTCTTATCAAGAACATGCACAGATGTGGCCATGAATTGTTCTGACAGCTTCAGCTGCAAACAAATGTAAAAACAAGTGGATTTGTGCTTACTGACAGGAAATAATATGTTCCTGGCTGGATGCCCCGCGCTGCCCTTTCTGCAGTGAGAGTAAAAGTGTAAATAGAGGATTTCCTCAGGAGCCCTCATTGGGACATGTGGAGGGTAAGTTCCCAAAATGATTTATATTTCTTCTGCTTCTAAGCTTGTTTTATAAAAACTAAAGGCTACTGTTCATGAGCACACACTGGCAGGCTGGTATTTTACTGTGGTTCCTGAGCATACAGTGGCAGGCTGGAACTTTACTGTGGTTCCTGAGCACACA
>JAODLD010000047.1:655333-665598 GCA_026781065.1 Mormyrops boulengeri | reverse complement strand
CTGCGTGTGGGCTGGGGTGGTGCCGGTGGGCCCCCCGGGTCATGGTTTTATAAAGCGCGGCACTTTGGGGGGGCGGGGGTCGCCCGCCGGCGCGCGTCCTCTCTGTGGGCCCCCCCGGCCCCCCCCCCCCCCCGCTGGGCTCCTCCTCCTGTCTGCTGCCTGCTGACCATACTTTCAAACTTCACTTTAGCATGTGGGCTGTGTTTGTGTGCAGATGATGTGTTGCTGTGTCTGCGTGTGCAGGCAGATGTTTTAGCTGCTGTGTCTGCATGTGTGTTGCTGTGTCTGAGTGCATGTTGCTGCATACTCTGCATGTGCTTGCAATGCACTGCTGTGTCTGCATGTGCACACAGATGTGTACGCTGCTGTGTCTGCGTGTGCTTGCAGATATGTGCACTACTGTGTCTGCATATGCATTGCTGCATCTGTGCTTCTGTGTCACATGTGTGCTGAGATGTGTGGCCAACAGTGTCTGGGTGTGCATGCTGCTGCATCTGCATGCTGCTGTGTCTGCGTGTACATGCTGCTGTGTCTGCGTGTGCCCGGCCGCCCTCCCAACTGCATGGCCACTTTCCTCTGCCATGCTTGGCGTGTTTTGCTCTGACACTGGCTGCCATTGTCCAAGAATCATGTCTGAAACAGTTGAGTCGACTTCCGCTGCTGCCAGCACACAAAGGCACAGCTGTGCTGGGGTGGAAACCGTACCCTGATACTTAGCGATGGGCTGTCCATCGCCCCGCCTTCACCCAGCCCCCACTGCAGACAGGGGACGCATCTTCCCCAAGGACACTTTCCCACCAGGGGTTGGAGGGTGAGCTTATCAGGTACCAGCTGTGATGTTTCAGCCTGCTGTTTCAGAATAAAAGCCGCCAAGTCAGTTTCAGTGCTCAGTTCACTGATTGGCAGTGCTGGGGAAGTTACTCACAAAAGTAATCCATTACAGAAAGAGGTGGAAAGTTCAGGTCCAGAAAGTACAAATCCAGACCAAGGTTTTGTTTCAATCAACCAGTTGAGTACTCTGTGACTGTGACTCTTTATACTCAACTGTACTCTTTCTGTAATGGATTACTTTTGTGAGTAACTTCCCCGACACCACTGATGGCTTGTGTGGGAAGCAGAGGGGGTGTGTGTATGTGGGGTGCGGGGTGCTATATCTGCATCACAGCCTTCAGCGACAGCTCTCAGCCGTAAAGTCCGTCATCTCACAGACACAGCTCATCGCCTCATATTACGTCCAGCAAAAGCTGTCTTTCAAATTCACACCGAACAGTGAGACATGGGAATCTGCAGAGCAAAGGGAGATAGACTGACATCGTACACCCTACCGTTGCCTTGGATTTGCTCACTGCTGCCCCTGCAGGCTGCTAATGGTGAGAGCTGTGCACAGTCTGCTACTTCAAGCACTCAAGCATGTGCAGTGTGTGTTAACATGTCTATGTCTATTTATGTGTGCATCCCTGTGTTTCTGTTTCTGTGCTTTGTTTGTATGCTTGTGGATGTATGGTAGTGTTTTTGCCTGTGCATACATGTGAGTGTGCAGTGTGCTTCTCTGTGTGGGATGTGCAGTGTGCTTCTCTGTGCCTCTGTGTGGGTGTGCAGTGTGTTTCTGTGTGGGTGTGCAGTGTTTCTCTGTTCCTCTGTCAAGCTGCTCCATTGTGTGTTCTTGTGGATGCCTGAGAGTGTTTTTGCCTGTTTACATGTGTTGGTGTGCAGTGTGTTTCTCTGTGCCTCTGTTTGGGGTGTGCACTGTGCTTCTCTGTGCCTCTGTGTGAGTGTGCTTCTCTGTGCCTCTGTGTGGGACTGCAGTGTTTCTCTGTCAGGCTGCTCCATTGTTTGTTCTTGTGGATGCCTGAGAGTGTTTTTCCCTGTTTACGTGTGTGCGTGTGCAGTGTGTTTCTCTGTGCCTCTGTTTGGGGTGTGCAGTGTGCTTCTGTGCCTCTGTGAGGGACTGCAGTGTTTCTCTATTCCTCTGTCAGACTGCTCCATTGTTTGTTCTTGTGGATACCTGAGAGTGTTTTTGCCTGTTTACATGTGTGGATGTGCAGTGTGTTTCTCTGTGCCTGTCTCTGAGGAGCTGCTCCATTATTTGTTCTTGTTTTGTTCTTGTTAATGCTTGCCTTGCTGAAATGGTCTCTCACTTCCCTCTCCTGTCTGTGAGAGTCTTTCCCACTCCTAACGCCCCTGTCGCTATAGAACATGTTTATGTTATGTTTTGGGGTGAGTCTCTCCTCCTCTGCTCACTTTTTCTTCCCATGAGTAATCCAGTGTCTTCACTAGGAAAGTTCACATGGTTGCTGCCTTGGCTCACTGTTCAAGAGTTTGAATCTGGGTCTCTCCGTGATTCTCCACATTCTCACCTTAGGGGGATCATGCCTGAGAGGGGGTGACATATGGGCCTCACTGTCACATTGATCTACAGTCTGCTTGGGGCTGCAGACTCGTTTATCTGGCTGTTACTGCACTTTTCCCCTCTTGTCTGACCGATGTAGTCAGACAAGAGAGTTTCTGCAATGTGAAAGGACAGCAATAAGGAAGTCTTTGTCACAGTGGCTGGTGACTGGAAACGCAGAGGAAGTATGCTGTCTTTCAGCCTGTCGAGGAAGTCACAGGCTAAATATAGTGACAATGTGGCCCTTCATAAACAAGCACATGTATGGTTGGTGGTCGATGTAAATTTAACCCTTTTCTAGCCACCCTGCTTCTCCTTCTGAATGCAATCTTCCCTAAGCTTCCCTACCCTTTGTAGACTCCCACAAATTGCTCCCAAGGAAATGTCTTCCTGTACTGATAGAAGGATGTGTTGTCCATGGACTTATCGTGTTCTTCCCAATAAGAACTTTCATATTTGTTTGACATCGTACCTTGCAGGAGCAACAAAGGAATCTCCAAAGTAACAAACTGCTTCCATTGTCAGAAAAAAACAAACTGGAGCTCCGGGCCCTTGCTGTTCACCCCTCAGGTCTCAGCTGGTGAAGTAACCTGAGCCCTTTCACGTCTTTCTCATTTATACAATGTTGATAGATATGACGATCTAGCGCTTTCGAATATTCCTTCAATAAATCCAAAGGCGATTTCCCATTTTTCAGGAACTGCTCAATGCTACCCCCTGCAGGCGGCTCATTGTGAGCGCTGTGTACAGGGACCTCTTCCCGCCGTGTTTCGTGGCCGTAAATCAGCCTTTGTTACCTTGGCTCAACCAGCTTTAAACTGAGGTATAAAGTGTAATACGATAGGACGTTCCACTCATCATGCCATTTCTCCCGGTGCGTTGTGATAGAACCTCTCTCTTGCTAAAATCTGCACAATGCATTTACCCTGAGTTAAGGAACCGCTCCGGAAATTATATCTGTGATGTCTGCTGAAATGTAGCGTGAAACTACTACCAGACCAGCTCTTCTAAGAGAACAACTCAAAATTCCCAGTCTGTACAAACATACCAGAATCTAACCATAAACAACTCTCGTATGTTTGCATGTAACTCAGGACTCCGGCCCTCCAGGACTGGAGTTTGACACCCGGGGTAAATAGGTAATCTGAGTTCAGTACAGTAGTAGTTTTACACTACATTTTACCGCCCTCTAGTGTTCAATAACAATAAAACACCAGTATCACACAATCAAGCGAAGCAGCGGTTTAATACGTTTTACTATGGCTTAAAATTATGAACTCTTTCCGGGCGTGATTTTTCCCAGGTTTTTACAGTTCTATTTTTTATTGTAGACAAGTATGCTATTGACAGACACGCGTGTTGATTTCCGGTGTCACGATGACTAAATTCCCTTCTTCTTGAGTTATTAGGCTATATAGCTGTAAAATCTTACTTAGATAATTAGTTAACGTGGCTGTTGGACTTTTGTTTTTGTTGTAGTATAAAGACATGTTTAGTCATCAAGTTTTGTTTTATTAAAACGGTTTACTAAGAAGACTAGGAGTGTAATCGAGTTTGGTTGAATGCTACACGTGTCCATTTTAATTTAATTGAATGCTTTTAGATGATCTTACCAAGCGGAAGCACACAAATACTGTTCAACTGATGTGATGTTGTTAAATGACTTTTTGCAGCATTGCACAAAACACCACGATAGCTGCGGTTATCAAGCATTTCTGTGATTAGATTAGCCGCCAGAGCTGGGGTTAAGCACTCCAGCCTTCAGTACTTTGACCATATTTCGCGTGTTGCGTTTTTCCTTTTCTCTCAAATATATCGGTTCACATGCATATAAGCACCCAGCCCGACCTGTATGCGACCTTGCCACGTCGGAGGCGGCTTTGGTTCTGTGCACCGGCGGAATAAATCCGGCGGTGAATCGCCCCCTCCATCACAGCATGAGGTCGTCTGGCTGGAAGTGCTCGCTATACTTCTGTAGTTTTACGTGTCGTTTGCTATAGTCATTATAGTAAAGATATTTCCTGTACAGACGACTGACATTGTACATCTGTAGTCGTAGGCGTGCGGGACACCTCCGATAGGCCTACATTGGTTATTCTTTAGTGGGTAAGTAGCTGAAAATTAGTTTTAATTGTAAATTGGCTTTTGAGATTATATTAGACTAAGTAGAAGTAATGGGCTGGAAACGCCTCTCTACCGTTTTTACATACGCTTACCGGGAAACATTTTTGACATTCATTATTAAATAATAAATAGACAACCAATAGTGTTATTTTAGTTGTGTTCATTCTTTCAAAAAAAAATCCAATTAAAGGACAGAAACGGAACTTCTGAAGTTTCATATAATATTTGTGGTTATGTTCATCGCATGAATAATGAAAAATGCAACATTCTTCTTGTTCTTCTTCTTCTTATTATTATTATTATTAACGGCGTTTCCCAGCGGTCCCGCTACAGAGATCATGCATTTACTTAGGGTCTTGTACATTTCTTTGGCCGTGTTTACCCAGGGCACCCTTATAGTCGACCTCTCCCGGGTTGCTGGGGGTGATATGTTCTCCTCATTCCCTTTCTGTGTACTGATACAATCCGCAAGACACAGTCTATTACAGTACATTAATACGATTGATGAGTCTGTTATGAGCGATCTGCCCAGATAAAGACTGTATTTAACCATGGTATTGTAGGACAAAGAAACGGAAATTGGAAAATACGTTTAAGCCAAGCTTTCTTTGCTGAGTTTATGGCTACAATTTTTAAAAGGGTTCCATCAGCTTCCTGGAGTACAGAAAACGCCGTCCCTTTACGGGAGGCCTTCTCTGTGTTCTGATTGGCTATTTACTGATAGAGCTCATTCCTATAGGCTTTGTGTTAAATTCAGGTACTTCTACTGAGGCGCAGGTGCAAGTATAGGTAGACATACAGGTACAGGACTGGAGGAACAGCAGGTCCAGGCGCGTTTGGCTGGTTTGCTTTTCAGGCCAGAAATGGGCTGCACCTTTCGAATTGCTGGTACTTTGTTACTGCTGGTAGTCATAACATTTTTGCTACTGCATTAAGGCATCCGGGGGCTGCTGCTCCCGCTGTGTGTGCGTCTGCGGCGTAACTCCTAACTCTCACCAAGAGCGGCTGCAGTGTGGACCTAGAGCTCCTTGCCATGTTGTGCAGAAGGCTGAGGACCTGCACAAACTCTACCCACAAAGGTAAGCTTAGCGGCAGGGCTGTCAGGAAGTGACATCACAGGTACAAGGGTGTAAGTGTGTCCCTTCAGAGACATCATAGTGGCTGGTACTCCGTGGGATTTGTTCGTTCAGACATGGGGAAGAAGACCATTTCAGCACCAATCCATATGCGGAAGAAGCCATTTTAGCACCAATCCATATGGGGAAGAAGCCATTTCAGCACCATTCCATATGGGGAAGAAGCCATTTCAGCACCAATCCATATAGGGAAGAAGACCATATCAGCACCAATCCAAATGGGGAAGAAAACATTTCAGCACCAATCCATATGGGGAAGAAGCCATTTCGGCACCAATCCATACGGGGAAGAAGCCATTTCGGCACCTTTCCATATGGGGAAGAAGCCATTTCAGCACCAATCCATACGGGGAAGAAGCCATTTCAGCACAATCCATATGGGGAAGAAGCAATTTCAGCACCAGTCCATATGGGGAAGAAGCCATTTCAGTACCAATCCATATGGGGAAGAAGACCATTTCAGCACCAATCCATTTGGGGAAGAAGCCATTTCAGCACCAGTCCATATGGGGAAGAAGCCATTTCAGCACCCATCCATATGGGGAAGACGACCATTTCAGCACCAATCCATATGGGGAAGAAGCCATTTCAGCACCCATCCATATGGGGAAGACGACCATTTCAGCACCAATCCATTTAGGGAAGAAGCCATTTCAGCACCAATCCATATGGGGAAGAAGCCATTTCAGCACCAATCCATATGGGGAAGAAGACCATTTCAGCACCAATCCATATGGGAAAGTGGGAAAGAAGCCATGCACTTTGTAGCGTGTCACATGGTATAACAGAGTGTGAATCATTTCAGCTGTGGGTGCTTCTGACTGAAAGTGTTTCATTATGATGAAAGGTATAGCTGAGCAGACAGAGGAGGCATAGGGGAGGTGGTGAGAGAAAAGCCATTGAAGTCTCACCCCCATGCTTATGGCGAAACATGCTGTTACATGTCCAGGTCATGTGGTTTGTTTGCATTCTGCTGACTGTGCGGGCTAGATGGGTACTTGATTAGCATCCCTGTGAGCCATCCTCCATACAGGTTACATGGGTACTACATTAGTATCCCTGCTAGCTGTTTCTGTGCAGGTTAGATGGGTGCTTGATTAGTACCCCTGCGAGCTGTCCTCCGTACAGGTTAGATGGGTGCTTGATTAGTACCCCTGCGAGCTCTCCTCTGTGCAGGTTAGATGGGTGCTTGATTAGTATCTCTGCTAGCTGTTCTCTGTGCAGGTTAGTTGGATGCTTGATTAGTATCCCTGTAAGCTGTCCCAGTATGCTGGTGTGACCCCTTTAAACTGCATACTGGGTTCCCTGCATTACAGATAGCTGATATGGCAGCCACCCCCATTCCATTTCAAAGCACAGCACTGTATTCTCAGTGACCAGCCCCCCACCATCTGGAGGGTTGGGGAATTACATCAAACAGAACTGTGAGTTTTACGATGAAGCTCTGGCTGTTAAAATCTGCTGATGTTCTGTCCATTAAGAAGATAGATTGGTAGCATTGACCAGAGAAGGTGGGTGAGCAGGGGTACCAGGGGCTCCTGCCTCATCGACTGTTATTAATGGGAATGAATATAGATTTATTGGGGGTGTGGTCCTGTGGGACAGGCTGGATTGGTGATGCGGGGCTCAGGGTTGGAGTGGGGCACTCCCCCCGCCCCCCTGGTTTTGGATCTCATTGACTCACACCCCTTGCTCACAACCTAATGCGTGGTCCATAGGTCTGGCGGGTGGTTCCTGGCTTGGGCCCTGGATCCTACGCTGCTGGTCTCATGCTGTCCCTGTGCTGGGGTCACACGCTCTGGGAAGGCCCTTCGGCCACCGCAGCGAGCTAAAGCACGCCAGGCGCATCGTGGTGAAGCTGGGGAGTGCTGTCGTCACGCGGGGAGACGAGTGCGGCCTGGCCTTAGGAAGGCTGGCGTCCATCGTAGAGCAGGTGTGTGTGTGTGTGACGTAGACTGAGACAGGATGTGTGTGTGTGTGTGTGACATAGACTGAGACAGGATGTGTGCGTGTGTGTGTGTGTGAGGCAGACTGAGAGAGGATGGGTGTGTGTGTGCTGGACGTGGAGAGAATAAACAGACATCACTACAATGACAGTAACTCTTGTGGGGACTTCCCACAAATGCTATTAGATGTTTTCTCTGTTCTGTGTGTTCCCGGTGGTTGGAAGGTGGCGGTCCTGCAGAACCAAGGACGGGAGATGCTGATTGTAACCAGTGGTGCCGTGGCTTTCGGCAAGCAGAGGCTCAGACATGAGATCTTGCTCTCCCAGAGCGTCCGGCAGGCTCTGCACTCTGGACACGGCAAGCTCAAAGACATGGTGAGTTGGGCACGTGACCTTCCCAAAGATATGGTGAACTTGCTGCTTCTGTACAGCTTTCGCATTGTCTCCATGATTATATCATTTTACTCTTAGTGAAAATATATCTTTGGAATACAGATAATACTATAAATTAGCTGCAAACAAAGCAGAGGCAGCATGCTGCGTGTGAGTGGTCTCTGACGCCCGGATCTCTCCTTCCTCGAGTCTATGCCAGTGCTGGAGGCGCGGGCGTGTGCAGCGGCGGGCCAGAGCGGCCTGATGGCACTCTACGAGGCTATGTTCACGCAGTACAGCACGTGCACTGCCCAGGTACGCAGCACACCACCCAGGTACACAGCACATCTCCCAGGTATGCAATTTACCACCGAGGTTTGCAGCATTCCACCCAGGTACACAGTACATGTGCACCGCCCAGGTATGCAGCACACTGTCCAGGTATGCAGTGCACTGTCCAGGTATGCAGCGCACTGCCCAGGTACGCAGTACAGCACGTACACCATCCAGGTACGCAGCACACCACCCAGGTATGCAGCACACCACCCAGGTAAAAGGATAGCCATGCATCAACAGATAAGGAATCATGTACTTTCTGACAGAGTCCAGCATCTTCAGTAGCATCACTGCAGGACCTTCCTGGTCCATTAAATCAGCTCTATACACACATGGAATATGGAATATCCATCCATCCATCCATCCATCCATCCATCCATCCATCCATCCATCCATCCACCCATCCATCCATCCATCCATCCCTCTTATGCAATGCTTGGTTACATGGAGTATCAGTGAATTTTCATAGAAACTGCAGTGTGCCTCACATATGCATCCCATAATGTGGTAAACCGTCTACTTACTGGCAGATTCTGGTGACCAGCCTGGACTTCCATGATGAGCAGAAGCGCCAGAACCTGAACAGCACTTTGCACGAGCTGTTGCTGATGAACATCGTGCCCATCATCAACACCAACGATGCTGTGGTGCCCCCCCCAGTGCCCAACAGCGACCTGCAGGGGGTAAATGTGGGTACAGGGGAGGCTGGGAACCTACGAAGCCCTGACTCAGTACTGCTGTGTGCACAGGAAGTGCATGGTGGTAGTACACTATATACTAAATAAGGAGCACTGACAGTTGAGCATGCTGGGATGCGATAAGGCGAGCTTGTGTCTTGTGGCTGTTCTGCATTGTGTGGCTCGAACCTGACTCTTTGACCTGTTTTCTCTCAGTTTCTCTGTTGTGGGCTCTTCACTTATTCATTGCCATCACTTCGCTGACTCTCACCTTCTTGCTCCTGCATTACCAGATCCACAGCTATCTGCTCTGAGGGCTTGGTCTCTTCCTCAGCGTCCCCCTCGCCTGCTTCTGCCTCAGCGTCCCCCCCCATGTATCTCTGCTTTAGTGTTCCCCCCGTGTGTCTGCCTCAGCGTACCTCCCCGTGCCTCTGCCTCAGCGTCCCCCCTGAGTGTCTCTGTCTCATCATCCCCTCCGAGTGCCTCTGCCTCAGTGTCCCCCCCGTGTGTCTGCTTCAGCGTACCACCCCGTGTCTCTGCCTCAGCTTCCCCTCAGAGTGCCTGTGCCTCAGCTTCTCCCGTGTGTCTGCCTCAGTGTACCTCCCCATGCCTCTGCCTCAGCGTCCCCCCCGAGTGTCTCTGTCTCATCGTCCCCCCCGAGTGCCTCTGTCTCAGCGTCCCCCCACGCGTCTCTGCCTCAGTGTCCCTCCCCCCTTTGTCATCGCAGGTGATCAGCATCAAGGACAACGACAGCCTGGCAGCACAGCTGGCTGTGGAGATGAAGGCTGACCTCCTTATCACACTTTCTGACGTGGAAGGTGCTCTAAACCTTCTTGATATACGTGGCAAACAGTTCAAAGTTACAGTTATAGTTACAGACTAGCAAATTATTGATTTGAAGGTCCTGGACCACCAGAAGGCCTGTCACTTTGTCTCATTCTCTTTCTTTCCCTCCCATGTTTAGGCTTGTATGACAACCCTCCAGGGACAGATGATGCTAAACTCATTGACATCTTCTACCCTGGTGACCAGCAGTCCATCACTTTTGGGACCAAATCCAGGGTGGGGATCGGAGGCATGGAAGCCAAGGTCTGCATCTCCGCTGGGATTATTCTCCATGTCCATCCACAGCATGCTTCCTCATCAGTGTTGGGCAAGCTACTTGTAGTGTAGTGAGCTAAGCTATCAGTTACTCAACAATAAATTAAGCTTCACTACACAAAAACTACCACCCATAGAAATATAGCAAGCTAAGTTACACAAATATGGCAAAAGTAGTTTACTAC
>JAODLD010000047.1:620754-641438 GCA_026781065.1 Mormyrops boulengeri | reverse complement strand
TACTGTACTCTAAGCACTGTTTGTCCTGCCCAGAATATCTGTACTCTTACTGTACTCTAAGCACTGTTTGTCATGCCTAGAATATCTGTACTCTTACTGTACTCTAAGCACTGTCTGTCCAGAGCATCTTACAGTCTCTGCTGTGATGCTACTAGTGCGGACTGGTCTGGACAAACACTCACGGGTGGAAACAGACGGCAGGAGCGTATGCAGTTGCTGAAGCCAGCCCAGCTGTGGAAGTGGCTGTACTCGCCCGGGTTCAGCACATACTGGTAACCGCAATAGTGTGGCTTCTCGTACAGGATCCAGTTGCCCCCCATCACCCGGATGGAGTTGCAAGCGCTGAACTGCTGGAAGGTGTCCATGCAGTCGCTGGTACACTCGTAATAGCGGCCCTGGAAGTCATGACCTTCGTAGAAGATGATCTTATGGGGGTGGAGAGGGACAGGGGCACAGGGACATTGGCGTGTTACTGGCCGTTCTACACAGGCAGCGCTTCAGTGTCACTGCGCATTACACAGACAGGCTGGAACATTCCGTGTGTCAGGCCTTGGGGGAGCTCGTAACAGCATGTCACATTCCTAAAGAAGCATTTTAAAAATAAATCTGCACTGTGAATGTAGAGGGAGGATGAGTGTCACTGTGGCGCTTTGAAGCCGGCCCCCACACACAGCCCGCCCGTGATCACAGCCCCTCAGCCAATCACAGCTCCTCCCATAAGCAGGCATCCTCTCTACACCTGTACTTTCCCAGCTAACAACAACATTTATGGAACATTTATAAAATATCATTCCAATTTTGAGACGTCAGCTGCGATTCCTACATCATATCTGAGCCAAAGACCAACCATTACATCATCCAGCCATTTACAGAAAACCGTAAACGGTGCAAAAAATCCTGATGAGCCTTGCAGTTTATACTGAGCCAGAGATGTGGCTCCATACTAATCAATTTCACTGATTCTTTCACTTAAAAAAAAAGCTGTGGGACTCACACTTGTTGGCCAACTTCCTGCCTTACAGCCCTAGAGAACTGAACCTTCCAGAAAGAAAGCTCAGCATGTGAACGCTTCCATGTGTGCCTTCTTCCTTGTCTCTATCCGGGGCCCTAGTAACGGGGGAGCTCATACCTTTCCCATGGTGCAGCTCTGCCGGTGCGCGCCCTGGCACCGCTGCTGTGTGACGGAGCTTATATGGGCCTGAGAGGCTTTGTTCCAGCTGGGGGAGCCACTTGACCTGTCAGCATTTACAGTAAACCTTCAACAGAGCCACCCCATACAAAGCCCCCCACCCCCTGCAGGCCTTTTCACTACAGGAAGCAGCACAGGCCGCCTCATTCTTTCCTGGACCATAGGTCACCTAGACAACAGGACCCCCCCCCACAATATGTGCTAAGCCACTCGCTCACAGGCAGCTCTCGGAGATGCAGACAAAGCACCGTGTCACGTGAGACGTTCCCAACAAACAAATGTGGTGAATGACAGCGAGGTGTGTGCCATGCCCGTGTTTGGGGCCCGCCAGTGTTGCTATGCTACGGAGCCCCCCATGCATGGGGAAGAAGGGGGACCCCACCGCCCCCCCCCACCCCAGTGAGTGACAGTACGGCCATCACGCCGTGTGGATGAGACCTCACAGGTACCACTGAAGTCGGGAGGGCGTTGACACACCAAAGCGGCACCTGTCTGAGCCAGATAGCGGCCATCTTCACCCAACGGTACTCCACAGGCATTCCAAACAATTTAATCGCCATTAAATCATCCTTTAAATAGTTTTTTTTTTTGTCATTGTCCTCATCTTGGAGGCATATTCACATTTATATCACCGTATAAAACACCCCATTAAATCCACCACGGTAAATGTACAGAACACGCTAGTGTAGTTTTCAGAGCTCCTGTGACGGTGTGCAGTTTGCGATGGGGGTAACACCATCCTCAGGACCCCAGGCTGCGTTAGTACAGGGAGCTTTTAACGCGCCTACGGATTCAAACTGCACGTAAGCTGCATAAATAACAATCCGACTAATACACAAATATGAAAACACCCGTGGATGCGAAATTACTTCGCCCGTGTCCAGAGCCAGACAATGCGCAGAAAACAGGAATAATTTAAAGTGCATTGTGGCATCAGCGCGCCTGCAATTAGTCACCGCGCGGTTAAACGGCTAATCTGTGCCGGAGCGCCGTGTGATCCCCGGGAGCCTGCCAAGCCGCCGACCGGAGTGACACCTCACTCCGCACCGGTGCCGCAAAGCCCCGGGCGGCCGCGTCTGCCTGTGCCAGGGCCGCCCATCTATCGGCGCTGCCAGACGGCGGGACTTAACGGAGATGCCTGTGATGTGTGCCTTGGGATAATTAAGACAGCGGCGTACCTCTAAATGCGAGGAAGGCTTCGCTTACACCGCCTACATTAATTTTATATTTATGTTTTAAATGGGTTTTTTTGCTCCTATTATTTCGGCTTACGGTTTCAGTGTGCGCTTTCCACTATGAACGGAATAGTCTGTAAAAAATTATTAATACACAACGATTTCAGTATTTTTAAGGCATTTACTGTGCAGGATATAGTACGCATGCCGTGTATAGGCTTATATATAGCATGCATGTCTTACGCAGTACGCATTATTTTGCTGGAGGCATAGCGAGGGTGAATGCCCGCTGTGACCCGCACTGAGTTCCGCCTTAATCATTATAATAAAAACATTACAATAAAAAGCTCTCTTCGGGTAGGCTACAGATAAAAAATGTCCACTGCCATGTCCTAAACCGACCGTCCCACCAGGTTAATCGGTACTCAAATCGAAATTATAAGTGTCCTTTCTTTAGACATATAGCCTGGTTTGATGCTCTACGTGAGTCCCCACGGCCAAAACTTTTCAACATAAAGATCGAGTTACCTCTGTGATCTGCTCAGGTTTTTAAGTCATTGTGTTTGCTGACACATGATGGATTAAATATATGCAGTTTTTAATCGCCTCACGCCAGTGTTAAGACAATGCAGCGCCATAGAAATACATCAAATGTAGCGGCTGAACGAGCAGGGAATTCAGGCACCGAGTTGACGTTTCGGCCTGCTCTCGCAATCTTTAAATACATAATCACATGTGATACGATTTTTTATTTCCTCAAATTTGTCATCAAAGTAAATGTGTTCTGACAACAGTTAGTGACAAGCACGTCAAAGAACTGAAAGTTTGCTGTACCGGCGGTATCAATTATTGATCGCATCGCCCCCGACCAGATTCCAGGTGCCTCTGATAATGAAATACACGATTTTAAAAATAAATAATGGAGTAAGGTCGGCCCTATTGTTGTGAAGGCTTATGAGTTTGATTGACTGCCTGAACATCCTCTCCGTTTCCCAGTAAGTACATCAAAGGCACACGCTCTCTTTGCCCAAGGCCACTTGCAATTTATTTAGAGGCTTGTGTTGATGTCCCAGCAGGTAACAATATTGGACTGAGACACTCCAGATAATCATCGCTTTGAGGTGTCCTCCCCCCGTCTCTCTCTTGTGATTAGGGACATGCCGAAGAAGATATTTCCCTCACTTGTTCTTTAAAATATTAACGGCTGGTGCTAAAATTGGTTCTCTACTATGGACTTTCTGCATAGAAATACAAACGGACAACCCAGTGCATTGTCATTAACAGCCTTAATATCCGTTATTATTATTGATATTGTTCAGTCATTTACATCACTTAAAGACCGTTTATGTCATACAATTTAATGTGCCTTAGCGATAATATGTGGCGCTGTATATAACGCTAACATTAAAAATAATAAAGAATTTACTGAAATTGCACTTATGTTATTAAATTTAATTAGCATCGAGCTACCTGGAATATTTCAGTTTACTGTAGGCGTGGAATACTTTGTGTAGGCCTTGTGAAATGCATTTGTTACCAACAAGAATTGTGCGTTTAACATTAAGAGTGATTCAGTGCGCAAAGCGGACACAATATTGTTTGTTTAAGGTTTAACAGTATAGTAAGTTTAGGCGAAAGCAAATGCTATCAATATACTGGTATCTTGGTAGTTTGTTTTTATGTGCAATAAGGCGGCATTAATAATAAAAAAAAAACGTGCAGATGCTAGCGCGTACATCCTGGCGTCCGATGTGCATCTGTCATCGGGATGGGCTGGTCTTTCAATCCTTCACGCAATCGGCCAACAAAACCGATTTATTTCCCCTTTTAAAAATCTCGGCCACGCCTTCACGAATCCCCTTTTAAATTAAAATGATGTATATCACTATCGTTTTACGCATCATTTAACTTGCTGTGCAGTTTTTAAATATGCCACTTTTTATTAAAAATATTTTCCCAAACTTAGCTTTAAAATCTAAAATTGTTATGTTAACAAAGGCCGGTCAGCTGAATAAATGGTATTATAGCCCTATTCACTTTTCGGGCCATGTCGGTATTGAATGAAGCGGCGGTTTAGGTTTGCTTGCATAATATGGAAACTGCGCAGTGAATGAAAAATGCATCGAGCCTGCTAACGCTCCCGGACGAAAGGTCACGGTGCGGTCCCGCTCGCTCGCCCGTCCCTACTGCAGCTTTTACCTTACAGACTTTGGCTTTATTTTTTGCAGAGCGGCGGCGTTTCGCAGAAATGCTCAAACATTCAAATAATTTACGAAACGCGCGACTTTCCCTCCAGTATGTTCCCACTTTAGCTATAAAGCGGAAGTAAAAACGAAAGCATAAAATGGGTTTTTAAATTATGTTGGTTTTTTATTAGCATTTTTATTTGAGTTGTAAAAAAAAGAGATTTTATATTAAAACAATTTTTCGTTAAACATACTAACCGTTGTTTAGCAAAAATAATTTCATTTCGAAAACCTACGCCTTTTGAATTTAACATAATTTTATTATTAAGGTGATTTTAAAATTTTTGTTTAACGCTCTTATTTTCACAGAATTGACAATTTATATTAACAATTTACCTTTTCCTTTTTATTCGATGTCGAAATGTCAGAACTTGTTACTCTTTTCTCACTGTAATAACTATTGTAATTACGCATTATGTATTATGCAGTGCAAAACATTTTTACTATGCTGTAGCATACAGTATTTTTATCATTAATATTACAACAAACCAAATCAAGCTGAGAAGACCGACCCAAACGCGATGTATAAAATGAACAGAAGAGCTTTGCGTCACTTTTCTTTTTGTAGTCTAATTTGGCTTATCTGCATATATTGCTGTTTAATTTGGTTTAAAATAAAATAACGTGCGTGAAATGCTCGATGATTTTACTGCTGTGCGTATGTCCGTCAGCATCTTTTACTAACTGCCTCTTGAAATCTAAAGGCATTTAACAGTAGAGGGCACCAGAACCCAAATTATTAGTGTCCCCGTTCTACCGCTCAGGATTTTTGCAGCTCCCGACCTGTGTCCCTCCATTTAAGGATTTGTAAACTGGGTCTTGGAAGGTGTCCACGGGAAACGGAGGGGGCGTAGATATGTATTTATTTGATCTGTTATCCCTTTTGCCCTAAATCCTATCTGCCTCTGCAGGCAGCAGTAAGAGCAGGGAAGCCTAGCTAGGTCACTGTAAGCCATCCGCACAGGTGCCGCTGTGAGAGGCTGACCTATGGAACAGGCCTCAGTGAGCAAAGCGCCTGCTGTCGGGAGTGTGGCCAATCAGCATGGGCTGTCAGTGTGGCTCCCTCAGGATCCACACGGCATCGGGACGTAAACATCATAGTGTTTGAAGACGGCATCCACAAACATGCAGGTCATCTTCATTTCCCCCAACCAGCAATTTCTCTGTGCATCCGTATTGCTGATGTCGATGACATGTAGCTATTTTAAGTGTAACGCATGAGTCATGTCAAGATCTGGGGCTTTTTCCTACAAAAACTAGAGCCTCTACCTACACGTGTCCGACACCAAGGATCTCCAGCATCGTCCGAGCTGCATGACTGCCAGTGACTCCAGTCTTCGTCCCCATTACACAAACTGTAGGGGGAAGTATATGCTTTGTTCATAAGTACTATTTCCAAACTCCAGGAAGCAGGCCAGTCTTTAGGAGGACACAGTAAATTAAGACATAGGATGCAAAATACATCTTTTATGATGAATGCTTATGCTAATTTGTATTTGTTTGCATTTTGCCCACTGTTGTGCTTCGGCAAATATGTACAGTCGCTCGAAGTTTGAGCCACACTCAAAGCCCAGGCTGTCACGCGTCGGCTTTGAATCCCGTTTTAATTTTTAACGTACAAGTTGTCAGAATGCCTTCAGGAGTGATTGACAGTGCCGTCCCAAAGCAGGAGCGCTTGGCAGGCATCTTCCTTTGTCAGAGACAGCGAGGAGAGGCAACAAAGGGGAGAGCGGGAGAGGAAAGAAGCCAACACATAAATAAAACAAAACTCCAAAATTATTCAATAAAAAGAAAATTAAGTTTACACACTTTTGTCGAGTGTTTCTACTCAGACTACACCTAAGGATTCACTTTACTTGCAGCTGAAAGCACATAATGATGGTCTTTCTTGGTTGGTCTTGAAATACAACCTAAACACTGCAGGTTCTCAGTCGCAGTAATTTAACTAAAAGAATAAAATCTCCATTTATCTTCATCACGGCTGATATTTTATGTGTTAACAGTGGAAATGTAAGTGGCTTAACCAGAGAGCTCGAATTCCTCTGTACCCTGTAGCTCAAAGAATCCCAGGTGTATGGACATGAATACATGAGTGAGCTGGAACACCTTTCGATTGCTGCTCCATGACCTGTTATGACACTTACCATAATTATTATGAATGCCGTACTGAATGCTGTAAAGACTCTTTACAGAAGGCAGTGATGTACGTACAACAAGCATCATTTTATACAGGTTAATATACGTTAATCTGAATGGTTATATATACATAATATATACATACAACTGTTGTTTATGTAGTGATAGATAATACAGACAAGTGGACCTTGGCTTTGTGTTGCCGATGGAATTTTGCCCTCGAGAAAAAAAATTTAAAGGACCCCTGATATTCCTGAGTTCAGCGTGTCCCTGGGTCAACAAGGGGGGGCTTGCCTTTCACTTCTTTGACCAATCACAGTCTTTATAGTATGACATCACCACATTAATTAAAACCAGTGTTTTCTGTTAAGTGGCAAGGTGCACACATTTCTAAAATACCCATTTTATTGTGTATACCTTTTGGTAAGGAATGTGTCATAGATACAAAACATAGGAGCATCCTTACCTGCAAAGGCTGTACAGAGCAATGTTAGGGTGCAGCTTTATTTCAGGCTGATGTAATAATATTATTATTATTATTATTATTATTATTATTATTATTATTGTTGTTGTTGTTATTGTTGTTATTATTGTATAAAATGCTAAGATGTTAATAATAATAATGGCGATCAACAAGCTAAAGGACCTTGCTTACGGACTCACAGACATGGTTATTCTGAGGCTGGGCCCAAACCGTCAGCTTTGTGATCATAATCACAGGTTTTGCCCCTGAGCCACACCAACCTTAGCTAAATGTTTGGAAGCCTTGACTTTGAAAACGAGAAAAACTGAACCAATGTGGTGATGTGATACAATGAAGACTGTGATTGGCTAAAGAACTGCAACACAAGCCCCTCCCTTGTTGACCCAGGGACACATTGAACTCAGGAAAATAAGGATGTACCCCCGATCCAGGCCTTTTGTGTGTAGAGTTTACATACACCTGTTTCTTTATCTTTTATTACATTATATATACCTCCTATGAACTCTCGGTTCTACATTATACATACCTGTTTTTTTTTTTATTTAATACTACATTACATAGGACTGTCATGTGTCAAGATCTACGTTATACATGCCTTTTGTTTATATAGTACTACATCACTTATACGTTCTATGTGTTGAGTTCTACATTGAAACTGTTTTTATTTAGTACTACACCACATATACCTTCTATGTGTTGAATTCTACGTTATACACACCCAATGTTTATATAGTACTACACCACTTATACGTTCTATGTGTTGAGTTCTACATTGTACCAGTTTTTTAATTTAATGCTACATCACATAGAACTCCCATGTGTCAAATTCTATATTATATACACTTGTTGTTTATTTAGTACTACATCACGTATACCTTCTGTCTTGAGTTCTACCTTGTACCTGTTACAGCTGGCAATGTGAAACAATCTCTCGTATCAGTTATACCCATAATAACAGACCCCATACCTCATACTCCTGAAGCACCCACAACAAGACCCCCGAAGGACAGGATCATATGCCTTTTCTAACCCCATGAAAACACATGTAGACTGGTTGAGAAAACTCCCATGATCCCTCCAGTATCCTTGTGAGTTTGAAGAGCTGGTCCAGTATTCCGACCAGGATGAAATCCACATTGTTTCTCCTGGATCCGAGGTCCTACCAACTAGTGGACCCTCCCCTCCAGTACCCCTCCATAGACCTTCCCAGGGAGGCTGAGGAGTGTGATCCCCCTGAAGCTGGAACTCATCCCCCTGTCTCCTTTCTTAAAGATTAGGACCACCACCCAGTCTGCTAATCCAATGGCACTGTCCCCAACCTCCATGCAACATTGAAGAGCCATGTCAGTTAAGACAGCCCTTCCCTGACCCTCCAGAGAGTGGCTGCTGTGTGTGGCAGGCCTTCCCCTGACCCTCCAGAGAGTGGCTGTGTGTGTGGCAGGCCTTCCCCTGACCCTCCAGAGATTGGCTGCTGTGTGTGGTAGGCCTTCCCCAGCCCTCCAGAGAGCGGCTGCTGTGTGCGGCAGGCCTTCCCCAACCCGCCAAAGAAATGTGGCTGCTATGTGTAGCAGGCCTTCCCCAACCCCCCAGGGAGTGGCTGCTGTGTGTGGCAGGCCTTTCCCAACCCTCCAGAGAGTGGCTGCTGTGTGTGGCAGGCCTTCCCCAACTCTTTAGACAGCAGATGCTGTGAGTGACAGGCCTTCCCCAATCCTTCACACAGTAGCTGCTGTTTGTGGTAAGCCTTTCACAACCCTCCAGAGAGCAGCTTCTGTGTGTGGCAGGCCTTCTGCAACCCTCCAAAAAGCAGCTGCTGTGTGTGGCAGTCCTACCGTCCATCCCAGCCTCACAGACCTCAGTAGTTCATCTTTATTGCTAGGCCGCAGTCACTCAAAGCCAGTGTCTTCTGCTTCTGCTACTTATGTATTCATTTATTTGTATTTATTTCTGTCATATCCAAGACAATAAAGACATTAAACTTTTAACTGAAACCGGGGAATGTAAACATGACTTTGTGAGGCAGACCCTGTGTGTCATGCCTTTGACAGCGAAGCCTCGAGTCGTTTTGAAGACCGCAGGTCTTTGAGAAGCTTCTCTTCTGTCAGCGGGGTTGAGAGGGGTTCAAAGGGCATCGACACGGCAGGCTGCAGTGCGCTCCCGTATCGGGACATGTCTTTCTTTCCAGAAGGTACTCAGGGGAGAGGTGCTTAGCGCACAGCAATCAATTTACCCACATTAAATTTAAAATAATCTATACTAACAGAGTGAAAATATAAGCCCGAGTTTCACAGTGTGTCTTTCCTTGGCTCTATCTCCAGGTTCGACACACCACTCTCAGTAGGTTTCATTATCACATCATCAGATACAGGCTCCACCGGTTGGGAGCACATACACCTGCATTCTACATCTATTTCTCTCCATCCTGGGAGCTCTTCTGGGATTGTCCGGAGGCAGTTCTCCCTGTATGCTGTGATTTCTCTCTTTCAGAATGGCTGAGTTGGAGGAATTCCATGAGGAGGAACAGATGTGATCAGAAGCAGATCCGCATCACGTTGGGATTGTTGTGGCGTTTCCATAGTGGCGTAACAGCGACAGTCTGCTGCTTGCGAGTCCGTCAACCCAGTTATTGTAATGTACTGAAATACTGTAACTGAGTACAATAACAAAAAATGCCTGAAACAGGAACAGACTTATGAACAGACAGCGCAGTACAAGTCAAGAAACTTGAGGAACTCTAGAGAACATCTGTTGTGTGTTAACCCGAGAGTCACAGACGTCCTCTCTATGAGTTTGGAAATGCAGAGAGGAGCTACAGGGCACAACTTTTCACCAGGCTTTTTATTATGACTGCCAGTAGGTTTTTAAAGAAAACATGTGTGTGTTTGATAACAGCTTGACATTTGACAGTTTGTTCAGACCAATCAGCTGCTGTTTCATGTCGGCTGGTACAATGCGAGCGAGTCTGGCTCATCCTGCTGCCTGTGCTGCCCATGTTATCAAAGGCAGCCCGGGGTCTCCAACTCTGCCTCGGCAGCCGCCCCCCACTCCTCAAAGCATGGTCCAGAAGGCCACCCCACGATGCTGACGGCTGAGATCCTCTCAAGCTTTTGCCTTAGCGTTGCAGCAATGTGGTCAAAATGTTCTGCTTCATAACCACAATTACCAGAGGCTGATACTCACCTTGATGTGCTGTGCAGACACACACACATCCCCTCCTATCCCACCCATAATCACTCACACACCTAACGCCTTCTCAGAGACTAAAGTGCACTTCCCCGAGTGCTGGTCTTTTCCTCTTCCTGCTCCTTCTTGATGATGACTGGGAGAAAAGAGAAGACTAGCTCAGTTAGAGAAGTGCTGCCAGGTGCCATGATCCAGTCACACAGGAAAAGCAAGAAGCAATAAGCCATCCACACAGGACCTGACAGGATCTGTTACCCAATTACAAGAGAGCATACCCACAGGAGGGCAGCTGGATGAACAAGATTCTCATATGCAATAGCAAAATAAAGTAATAAAACAATGATTGAGGCACATTCTACCAACTCCAGAAGAACAAACACAACCAACGCATAACATCTGACCAGGTACACAAAACCTCATAAACATTCTCACGTTGTCCCCTTATGCATTTGCTCAGGACCCCAGAGCCTGGTTCAGAACCCCAGAACCTGCTTCGCCACAGCATTGCCTGCTTCGAGACCCCGGAACCTGCTTCAGGACCTAATAGCCTGCTTCAGGACCCCAGAACCTGCTTCGCCATAGCATAGCCTGCTTCGAGACCCTGGAGGTTGATGTCGAGGCACATTTAGCGCTGTGTTGCTTCATGGGCAATATCCCATGTTTTATCGGGGTAAGAGGACACAGAAGACACCTCTTCATGGAGCACTATGAGGATGAGTCAGACCAAATAATAAATCCACAGAAGTACTCAGAGCCTTATAGATGTCATGTCCACTGTCAAGTGATGATAGTCTAGACCAGCCTGGGGAATGTTTTTACCACATTATTCTTCAAGATGAAGGAATGATGATAATGATGATGATGATGATGATGATGGTGATGATGATGATAATGATGACGATAACAAAGCACAATTGTAGGATCAAGTGAAACATACTGAAGATGGTATCCCTTACAGAGACACTGTTCAGCCCAGGAGTCAAAGGGAAGGCTTCAAGAAGACCAAGAATGGATCCATTAAAGGACATCAAAACCTTGAGTACCAACAGTGAAGGGAAGGTGTCAATCTTCATGTTCTTTTTTTTTTTTCAGTAATTAATGCGGAACCTTCAGGAACCATCTGGATACTAAAAGCATTGATGATGACCAAGAAGAAGTAGCTCAACTCCTAATGGAATACTTCCTGATGCTAATTTCTGGTGGTCTTTAAGCATTCCTCTGGCCTTTGGATCCTGTCTCCATTGTTCCTCTAATTCTGATTTAAAGCATCCAGGAAAACTCAATCCATGCTGTTATATGATGTCACTCTGCCTTCTACCTGATCTTTGAGGAGCTCAAGGGAGCTGGATTGTCAACCTCAAGTACAGGGTTCACCAACACAAACTCTTCACAAGCCTCTGTAAAAGGTAGGAGATCACATTGTTCTTGGTTAAAGTCTAAAACATTCATTTTCGCAGGCAAGAACTGCGTAGGGAAAGGGAGAAGGGAGTAGATTCTCCAAAGGGACACGTGGTGTTGCTGTTCTACACCTGCCCCGTTGGATATTGATCAACCTACATAAGTTGAATTCCATCTGCCATTTTTCATCCTTCCTCTTTGATGTCTGAAAGCTTACATCTCAAAGTTTCTGCACAGGTCTTCTCAAGATCCACCAAAACTCCCATAATGCAATTTTACATTCTATGGCTCATTGCTGAGCATTATGAACATCATCTAACTCCTGAGTTAGGGTGGTGATTCTATTTATAGCCCTCATCATTGTCCTCTGCACTGACAGCATCTGCTCATCCATATGGTTCTCATCCTCATCCTCTCCATCTTCAGCCTTAGACAGCTACACTCTACTCCCAAAATCAGCCACTGGCGTGGTCAGCGTGCCAGCACAGACAGTCACGGCGGGTGAGACCCCATCGACTTTGCTAGGCTCACTGTCTTCATTCATGGATGTAGCACAACACACAGCATCGTTACATTTACTGGAGTGTTTAGAGATGGATAAGCACAGTGCAACTGGAGGTGACAACCAGTAATTTAAGGATCAAACTAATTATCTCCCTCCGGCTCCTCCTGTTTCAGTTCTAAGCTTATACCTCAAAAGGAAGTGCACCCTTGCAGAGCATAAAAATTTGAGCACCCCCAGGCATTTGGAGGATATGTGATGCTCCTGGGTTCAAATGGTGCTGAAGTGTGTTTCAGGTCCACATATTAGTGACTCTAAGCCAGCGCCAAAGCTAGCATAGTAGAGGAGAGCAGAGCTCTGCCTCGGCACCATGCTGCTCCGGGGGGCCGCGGCGGGACACCTTCTCTACCAGTGGCTGAAGCAAAGTAGTATTCCACAGCTGAAGTGAAGCTTCCCGTCGTGCTGAATTCTGCACGTGGGATTTAATTAAAAAAAGGTGAGTACTGTTAATTTCAGATCTAACGTCAGAGCGGCGCGTGTGGGGGCTGAATGTGCGGGAGGCTTCCTCTCATCTTGCTGTGCCGTATTAATCAGAGGTAAGAACAATGTTGCAGTAAGAAGCACAGTGTCCCATTTCGGATAAGACGTCTTCTGCTCATGATCCTGCTTACTGAGGCGTCCTCTCTTATCAACATGAAAGCCATATTTGAATGTGTGTTTAAAAACAATGATAAAAAAGCAAACATATGGGCCTGTATGGACGGTTACAATATGGTGGGGCTCCTATACACAGCCGTATCTGCAAAGCCTTCATCCTGGCTGACTGTACCATATGCTCGTCCTTCCTGGTGGCCGTGACTCTTCGCATGGCGTTTTTGCATGGAGAGCAGCTCACTTTATCTCTGTGTCTTTACAATGAGCTTTTCCAGTAGCCTCGACATCCGTGTGCTGTGCTCCATCCAGGCACTGCACCTCTGATCTCTGCTCATTGTGTAACATTGGAAAATAGAGCGTTTTCTCTGCGCCTCTGTCTCTCTCAGCTTACAGTTCAGTATTGACTGTTTGTGTTTTAATGTTGTGGAGCAGCCCCGGGCGGGTGCTCCGGGTTGGGGGGGGGGTTTTCTTGACACACTTACGCCCCCGCTGTGAACTTGTGCTCCCAGCTCTCCCATAAGAAGCACTAAGAGCACCTCCCTAACCGGGAGGTTTATGAAAGCCGGCACCCAGAAAACACATACACACACATACACACATAGACACACACACACACGCGTAGACACACACACACACAGACACACACACACAAGCATAGACACATGCACACACAATCATACACATACTGTACAGGCACATACACACAAACAGACACGCACATACACACATACAGTATACACACACATATAAATACACACAAACAAATAACCACACATATAAGCACACACATATAAACACAAACATCTACAAATAAACGCGTATAAATAAATGCACACGTACAAACACACATAAATGCACACATATAAACAAAAACAGACAAACACACACAGACACTTATAAATAAACATGCACACAGTTATGCACAAATAAACACACACATATAAACACGCACAGGATAAACAGGACAAATACACACATGTATAAAGTACATGCATGCATAAATAAATACACATATGTACAAATGAACACAAGACACAAATAAACATACAAACACATATACACATACAAATAAACACACATATAAATAAGCACAAACAAACACATACGTACAAATACTTGCACAAATGTACAAATGAACACATGAATAAATACACATAAACATATAAACACACACAGGCATATAAATAAATATACGCATGTACAAATAAACAGACTTATAAATGCACATATATAAACAAATACACACATGCATAAATACACACACATCAATAAACACACAACTGCATGAAAACGCACAGTTATGCACCAATAAACACACACATGTGGTCGGCATCATATACACTGTCGAGCAGACTTTGTGAATGTATTTTTTTTTGTGAATTTGTGATTGTGCTGTAATGAGCACTGAGGTTTTGTCCATTAAAAATAACTGTCATGCAAAATTGTATCTAGTAGTACTTGTGACATTGTTCTCATTGGAGGGGATGTGAGGGGCTTGTGTGAGTATGTTTCTGCTGTCCCAGGGTAACAGAGACAAACAACAGGAGGTCTGGAGGAAGCCCGCTGAAGCGATGGGTGATTCGGGCAAACCCTCTGGTCCAGTGAAGGTCAGCACTCGGCACTTTCACCCCTGCTAACGAGGCCTTGGATCAGCACTGCCGGTGGGGGGGCAATGCGCTGCCCATCCTTAGATGCTCAGCCTACACCTGTGCTGTAGCTCCTGCTGTAATGCACTGAAGCACACACTGTTTGCTAAATATAAATATTCAGTTTGCAGTGCAGTGCACCACAGTGCCGCCTCTGCGAGGGGGGGGGGTCCGCACCGCTCTGTATTTAAAGCGCATGGAGGCGGGGCTGCTCCATGCCTCTCAGAGAGGCACTGGTGCTGGAGGCTGCAGTGTTTCCAGAACACGGCCAGTCTGCACTCGGGCCTTTTGATGAGTACACCAATGGAGCCGCAGCCCTCAGCATGACATCGGCACACCAAGTCTTTCCTGTTACACCATCTATTCAAAAGCCTTTCCAGCAAGTACAAATTAAACAAACGCCCCCTCTGGTAGTCACAGGGAACAGACAAGACCTAGAGAAATGACCACATAGATGCAAGAGTCGACCGTCTCTTAATGCAGAGTGTAACCATAGAATCTTTAGCCGCGTATGCTCCTTAGAATGCTGGAAATGTGCAGCCCCCCCAGCCACAGAGGCCCAGAAGAGGAAGACCTTCCTCCTGGATGACCCGAGGCAGTCCTCCAAAGGCACCCGCCTCCTGAGGCAGCCCTCCAAAGGCACTCGCCTCCTGCCGCTGGTCCTCTGAAGCTGAGAAGCTCTGTGTTGGAGGGACAGTATTGATCTGTAGCTCGATGACGGGTCAGTGACCCTGTCCCCCCCCCCAGACTCTCTGCGCGTGGTCCCCGGCTTTACCGCTCCACTGGACACCTGGGGGCAGTGAGGGAGCTGCTGCAAATGAGCTCATCATGGCTTAGCGCCCCCCCCCCCCATGCTGCTCCTGACGGCTGACAAATGTCAGGGTGACTTGCATGAGGTTTTTTGAATTTATTTATTAATTGAACTGGTTAATTAGGTCCCTGAGGCATGCTGGCTAATTGCAAGCTGTGGATCTGGAAAGGAGAAAGAGGGAAAACAAAAGAAAAATTCATAAATACTCACATACACAGACACACACACACACAGACATAGACACACAGAGACACCCACACAAACACACACAGAGACACCCACACAAACACAGAAAACACACACACACACACACATACACACACACTCACATACATACACACACACACCACACACACACACAGACCTGTACTCGTACACACACACACTCACATACATACACACACACACCACACACACACACAGACCTGTACTCGTTTCTTTTTGGGGACTGTTCCACTCATTTCTATGGGCAAAACCCTGATCTCAATAATGAGAACCTTAACCCCTACCCAGCCCTAACTTTAACCATAGGTAATCAAACAAAACACAAGTCTTTTGTAATTTTAAATTTTTTGATTGCAGTCACAGATTTTTATTTAAAAAAAAAACCTTTTTGGGGACTGAAAAAATGGTCGAAACAACAGGTTTTTATTGCGTTGTGGAGACATTTGGTCCCCAGAAAGTTAATATATACATACCCCCCCCCCCCCCCACAGACACAGACACAGACACACACATACATAGGCACACACACAGATGCAGACCCACATGGGCAGACATATACACAGACACACACACGCAGACACACACACATACACATGCACACACGCATAGACACACAGACACACGCAGGATTTGTGTATGTTCAGCTATTTCTCTGTCACTGCTCTCCCTGTTCTTCCTGCCTCAGTTTCCTTTTGCATAATTTCCTGACCTGCCAAATGCTGAGGGCCCTTGATGTGCTCAGCAATGAGGAAGATACTGGCCACCAAACCTGCCATAGTCCCAGGAGCATCTGTCTCGGGAAAATAAATCACTTAAAAACACATTCATTAAGTTTGTACCAATTAGCAGCTATAAGTTAGCAAACATCCATCCCTGCTTCCCTTTGAAAACATCCCTAAAACGAAGACACCCCTGCCCCCCCAGACAGACTCTGTCATGGCAACATGTTTCTGGCTTGATTCTAAATCGTCCAATGGCGGCTCAGTGAGACGCGGTCGGGGCAGTTTGAGAGGCTGGAGGAGCGTTGGTCTGATGAATAGAGGGGTGAGATGTGGTCGGGGCAGTTTGAGAGGCTGGAGGAGCATCGGCCAGGTGGATGGAGGGTGTAGATGCAGTCAGGGCCATGTGAGAGGCTGGAGGAGTGTTGGCCCGGTGGCTGGAGGGTAAGATGCGGTCGGGGCTGTTTGAGGGGATGGAGGAGAGTTGGTCATATGGATGGAGGGTAAGACACAATCGGGGCTGTTTGAGGGGACGTAGGAGAGTTGGTCAGATGGATGGAGGGTAAGAGATGGTCGTGGCTGTTTGAGGGGAAGGAGGAGAGTTGGTCAGATGGATGGAGGCCATTGCTCCTGCTGGCTGCAGCCTGAGGGAACAGGCCACCTGTGTTATCCCTGTGTGATGAGAAGGAGCCATCCAAGGAGCATCTGTGGGTCAGGTGAAGGATGCCCACCCCCCAGGCGAAGGTGGGATGTCGACAGTCCAGTCAATCCATTAACTAATAGCTTGGCACTTTGCTACTAAAACTACAGTAACCTTCCCTTGAGTATTGATCACATGACAATAGCACCACTGTGCATATGACCGATGACACATGACATGGAACTGTGACATTACTGATCACATGAGATGGAACTGTGAATCTTACTGATCACGTGACAGGGAACTCTGAGTCTTACTGATCGCATGACATGGGACTGTGAATCTTATTGATCACATGACATGGAACTGTGAATCTTACTGATCACATGACATGGAACCGCGATATTACTGATCACATGACATGGAACTGTTATATTACTGATCACATGAGAAGGAACTATGAATCTTACTGATCACATGACATGGATCTGTGAATCTTACTGATCAAATGACAAGAGCAAATATGATGCACATATGACATGTATATGATACATGTTTAATGTGACATCATTATTTTGTTGTGCTGTAATGTATCAAACTGAAGCCATGTTGTAATAGCTACATGCTATGGGAACAATGACAACCTTAACCCCTACCCAGCCCTAACCTTAACCATAACAAATACAAGACTTTTGGCATTTTTGATTGCAGTAAAAGATTTTTATAAAACTGAATTCCCTCTTGTGGGGACCGAAAAGGTGACCTCCACAACATCAAAATAACAGGTTTTTATCACATTGTAGGGACATTTGATCCCCACAGTGTAATATATACATGACCACACACACACACACACACACACACACACACACACACACACACACACACACACACACACACACAGAAACTTCCGGATATCTCTTTTTGGGTTGATTTTAATTCAGCAGCTGCTTCACAGACTGACCCTCAAAATAAGAGGGCGGTCCGCGTGGGGGGGTCACCTTCAGAAACTCACTCTGGGTGGGGCCAAGCAGCAGAGGGGGCGGTCCGCGTGGGGGGTCACCTTCAGAAACTCACCAAGGGTGGGGCTGAGCAGCAGAGGGGGCAGTCCGTGTGGGGGGTCACCTTCAGAAACTCACTAAGGGTGGGGGCAAGCAGCAGAGACGGCGGTTCGCGTGGGGGGGGGGCCTCGTTGGGCTGCCCTGGGCACAGTCACAGCTGCAGCTGTCGCGCACAGACTGGTTATCCATGCAGGACATGCATCATCTCAGCGCTGAATCCCAAACACTGTCACCTCGAGTGAGCGACATCACCTCCCCCAGCTACGTGTGATACCGTCACTCACCGAGTCTCTGAATGAACAAAAGTAGATGACATGCATATATGTGAATGAATATATATACATACACATGCATACATACATATACGTATATACACATACACATGTATAAGTGTGTATATTTTAAGCTGTGTGGCCCCTTTAAGATGCCGTCCATCTGGCTCTGAGGATCGATCACCCTGTTATTGACATAACCCCTGGATGTACACTTCAGCTATTGATAAGCGGCACTATCTCTACACAGATCAAACAGCCACTGCCGCCTTTCATGTTTGTAAACAGTATTGATTTGCATAATAGCCTCAAAATTAGTACCTGGAATTAGGCAAGGACAAAGTTATGTGAAGTGCTGTGGTACGGCCAGCAGAGGGCCTCATCTCAAAGTGTGCTGATAAGATAGAGGGCTTGGCAGTCCTGGGTGGCCATTGGTGAACAGAATTATTAATGAGTGCTGAGTTTCTATACTGACAGAGGAAAGGCATAGATGTCACGTTGGCAAGGTGACAATGATGTGGATGTCAGAGCCATGTCTGATTCCTAAACATGGCCTTTATCTATGACGATGGAAGTTCCTCACATGAGACAGGCCATCACCCTCTTCCTCAGGACACCTTAACCCATCTGGGGTGACGAGGTCGGCATTAGGTGCCTGTGGCTTGATGGGACGACATCACCCTGCTTCTGAGAATAAATGCTGTGCGGACCTGCCAGGCCAGAGCAGCGGAGCTGAGTTAAATGCAAAGGACAAGCGACACAGCTTTGAAGGTGTGCCTAGGCACTGTGCATCTGGTGTTTACCCGGGGGGGCATGGTCAACCGCCCTCAGGGCCTCCGCTTTGTCAGTCCCCTATCCAAATATTCAGAATAAGAGAGGGTGATGCGGCAAATGTACTCGGCTCCGGTCTTGACTTGAAACAGAGAATGTGGAAAAAGGCAGCAGGTCAAAAATATTGTGCAAAGACTTCTGTGCATCCTGAAGGTGTCACTCCGCGCATCCTGAAGGTGTTGCTTTTGCAAAGCAGTACTAGTTTCAGCCCGAAAAGGCCAGCACTCGTGCTTGGAGATCCCTCACTGCATAAAGGTGCTGACATGAGCTCCTGAAAGAATTAGGACTCCACGAGGTAAATGCTTTCCCACCGAGGTCTGTGCTGTAATAAGTTACAGATGTTAGAATGATACGTAATAAGAGTGTTTTGCCATAATGGAATGAATGAAGCATTTATGCAGGAGCTGTATCTAGCCAGATCTGACTATGATCTACAGTGTCTGCTGCTTCCACTCAGATGATGTTATACTGAGTAGAACTGCTCTGCCTGCCAAAACTGGAGCAGCGCTTCCACAAACCTGGTCCGGATTATCACACTGTCCCTTCTAAAGTATTCAGTAGAGCTGAGCTTCCTGGATCCAGTCCGACAACAGATGTGCACAGGGTACCTGATGGTGAGAAGAAGGACAAGTATCTTCACCAGCAAACTTTATAATCTGAGCCATTTTCAATTATGTTTCAATCATTGTCAAAGATGCACCTTTAGGCCAAATGAATGCAGCTACAAATGAGGGTCACAAATACAGAAATGTAACTTCACCCATGGCACATAACCATAAGTACCAGACACTCAGACGCTAAGGCTGTATGCTGTTATTCCACAGTGTTAAGTACGGACCATATAATGATAAGTTTATATGAACCTTCCTATGCTACCTACCTATAGAATGAGTGAAGGAGAGGAGGGACATACTCCATCTACAGGAACGGGAGAAGGAGAGGAGGGGCATACTCCATCTACAGGTATGAAAGAAGGAGAGGAGGGACATACTCCATCTACAGGAACGGGAGAAGGACAGGAGGGACATACTCCATCTACAGGTATGAAAGAAGGAGAGGAGGGACATACTCAATCTACAGGAATGACAGAAGGAGAGGAGGGACATACTCCATCTACAGGAACGGGAGAAGGAGAGGAGGGACATACTCCATCTACAGGAACGGGAAAAGGAGAGGAGGGACATAATCCATCTACAGGAACGACAGAAGGAGAGGAGGGACATACTCCATCTACAGGAACGGGAGAAGGAGAGTAGGGACATACTCCATCTATAGGAACAGGAAAAGGAGAGGAGGGACATAATCCATCTACAGGAACAGGAAAAGGAGAGGAGGGACATAATCCATCTACAGGAACGACAGAAGGAGAGGAGGGACATACTCCATCTACAGGAACAGGAGAAGGAGAGGAGGGACATACTCCATCTATAGGAACGGGAGAAGGAGAGGAGGGACATACTCCATCTACAGGAACGGGAGAAGGAGAGGAGGGACATACTCTATCTATAGGAACGG
>JAODLD010000047.1:565000-612268 GCA_026781065.1 Mormyrops boulengeri | reverse complement strand
CCCCCCCCCCCCCCCCCGCGGGCGGGGGGCGGCGGCCGCCCCCCCCCCAGATCAAAATGACAAGCAGGTCTCACATCCGTGTTTGTCTCCACAGTGATGGCATGCTAATCATTTAAACAGGCCAATCAAAGGGAATAGCATTTTTTTGGGGGGGGGGCATGGTGGTTATTAGATAGTGTTTTCAAGCTGTTGTGGATTCCAGTGAGAAGCGGGTTCTTTGATTTGCTCGCTTCGCATGACACGCAGTTCAGCCAGCAGCGACTACAGCCTCAGCCTGTCACTACATTAGTTTGATTTTCATTTCTGTTCTTTAAAAAGAAATGAAACAGAAACAAAATCGAAAAATAAACACTGTACATTGTAGCTTTAAAGAAGACTTTAGCGTCATTTTTTGAGTGAATCACTGTTATTTGTTTGACTTTCTTTTAGAATCACAGTGTTTTAATCTTGTATTCACAGACCTTCACAATCTGCCGAGGAAGGGCTCCAAGTCACCAATCCAAACAGAAAATATATTTAGAATCCCTAAATATAAAACATTACCTATTATTATAATTTTGACTATACTCTACACTAAAGACTAATAAATATGTGCTTTTTTGCCTCACATTTGGCTCCATATTTTGAGGTAAGTTTACCAACAGTCTGCATATTTTAACAAATCAGTTGTTTATGCTAACATAAAAAATGAAACGGATCGAATATTAAAAAATAAGAAAATTAAAGAATCATAACTCTAAAGTAACGCTTTGCTATTTAACGTCTACTTCAACAACACCATGTAGGCTACTGTATGCTACATGTTACAGTGCTGAATGTGTAATTGAAAAGCTCGTTCTTAGTTGCAGCCCCGGACACTTTACGAGCTCCTCAGACTGGGCCGGAGTCGCCCCGGTACTCAGGTACAGCGGAACTTCCTTAGTTTGACCGAGAGACTCGCTCGGCCGCAGGAGACGTTTAGAAACACAGATAATTGAAACAGAGTCTTAAACAGCAGCGAGCAGTCTGTTTATTGTTTGTTATTTATTTCTAAATAAAATCATGCAGAAAATAGCGCTAAAATATCAAAGACTCAGAATGCAAATGAACTACATATTTCATATGCGGACGGTATATAAAGACGCAAATATATTAATAAAGCAACAATTATTATTATTATTATTATTATTATTATTATTATAACAATATAATAACAACAATAATAACAGAAGACACCTTCAGATAAAATATAAAAATGTTAGTTATACTGGAATGCAACAATAATACGCGACTCAATGATTAAATTAACGTGCAGAGCTTAATCTGAGAAATATAGAACCAGTTTGTCCTGAATAGTAAAATATATTTAATACGATCACTAGCACCGCAGCCCTGGTCTCACGCTTTAAAATATATCGGCAGTATTACGCATCGTTACAGTTTTTTCTCCAGTGTAAATCAAGACGAAAAGAGATTATACTTCCAGATGAGCAGAAGGACGTGGCTTCGGTTTAAACTAGTGTATGAAAACACCGTTGCTGTGGGGTGTTGGGCGAACATAGGAAGGTGTCAGCCTGGATGACAGCTATTTTTACTTAAGCATTTCCTTTGTGCAGAAAAGGCTGACCTTCAGGTTCATACAATATATCCCTTGTACTGAAATATTTCTGGATTTTGTGTCAACTTGTATTGAGCGATTGACTGTTTTTTTGTTTGTATGTGTGCAAGGTTTCTCCCCTTAGTAGAAATACGTGTGTGTCTGTGTGTGTGTGTGAGAGAGAGAGTGAGCAGGAGAGCGAGAGTCTATATAATCTTTAAAACTGAAGGCATGATGGAATAGCACAAAAGATGTAATTATAGTCTGCAACAATCCCCGACAAACTGAACTACGTTTATAGGAGACTGTCGGTTTTATTTTTGTTTGCTTTTTTAAAATTTAACTTAGCATATAATTACATCTCTGGCGAACTGCACACTATTTAAAACTAAATCTGGCCCTAGCGCTAAACCAGCCACTCAAAGCAGTCTTTAAAGAAAAAGTGTCCTGTTCTGAAGCCTCTCCCTGTTTCCGGGGGAGAGTAGGGGGTAACGAGAGTACGGTAAGGGCAGGCGGGCTCCGGGTAACAGCCTGCCCAGCGAAGAGGCGCGGGAACCACGCAGAAAGATTACTCTTTCAGTTTTAAGATAACACGTCGTTATATGATTTGAAATGACAGCGATAATAATAATGATAGCGCGCGACCTTGGATGGACGGAATGAATAACAACAACAATAATAACAATCTTGTTAATATTATTATTATTATTATTAATAATAATAATAATAATAATAATAATATACTCATATTATGTACCAAAATTCTTCGTTATATATGCCACATCTTGGAGAATAACGTCGTCTATTAATTTTTTTAAATTGAAATAGATGCAAAGGTCTTTTAATTTGTTTAAATTATCCGAAAGCGTTATAATACAAGATTAATTTTCAAATTCTTTTCGTTTCATCTTTAACTCCAAGTCTTCATGTCAAAGTCATCTGGACTAAGTACTGATCGAAGCCAGTTTTTAAATCCCAGGACCCGTTTTCCACCTAACTTCTGCACTAATCTGTTTAAAAGCACTTCCATGAATTATTTCATTGCGTTATCAGCTGGGATGGGATGTGTAGACATCTTCTAACAGAATAAACGCATCGCGATAATGCACCTCAAACCTTAACCATAAAACCTCATGTATTATATTCAAATCTGATCTTCAAAGATGTTTCCCTACGAGGCGGAACATACGGCACGTTTGCTTTTCGTCGAATGATGCTTTTCAATAAATGGATCTTACAGATCTCTGTCTCAGAGAAAAGAGTTCTGTAGCACTTTTAGAATAATTTAATATTTAACTTAGCATGTTTGTATTTCATTACTTTTAATTATACTCAACGTTTCTCTGTATGTTTATATGGACAGTGATTGTTAATTGTACAGCATTGCGCACATGGCATTAATGAAATGATCAGATACAAAGAAGCAGAGTGCTTGCGTGTATTTGCGGCATTTACACACAGCCTACACACTACTGCTGCTGCACTCATAGGCGAAGGATAAGATGAGCCCAAAATAAACCTCTCTCCTGCTTCACTGCTCACTAAATTACTGCCAGATACGGCTACTGGCACCAGTTGTCCCAGTAACTGGTCTTCCCGCTGATACTCCAGTTTTTCTCCATCATCACTTTTGTGCAAAACACAGCCGATTGCGGCTGTCTGTCACCCAAAGTTTCTTCTGCTCAGTTAATCAGCCGAACTAATGTTTTCTCTGACTCGCTGTCATTGTCCTCGCAAAAGAGACGGATGGCGCGGAAAAAAAGTATTCATTTCAAAAAGCTGAAGACCCCCCCGTCCCCGCACTGCACAACCCAACACCAGCGAGTAACAAGGCAAACAGCTGAACTGCTTTGTTTCTTCCCCCTTCCCCTTGTTTAAAGTTGTCCTGCCTTTTATTTTCAGAGGTTATGAATGTGATAGAGCCGAGGCTCTCCTGACGTTTTGCTGAAGTTTGAATGCCGCCGGAGTCCTGCTTTCCCCGTTAATGATAGCGCGCGCGTCCCCCGGGAGCGGCTGCCGCGGCGCACGGCCCTGCAAAAGCGCGCCTCCATTATTGTATATTTCGGGAGGCTCAGGCGGCTCTATAAAGCGGATCCCATATTTGCAAGTTCGTTGGGTTTTTTTTTCCTCGTTGGTGTTGTTGTACTTCTGTGCAGTCATAAATTCAGTCTCGCTCGTATTTTTGATTTAGAAATAATAAAAAGACGGGTGGAAAATTCCTTTTTATTAACTTATTTATTGTATATGAAATCAAGAAGTTTCCTTTCCTTCTTGGTTAAGGGAAATTAAAGTTTAAAGAGGTAATTTAAAGATCCTCATAGGATCCTCGTTGTGTATCTCACAAACACAGCAACAAAAGGAAATTCTGATTGAGACAGGAACTGGGCTGCAGCGGCGGGCCCAACGGGGCGTGCCGATGAATTATACAGCAATCTGTGTTACGCGCCTTTTAATTTAAAGCTTTATTTTCAAGGCTATTGCTAGCTCCAGAAAAAAAAGAAAATATCTAGCCCCACTAAAGAGCATACCTGCAACGGCCAGAAAAACAGCCCGAAAAGACTGGACGAATAAATAAATAAACATAAACAAAGAATAAACGTGAAACAAGACCGGCAGAAAAAAACATTACGAAACAAAATGGTAACAAATATCCATTACAATGCAGCGAGCGTGGATGTATCTATCCAAAATCTATGACCCGGAGTCATTTCGTCACACAGTTTAATGAACATTTCAGGTCATATTGAAACGTATTACTTGATTTACAGGTACTTATGTGTTTGGGTGTAGCTTATTTATCTGACTCAACGTTTATCCGAAAACTCCTGAAAATGATCTTTACTGACTGAAATGCGGATTAACGGTCATTTTAAATGTATTTCAGTGTCGGATCTGCCGTCTACAAACATAGGTACATCTATGGCATTTATGCAGAGAATATGGTTAGATTGTTCGCTATTAATTAGCGGAAGCAGTTTTTATTTCTAAAGTCAGGGGACAGACTAGAGTGTCACTGGCTGGCAAAGACAAACTTACGGTATAACACCATCCATACGCACCGAAAACACGGATGTGGGCATCACGATGCGATGCAAAGATATAACCAAAGAGTAGGGACGCGGTTCATTATCCGGCTCTGGGAACGGCAGGCAGGTCCACTCCCTCCGCAGGCATCCTGCGGGACAGACGGAGAAACACACCCGGTCCAACTCTCCTTGCGTCCTCCCTAATTGAACTCGTTGGTCATCGTACCCAAGCTGTCAACATCACCCGATTCGCGCTACTTTATCTCTTCTCGGCGGATCAACAGGTCCCGGCCTTTGACCCTCTATTGGTAGGATGGTGGTGACCCCCGGCCGCGGAGTGCCCCGATGTCAGGGCGGCGGCTGTGTCTCCGCGCTCCGCTCAGAGGAACAACGGCGGTGGAGGAGAAAATCACTCACGATTTCTGCGAATCAACATGAATGATCTATAATATAATAATTATATCATTTATAATGTGACCGCATGAGTTACACATACACGTGGGACATGCCCAGGGATACTCGAAGCAACATTTTTAAAATTTCTTTTCATAAGCACAATATTTTTTTCGTATTCCAACAAAGTATGATACTTTAAAGTACCATTGTAAAATACGGCTGTGGTCTCAAAGCGCTGTATTCAAGGCTTTTTTCTCGTACTCTTGTCGTTTGTCGGTGCCTATTTCTCAATCACAAAGCGAAGTTTTCCGTGCCGATCACATATACAATGTGACCTATATCTCGTTTGTTATAATAGTTTAGATTATGCAAAACACCTGGCCACCTCTTTACAATCTGTATTTCAGCAGTTATAGATTTTTCTATCCGCTAACAATGACAGATCGTGAAAACAAGGTTAGTGCCCCCGTCTGAGCTCAGGTCTACGGTCAGTTTATAAGGGCAAGTGGTGTTTGTCTCACATGGCTGCTGGTTAATATACACAGTGATCTGTTAATAATAATGACTTAGAAATAACAGTTTTTTTTGTAAAAGTCGGCATACAGAGGATAATGCAGTGTAAACCATATTTAAGTACGTAATTGTCGACGTATGCGGTGTTTGGGAGGTAAACATGCAGCGTTTATTTATTGAATTCATGTAACCCAGTAATAATACTCACTGATGTTAATTTTTCGGTACTTTAAATAGTTTGCTGGTGTCTACATGGAAAATATGTCCACTTGGTTTAATCCAAAAATGGCCAGGGGTGGTTATACTGGCCCATTTACAACACTGTTATTTGGCCCTAGAATGAAACAGGCCGGTTTCCCTTTTTTGGTTTGTTCATTAATATGTTGATGAGCTCTGCCCGGATTGGCTGGTTTATAATGAGGTACTGCGATGGCTCCCACAGAATCAGCATCTCAGTCATGCGCTACATAACAACGTTTCGGTGAACGATGGACCGCATATACGACGGTGTTACCATAAGATTATAACAGAGCTGAATAATTCCTATCGCCTAGTGATGTCGTAGCGCGCTGCTTTACTCACGTGTTTGTGGTGATGCTGGTGTAAACTAACCTACGGCGCTGCCAGTCATGTGCATCACAGACAATTATGTGCAGCACAAAATACCCGATAATAATAATAAACAGCTCTGGTACTGGTTTATGTATTTATTATACTGGGTTGCGTGTCCCGTACATCGACGGAGGCTGGCGCTAAACTACAATATTATGATGCATTGTTAAACTATTTGACATCTGAAGTACGGCTGTTTTCCAAAACCGTATGACTTCGTCTGTACAATAGCAGTGTGAACCGTAGGTCAAACTAAAATTGTCCCGGACATGTTTGGTTTGACTTTCACACGGGGAAGCGAGCAAAAACTCAGAAACTTTGTAATATTATTTCTGAATGAGAGTTGTGCTGATATTACTATTATTATATTCATTTCTTTTAATCATATAACAACAACAATAATATTATTAAAGATCAAAAATAGCGGTAGCATCATCCATCCATCCATTCATTTTCTGTAACTTTAAATCTTATTCAGGGTTGCCAGCGGTCTGGAGCATATCCCAGAGGCTACGGGTGCAAGGCAGGGAAGAGTAAATCCATTGCAGGGCACTCACACACCATTCACTCACACGCTATTCACTCACACACCATTCACTCAAACACCAGTCACTCACACACCATTCACTCACACCTCATTCACTCACACGCCATTCACTCACAGAGCTGGGGTTCACTCACCCACCATTCACTAACACACCATTCACTCACAAACCATTCACTCACACATGCACACCTACAGGCAAATTGGTCAGTAGCATAAACTAGCCCTAGCCCCAAAGCAGCCCTAAGCATAATTATATATACAATGAATCCTACCATATAGCATATAGAAAGCCGGTAAACAACATCCTCTCCAATCATAGCATACTCATGAACAGAGGAGTAAATAAAAAGTGCTCTTATAACTACATTTTCAAGGTATAGATGTTTTTATATCAAGATTATTTAATATTGTCACGTTACTTACATAGTGACTACCCTCCATCAACTGCAATTTCTGGCATCGATGACATAGTCACCAGGAACTACACTTTTAACCACAGCTCAAGATAATGGCAGTGCTTGTGAATGTTTGTTCCAACTATGGTTTTGGGAAATACCTGTGTCGTTTAATGATGAACCGTACTATGTAAATTATCAACAGAGTCACTGCCATAGTGTGAACTGTAGTTTTAGGAAACACCTGTGTCGTTTAATGATGGTCTGCACCGTGTGAGTTACCAACGTAGTTACTTCCATAGTTTGAACTATGGTTTTGGGAAACACCTGTGTCGTTTAATGATGGTCTGCACCGTGTGAGTTACCAACGTAGTTACTTCCATAGTTTGAACTATGGTTTTGGGAAACACCTGTGTCGTTTAATGATGGTCCGCACCATGTAAGTTACCAACATAGTTATTTCCATAGTTTGAACTATGGTTCTGGGAAACACCTGTGTTGTTTAATGATGGTCCACATCATGTAAGTCACCAATGTAGTTACTTCCATAGTTTGAACTATGGTTTTGGGAAACATCTGTGTCGTTTAATGATGGTCTGCACCATGTACGTTACCAACCCAGTTACATCCACAGTATCTATGGTTTTGGGAAACACTTGTATCGCAACTGCATAGTTCCACCTGTGCAAGTTGCTAGCACACTATGCTCTTGGGGAAATACCCCCCTGTACTTCTTGTTGTTATTTTAGTGTACTCTTTCTACTTTGCCACAAGTAACTGTAATACTCCCCATCAAGCCTAGGGACAATGTTAGCATAGTCATAACTTTGTTTTTAGCATTTTAACAAGAACGTTGCAATTATTTTGCATTTCAGTCAACAATTACTTTTACAGTGCTAGCTTCATCATACAATTTTTATCAAGAACTCCAAACAGCAAGCTGAGCAGTTTGTAAATGTGTCGGAAATTAATTTGGACTTCGGCTTTCTATTTTTTCTTCTGCAGAATCGATTATATGTTTGATATTTGATTAGAACCATGCAACTAAAGGGTTTTAGTGCTAACAGGAGCTGTTGGGAAACGTACCCCTGAGCAGGACTTACCTTCTAAGCCCAATAGTGATACATAACCTTACATCAATGGCTGTCAGTATATATTTTTTCTTCACCATGTGCACTTGTGGAAACTGTGCAGGCATGTTCCCTTTCGAGATACATGCTGGGGTTGTGCAGGTCCACTGGGCTTGAAAGTGGCTTGTTACGTTTGAGGGTGTAGTTAAGTAACAGTCTAAGACTTTTGAATCACCCATTTTACCACCTTCTTTATAGTAGAAAGAGGGAACAACAGTGTTTGAGATTCATGGTATGTCAGTTCCATGTACCAAACTCTCCTCATTCAACTATGCCGAGGTAAAGTCAGATTTTTGTTTTACAGAACCTCTAAAACAGTACAGACTTAGGCATGCTATTAAGCATGCAAACATTTAAATATGACACAGTCATGACATTTGAGTGGTGCAGGATGTTCTGTTATGAGCGATGGCATTGTTTCTCTGAGTAAGTAAATAGTACAGACTGACTCATCCTTGCATCCCCTCACTGTACAAAGTGACTTATCCCTGTATCCTTTCACTGTACAGAGTAACTTATTACTGTGCCCGTCACTGTACAAGTTATTCATCTCTGTGTCTGCCCAATGTACAGAGTAACTAATTCCTGTGCCCCTCACTGTACAGAGTTACTCAGCTTTGTGTCCCCTCAATGTACAGAATAACTTTTTCCTGTGCCCCTCACTGTAAGACCTCCGTGTATATGTTGATGCTTCCATGTCCTACTCTCGTCAGTGTGGGGAAGCAATAAAAAAGGCGAATAGGATGTTGGGTTACATCTCTACGTGTGTGGAGTTTAAGTCAAGGGAGGTGATGCTACGATTATATAACTCCTTGGTAAGACCCTAACAGCTCGGGATGCTGTTCAGCTAAATTTCAATATTAGTTTAAATTAGGGCCGTCAAAATTAACGGGTTAATGCGGATTCATCCATCATCATGATTAATCTGATTAAAATTTTTAAATTATGTGTAGTGCCGAACGACTCAAAATCCCTGAAATGTCTCTGTCAACGCATTTCAGGCAGTTTTGGTGCGTTCCATTTGCCCTCGAAACTCGTATCCCAAGTCGGATTCTGAGTTTTGAAGCCGGAAGTGACGACATGCGCACTCCCGTTTCTCGGAGATCCGAGAAATATCTCGGAGCAGCACAGAGGATCCCGAGTTCAGAATCCAAGATGGCTGCGCCCATTATCAACAGAAATAAAGTTGTAGTTTTATACTGTTTACTTCTCATTTGTGGCTTATTAAATCAGTCGCACACACTATACCGTCCAACTTATCTGTGGACGTCTTGCTATGGAGGTTTATATGTAAAGCACTGCGCGTAATGTGTTATGAACTGATCTTGCAACAATGGCAATTAACCGGGCTAGAATTGGATTTCATGATTAGTCTGATTATTTATCGGATTTACATGAATGTTCAAGATGTTCAATAAACATGTTAAGTGCATATATATTCCCTTTTTTATTGAGTCTGTTTGCTCATGCAAAATGATATGCGATTAATATAGGTTAAAAATGAATGATATTTAATCGTGATTAATCGAAATTAATCCACAGCAACCCACAGTGATTAATCTGATTAAAAATTTTAATCGTTTGACAGCACTAGTTTAAATACTAGAACTCGTGGTCATACGTGGAAATTAGTGGGAGAACATTTTAAAATGAACTTGAGGAAGCACTTCTTTAAACAGCGTGTAGTTGGAGTATGGAATAGTCTTCCTGCTAGTGTAGCGCAAGCTAAATCCCTGGGTTCCTTTAAATCAGAGCTAGATAAGATTTTAACAACTCTGAGCTATTAGTTAGGTTCTCCCCAAACGAGCTTGATGGGGTGAATGGCCTCCTCTCGTTTGTAAATTTCTTATGTTCTTATGTACAGTTACTCGTCTTTGTGTCCCCTCAATGTACAGAATAAATTTTCCTGTGCCCCTCACTGTACATAAGGAGTCATCCCTGTATCTCTTCACTATAGAGTAATTTGTTCCTGTGCCCTTCACTGTACAGAGTAACTAATTCCTGTGTCCCTTCACTGTACAGAGTAACTCATCCCTGTGTCCCCTCAATGTACAGAGTAACTTGTTCCTGTGCCCCTCACTGTACTGAGTTACTCATCTCTGTCTCCTCACTGTACAGAGTAATTTATTTCTGCGCCCCTCACTACACAGAGTAACTCATCCCTGTGTCCTCATCACTGCATGGAGTAACTCCTCCTGTTTGCTATCATTATTATTACAATACCTTAGCTGGCACTTAGCTGTCCAAAACGATTTCACTGCAGGAGGGTATACTTGCCTCAGCAGTGCGTCCTCCTGGAAAGGCCGGGGATCCCGTGTCACGGAGGCTCTGATGATGAAGGAGAGGGGAGGAGGACCAGACTGTAAATAGAAAGCGTAGGGTTGGCATTTTACAGCTTATTCATGCAGATGTTCAGTGGAGACTTTGTTAAATGATGTGTTACACCTACAGGATGATAATTTAGGAAACAGAAGTAAACCTTTATTTTTAATTGCACTGTCATCTCACTTGGCATGGCAGTCTTTGATGTGAAATGGTGGTGACATCATGAGCAGCTGGGGCAACTGTACAATCAGAGTGACAGTTAGGGGCTTCTCCTCCGCAGCCACAGAAGGCAGGTGGATGTGTGAAGCAGCTTTGGCTGCCGCTGTGTTTGGCTGCAGCACCTCATCCCCAGCGGCTTCCCACGCAGCTGCATCCCAACACGGCACGCACAAACGCAGCTGCATCCCAACATGCCACGCACAAACGCAAACAGAAGAGCTGCTATCTCCTGCATTAGAGCCCATTTATACTTTTAATTCCTTGCGGCCACTTTACTGCTATTTTAGTAAAAAACAAAGATCTACTTGTTTCTTACAAGTTTCAAAGTCAGCTCAAAGGAAGCACTGCTGGCGATTACCGCTCTGTTCAAATAACGAGACGTGCTGAGTGATATTGTTTGCTTTCATCTCCGACAAACAAGCTTGCGGCGTAATTATAATGTAATTACAGCACGTCTTCAGATGAATTTCAGAAAGTGCATTCCAGAGCATTATCATGTTGCTGTTTAGTGCAAAAATCCCCCACAGCTTGGCTGAAACACAGCTAGAGGAAGCCTGGGCCGTGGTCTGCGCTGCGGAGTGGACACCGCTTAGCTGCATGTTCCACGTGGCGGCTAAACTCATGTGCATGGCAGAGTGTCACTTTGAGGCTTCAGCTGCTCTGGCCAACGCTCTCAGGCAGAAAGGCCTGAGGTTTCAGGCACCTGCACTAGACCAGGGCGGCATGGAGCCCAGAAACTGCAGCACCAGTGTCCGTACATCTGGCACGATGCAGACAGAGCAAGCTGACACAACCCTAATTAGCACTACGCAGTACAAGACAAGTACAAAGTGCAGTCGGTTTGGACTAGTAGGGGGGTGGGGGTTCTCTAACTGACCATTGATCTACAAGGGGGTGTGCAGAGCATCTTCTCAGTGGGGGTAGGGGAGAGAATGTCTCAGCGTCAATCACTAGGAAAATAACTCAGCATGCGTCAATGCCCCCCCCCCCACACACACACACACACTTGGGAGAAAGGCTGGGGGGGTCAACCATGCCTTGCAATGAAAACCACATGTTGCTGCTGGCAACCGAGGAGGGTGAGTGGGGGGTGGGCAAGCTGTAATGAGGTGAGACAAATCCTCTGCAGCCCCCCCCCTCAGCTGGCCTCTCCTCTAGTAGCTCCTGCTGGCCGGTCCCTGTGAGCCCCCTCCCCATGTGATTGATGAGGAAATGGCTAGCAAATTGCAGTGTCCACTCTGATGGATGACATCATTTACGCCAACGTGCTGATCACATGACAAACATTGCTCCTGCGTTTTCCCCTCTTTTTGTTTTGTTTACGACTGATCAGCTTGAGCCCCCCACCCTTTGAATTTAACGCTTGAGGAAGGAGAGGCCTGCACACCCTCCCCCTGCTTATCTGCAGCACCCCATTCATCTCCATCGCAGGGATGTTTACCGTGACAAATACACAACAGGCATTTGTACTCCATCCTGATCTTCAGGCTGAAGTCCCCCCAGGACCCCCCCCCCCCCACAGGTGATCTCTAAGCTGAATCTTTAACTGAAGGACACAGCCGTTTGGTTCTGACTGCTGGCCAAACATCCCAGGTCAAAATGCAGCCTGCAGTGATACAGGGGATCTGGCTTCTGTATTTATACATTTAGACATTTTCAATGTGTATGGTAGAGGAGAGGGTGGGGCAGATGGTGGGCGGGGCAGGGGGTGGAAGAGGCGTGGTCAGGGGTCCCAGTGCCCACATAGTCCATCACCTTAGACAGCAGTGGTGTCCCAAACGCAGCATGGAAACAGAGGAACCTAAAGGGAGGGATTTTATTCCAGATGAGGGGAACATCTGGGAAAATAAAAAAAATGACCTTAAGGCACTGGAAAGCACAGGAATGCCTATAATACACACAACATCTGCTATAATAGGTTAATAAAAGTGGCTCCTCAATGTCACATATGTTATTTGTAGCCTGAACAATGCCCTGAGCTCGAACCTGGTGACGGCATCTGGGGGGGGGGGGCTGATAAATGACCTTGCTGAGGGTTTATGAGGCACAGAAATCTGAATATTCCCAGTGCCCCCATGTGACACCTGCCCGATTAAGACTTATTTGACACTGCATTTTGCTGTATATGTGATACTGAAAGGCGGACAAACATGTATCCATAACTGCTCATTGTGACCCTGCTATTTCAGGTCATCACACAAACGTGCGTGCACCGATACACAAACATGCACACACACACACTCTAATCCTAAGTATGACAGCCATAACCCCTATCCAGCCCTAACCTTAACCATAAGCAACCAAGCGAATTACAAGACTTTTGGCATTTTTAGTTTTTTGATTGCATTCACAGATTTTTAGAAAATTGAGGTTACAGGTTTTTATCCCATTGTGGGGAAACTGGGTCCTCACAATGTAATAATTACAAAAACGCACAGACAGACAGACACACACACACAGAGTATATGTTACTGACACATAGCAATAACCAAAAGCTTGGCACAGCAGACAAGGCTCCTGGTCTCTTGTCAATGCTGTAATATTTTAACATTTGGCTTCTAAGTGCTATGTGATATGAAGCTTTTGGCTCCAAATGTACGACTGGAAGCTGAATCCATCCACTTCTTTCTGGACAGGACTCGGTTGTGTTGTTTTACTGCCTGTGCATTATGGCCATGACACACACAACCCTTTGGCATAAATGCAGTGCTGAGTCCTCGTGTTCACTGTGACCCGCAATCAAGGCTTGTGGACAAGAGCTACTCTCCGTGTGACAGTGAAATGTGTGTGGAGCTCTTGCGGTTTTTGGAGTTTGGGGGCGGCTGGGCTGGGCTAGGCCGGTGGCCTTCCATCAGCCCTGTGGGACGCTTCTGGAGTGCTGTCAGGCGCCATGGCGATTTGCTCATGGCAAACATGGAGAGCACTATGAGGACCGCCCAATTCACTGGCTGCACTAGGCTCTGAATACGCTTCTCCCCAAGATCTGTTTCAGAAGGAAGGTAAGAACAACAACAACATTATTATTATTATTGTTAATAATAATAATAATAATAATAATAAAAATATATAGCACCACTCGCAGACTCAAGGATGCTTTACAGTACATCCAGTACAATACAGAAAACCATACAAGATCATCACCCAAAACAAAGGTCAACCCTACACTCTGTATCATAACATTCCTGAAATAGATATGCCTTTAGCTGAAGCTGAAAAGTTGAAATAGATGGACCTGAAGGACCCTGGACCTTCTAGGGAGGTGGGCCACTGCTATGCCACTCTGCTACCCTCTGAGGCTGCATCCATCCTGCTACCCATTCAAAAGAAAACCATCCTCATCCCCACCAGCGTATTCATATCGCTTACGAAAGTATTTCCACTCATACTTAAACAAGTGAAAATATATATGATGTAGCTATATGCCTAAATCAGGCATGTGCAGATCGACACAGAGACTGTTAAATTAGTTTCTTTTTCAGTAGACATGCAGCAGTCACACTGTGCAACACGCTTTATAGCAGCAAACAGGTTAGCTACAAGGAAAGCGCTATCTGTATCTGTCATTTGTTTTCCCAAACCAGTTCAGCACAAACCATGTCCACAAACCACGCCTAATAAGTTTAAGAAACCACACCCAGGAACTCTGACAAACCATGCCTGGTAAATCTGACAAACCAGGCCCAGTAACTCTGACCAACGATACCCAGGAACTCTGACAAACCTGCCCAGTAACCCGGACAAGCCACGCCCAATAACTCTGACATACCAGGCCCAATTACTCTGACAGACCATGCCCAGTAAGTCTGGACTGCATTTGTATAGTGCTTTTCTACTCCTACGAGTACTCAAAGTGCTTTACAATTCATGCCTCACATTCACCCATTCATACACTGGTGGCGAAGACTGCCATGCAAGGCACCAACCTGCACACCGGGAGCAATCTGGGGTTCAGTGTCTTGCTCAAGGACACTTTGATGGGGTCAGGAGGAACCAGGGCTCGAACCGGCAACCCTCCTGCACCACCATCTTCCCCAAGCCTGACAAACCGGGCCCAATAACTCTAAGAAGCCATGCCCAATAACTCTGACAAACCATGTGCAGTAATTCTGACAAACCACGCCCAGTAATTCTGACCAACCCTGCCCAGTAACTGACAAACCACTCCTCGTAACTCTGACAAATGATGCCGAGTAACTGACAAACCATGCCCAGTAACTCTGACACACTATGAGCAGAAACTCTGACAAAACAGGTCCAATAACTCTGACAAAACAGGCCCAATAACTCTGACAAACCAGACCCAATAACTCGAACAATTCATGCTCAGTAACTCTGACAAACCAGACCCAATAACTCTGACAAACCAGGCTCAGTAACTCTGACAAACCAGACCCAATAACTCTGACAAACCAGGCTCAGTAACTCTGACAAACCAGACTCAGTAACTCTGACAAACTAGGTCTAGTAACTGTGACAAAACAGGCCCAATAACTCAGAGAATCCATGCCCAGTAACTTTGACAAACCACATCCTGTAACTCAGACAAACTATGTGCAGTAACTAACTAAGTATGTCCAGTAACCCTGAAAAACGACACCGGGTAACTCTGACTAATGATGCCCAGTAACTGACAAACCACGCCCAATATCTCAAACAAACTAAGAGCAGTAACTCTGACAAACCAGGCCCAGTAACTCTGACAAACCACGCCCAGTAACTCTGACAAACCATGCCCAGTAACTCAGACAAATCAGACCCAGTAACTGACAAACCACGCCCAGTAACTCTGACAAACCAGGCCCAGTAACTCTGAGAAACCATGCCCAGTAACTCAGACAAATCAGACCCAGTAACTCTGACAAACCACGCCTGGGTAACTCTGACAAACGATGCCAGTAACTGACATACCACACCCAGATTTTCTGACAAACCAGCCCCAGTAACTCTGAGAAACCAGGCCCACAACTCTGACATTCCATGCCCAATAACTCTGAGAAACAACACCCAGTAACTCTGAGAAACCATGGCCTTCAGCTATGATGGATTTTATTGGCTGTGGGGTGTGGCCTGCACTGAACTGATTTGGGAGAAAATTGACTCATACAGATTGTGTAGTGACAAGCACCTTTTGAAGATGTTCCTCCATATCCGCTCTGGAATCATGATTACTTCTGTGTCGGGTTACCAGGTGAGCGATCAGCCAACAGCAGGGGGTAACTAGTGGGATCAAATTATGAATAGGTCAAGTGAAGCGTGGGGACTAATTACAGCACTTTCCTGCATTTTCATAAGTCTCTGGTTTCACACATCTACACAGGAACACTGAAACAGTTTTCAAAAGTATACATGACTGTGAGGGCGTACTGTGGGCGAGAGGCTAAAAAGGAGACCAATGTTTGCGTTTTTAAACAAAACCATAACAGTGTGGAGGAAGCCTGAGTTTGGGAGGTGCCGCCATGTTATCGAACCAAAAGTGAGATTAGCTAGCAGAAGGGTATGCTACAGATTTATCAGTCTATTCTAATCAGGATCTTCAGGGAGAGCCACATCTCTGTCTGCGCTCTTTTACACAGGAAGATCTAGTCCAAGCTCAGCTGCAAGACTGCAAATATAATCCAGCCCTTCAGGCTAAAGTGAGAAGTCTGTTGTTTGCTTGCTTATCATTTGATTTTGTTCTAATTGAAATTCCCCTTTAAATCCCATTGTTCATCGAAAGCCTCACAGCACATTTTAAGGCCAGATAGTTCTGCCGGCAGACATGGGGATCACACTGTGTGTACTCAGTTATGACAAGCTAGACGCTACACCGAAAGCATGTTTTAATTTCAAGAAAACTCCCAAAATATAACAATAATAGGGTATTATTATTATTATATAATGACAGACCAAGTGTCCTAGTAGCAAAAAGTCACGTAACTCATGAAGACATATAACATTTGAAATTATTCAATATGTGTTTTTTGTTGTATATGTTTTATGGAGGCACCTGATCACCTCCAGCATTTCCGTAGTCAGTCCCCTCACAGGCCAGTCAACAAACAAATGACTGACCTTTAAAAGCAGAAATAAATTGTAATAAAATTTTCATTGATAATTCACACATATCAATAATGCTGCCTGCAGATCTATAGTGTCTAAGCTAAGTTACACACATTTCCTTACAGATTCCTTATGTGTTCCCTTCTATTGAGCAAAGCTCAAGGTTTCCACCCAACTTTCAGGGTGTCATCTTACTGTACAGCTAGAAACTGGAACAGGGGCAGGAAAAGGTTGTGCTGTGACCTCCTCTATCTCCCAGCGGCTGGAAAAGGCTGTGCTGTGACTTCCTCTACCTCCCACAGGCTGAAAAAGGTTGTGCTGTGACCTCCCCTATCTCCCAGCGGCTGGAAAAGGCTGTGCTGTGACCTCCTCTACCTCCCACAGGCTGGAAAAGGCTGTGCTGTGACCTCCTCTACCTCCCAGAGGCAGAAAAAGGTTGTGCTGTGACCTCTTCTACCTCCCACAGGCTGGAAAAGGCTGTGCTGTGACCTCCTCTATCTCCCAACAGCTGGAAAAGGCTGTGCTGTGACCTCCTCTACCTCCCACAGGCTGGAAAAGGCTGCGCTATGACATCCTCTAGCTCTCAGAGAGGGTCTAGTGAAGCTGCTCCATTTCTGTTCCCTCACAGCCATATCTGACCCATCTGAGGCCATAGCACACCCCCTCCTGGACACTCCTCACAGATTCGGTCAGTAAAATCAGCATGTTTTCATTCACGCTCCACAGATGCAGTCAGTCTCGAAAGGCCTTTATCACTGTAAGTAGTCGACCTGCTTAACAGCCTAAGCACACGCATGAAGACATTTCCCACTCTACTTCCACTATCCTCACCATCATCTTCATCATCTTCATTATCATTATAGTCCCTGGGAACTGGAAATGGTCGACCGTATCACACTGCCACACATTGTTCCTCTGGGCCTTGTTGACACACACACGAGCGGGGGCACATCAAAGACACCCCCACTTACACGTTCACAGACAGCCTTCTTTAATTTTGCAGATGAAATCAAAGAGATTAATTTCCTCCTCTGTGTGGAAGGCAGGGCAGCAGGCCGGGAAAATCGATCCTGTCTAATGGAAAGATCAAGCTGCGCATGAGTGTGTCTGTGCCATCGACCGGGGGGGGCTGCTTTCGGGATTCAGTCCTCTGTCTCAGTCCAGGCTTGGTTATGAAACATATTCAGTTTGTGAGACCAAAGTGTGTTGTTTCAGATTCTGTGCTGATCGATCTGGTTTTACACCCATTAATGACATGAAATTATTTGGCAAAAAGTGTGGATTTGGCACTAATGTGCTGCTGTTTCTGCACCATTTCATCACTACATTTGACCTTCTGCTGTCATCCTGCTTTTCGTAATATAGTTATTTCCCCCCTCTTTGGTTTGACTGTACACCCCCCCCCACCACTAAAGTGGCCCTGACAAGTGGCCGGCCCGCTGCGTGGAGCCCCACGCCACCGCTGTAGCTGCTAATAGGTTTGATTGCATTTTTAACAAACACTGCAGCCACAACAGCTGGGAAATAATTGATGGCGGTGTCGTCGTCGTTGCAGAGCCTCCCCGAGACCACAGATTGTCAGTGTGTTTGTGTAAATGTGGATCAAGACTGGCCCTGGCGTGGGGTGGGGCCCGGCCCGGAGGGCACAGCCACTGCACTGGCGTCATTAGCGCGCTGATGGATGGTTGACACGCTGCCCCTGCTCTCCTGGAACGCTTGTACCTCCTGCAATTACAGACGAGTGGAAGAGGCTCAGTTGGCAGGTAACAGATAATCACAGTGATGGTGTGTAGCGATTGTGACAAAGCTCGCAAGGGCCAGTAAGGTTATGTTTCATATAAAATCTGCAAATATTGCATCGCCGTTGGAGCTTTGACTCATTTAATCTTGAGGCTGCATTTTAGAGTTTCATATCTTGAGTTTGCCTGTGCACTGCTTCACATAGAGCATTTTTAAGGTGAATTCACGAATCAGGCCTCCGTGCCTAAATGTGAGATTTCAGCACAGCCTTGACCTTTTCTTTGCCGTGCCTTGTTAATTTCAGAGTTGTGATGTATTTGCCTTTTCTGCAAATGAAGGAAGACTAGGGCTGATTTCATAGGTGAGAAATTGTCAGCACAAAGGACTGTTAGGATTCTGTCCCAAAAATGGGGGACACTTTCAGCAAAATAAATAAGTTACAATAGAGGGAGCTTGAAACCATGAGTCGACCGCACTGCTCGTCCAGCCTGCGGCCATCAAACGGCATTTTCTGAGGCAGAATTACTCAAACGCTGACGGCTGCTTAATAAGACAAGAGTCTGATGCATTTTAAGATTACGCTGCCACGCGGTCAGGGAGAAGCAAAGGAAGATAGAGAGGAGGAGACAGACAGCAAGGCAGCGGCGAAGAAGGCGGCTGGGCAGGCGGAGTGCAGGAGCAGCAGGCGCTGGGGGAGGGAGGTGGTGTGTGCAGAGAGGCACCCGCCGGTGAGTCACTCGAACACCCACACCTGCCAGAGACGTCGTCTCATTCAGCCTCATTCTGCCGCTTTTCATTCACTTAAGCACCTCTGGCTAATTCAGTGCTTTTAATATTGTAATTTCCCTGCTTGCACACACACAGAGGTGCACACACACACACACACGCACACATGCACACACACACACACACACACACAGACATACACACGCACACACACACACAGACTTACACACACACACACACACACACACACACAAAGGCGAACACAAACACACATACACACACAGATACATACAGAGGCATACACACACACACACACACACACACACACACACACACACGCACCCACACCCTGCTCCACCGCTGTCAAATCGTTTTCTTCAACAGTGCAGCATTCATTTCCAATCAAAGTCAAGCCTCTGTGTCATCGCCAGCTCCGGGCCGGCAGCGGAAGCCAGCGTGATCATTAGAAGGCGCGCACAGTCTCCCTGGGACCGCCACCTTGCCTGTCTCCCCTTCTCTCCTCTCCAAAATAAAGGGTAAAAAAACTTTTTTTTTGTTTAAAAGTATTAAGTCTCCCAGGAAGTGGTGACAGCTTGAGGCCATTACAGGAGGAAGTGACAGAAGTGAGCGCTGCTCGGTCTCTCGTAATGATCCTAACCCCCATTCTTCTGCAGGATTGATGTGCCCCCCCCCCGCAACAAGTCATGATTTATTAACTATTACCACCACAAGTGTCATCTCATCAGTGAGCACCGAGTGGCAGCCCCCACGCTACCGGGCTCCTCGCCATGCGGCTGCCACTCTGTGCATCCTCAGGCGCCGCCGCCGCCACGACACGCCGAGCTCAGATGCGGCCCAGCGGCACGGCGCTCACATCAGCCGGGGGCCCGACAGCGGGCTGCAGGTGTGGGGCCCCGTGCTCAGAGCCGCCCAATCACGCGGCCAGTTGGGGATGTCACATGTTTACGTAATCGGAGGCTTTACCCTCTCTGGGGATTAAATATGAGTGGTCATGAGTGGAGGTGCTCTTGTACCTCATGCCAACCTTTTTCATCCACATTAGATATTTGCAGAACCATGTACTTAGGTGCTGTTTTATGGTGAATCGCATTTTAAATAAAGCAAATCAAATTCATGCGACACCAGGCTGCTCTGTGTCAGACACAAAGGGAAACATATAAGAAGCAGCGCCTCTGTGTAGGCTGGCCGATGCGACGGCTAAACATCGATTACGTGACCCAGGGGAGGGACCAATTAAGCCATGAGCACTGATAGGCTGACAGGAGATACTCAGAGAGGAGCTGTGCGGGGATGGGGAGGGGCAAGCGGGGAAATGGAGAGCAGGTAGCTCCTTGAAATGTGACTGAAAGGTAGAGATGCCCTAAATTATAGAAAAGCAGTTTGGTGAAGTCGTCAGGAATCAGTGAGGGTGATTTACTGTGTGAATCTACAGGCTGCAGTAGGGGTTTGGTTCTGTGTGTCTATAGGCTTCAGTAGGGGTTGGTTCTGAGTAACAGTAGACTGCAGCAGGGGTTTGGTTTTGTGCTAATCTGTAGGCTGCAGTAGAGGTTTGGATCAGGTTGAGTCTGTAGGCTGCAGTAGGAGTTTGGTTTTGTGCAAGTCTGTAGGCTCCAGTAGGGGTTGGTTCTGTGTGTCTGTTGGCTGCAGTAGGGGTTTGGTTCTGTGTGAGTCTGTAGGCTGCAGGAGGAGTTTGGTTTTGTGTGTCTGTAGGCTGTAATAGAGGTTTGGATCAGTGTGAGTCTGTAGGCTGCAGTAGGAGTTTGGTTCTGTGCTAATCTGTTGACTGCAGGAGGGGTTTTGTTCTGTGTGCTTGTAGGCTGCTGAAGGGGTTTGGTTCTGTGTGATTCTGTAGGCTCCAGTACGGGTTTGGTTCTGTGTTTGTAGGCTGCAGTAAAGGCTTGGTTTTGTGTGTCTGTAGGCTGCGGTAAGGGTTTGGTTCTATGTGAGACTGTAGGCTTCAGTAAGGGTTTGGTTCTGTGTGAGTCTGGAGGCTCCAGTACGGGCTTGGTTCTGTGTGAGTCTGTAGGCCCCAGTAGGGGTTTGGTTTTGTGCAAGTCTGTAGGTTGCAGTAGGGGTTTGGTTCTGTGAGTCTGTAGGCTACAGCAGGGGTTTGGTTTTGTGCTGATCTGCTGGCTGCAGTAGGAGTTTGATTCTGTGTATCTGTAGGTTGTATTAAGGGTTTGGTTATATGTGAGTCTGTAAGCTGCAGGAGGGGTTTGGTTCTATGTGAGTCTGTAGGCTGCAGGCTGCAGGCTGCAGTAGGATTTTGCATCTATGTGTCCATAGGCTACAGTAAGGTTTTGGTTCTGTGTGAGTCTGTAGGCAGGTAATAGGAAAATCAAAAGTAAAATCAATGTGTCCAAGTTAGGGAGCAGCGTGAAGAACAGCCAAGAGCTGTGACCATGGGCCTCCCCAGGGCACACAGACACACAGACTCTTTCTGTCCCCAAAGATGCTGCCTCCAGTTACTTATTAACTTCCATGCAAATTACATAGTGAGTTAAAAGCTCTAACCAAATAGGTTTTTTGTCTAAATGAGTGATCAAATGTACTGCTTAAGGCAAATATAATGAATGGAGGAATATACAGCAAAAAGAGCAAGGGTTCAGGGGTCAGACACGTTCATACACAAGCAGCTGTGTGTGTTCAGGGGTCGGACACGTTCATACAAAAGCAGCTGTGTGTGTTCAGGGGTTGGACACATTTGTAGATAAGCAGCTGTACGTGTTCTGGGGGCGGACACATTCGTACACAAGCAGCTGTGTATGTTTTGGGGGCGGACACATTCGTACACTAGCAACTGTATGTGTTCTGGGGGCGGACACATTGGTACACAAGCAGCTGAGTGAGTTCTGCGGTCGGACACATTCGTACACAAGCAGCTGAGTGTGTTCTGGGGTCGGACACATTTGTAGATAAGCAGCTGCACGTGTTCAGGGGTCAGACACATTCGTACACTAGCAACTGTATGTGTTCTGGGGGTGGACACATTGGTACACAAGCAGCTGAGTGAGTTCTGCGGTCGGACACATTCGTACACAAGCAGCTAAGTGTGTTCTGGGGTCGGACACATTCGTACACAAGCAGCTGAGTGTGTTCTGGGGTCGGACACATTTGTAGATAAGCAGCTGCATGTGTTCAGGGGTCAGACACATTTGTACACTAGCAGCTGTACGTGTTCTGGGGGCAGACACATTTGTACACAAGCAGCTGAGTGTGTTCTGGGGTTGGACACGTTCGTACACAAGCAGCTGTGTGTGTTCTGGGGTCGGACACATTTGTACACAAGCAGCTGAGTGTGTTCTGCGGTTGGATATGTTCGTACACAAGCAGCTGTGTGTGTTCAGGGGTCGGACACGTTCATACACAAGCAGCTGAGTGTGTCCTGGAGTCGGACACATTCGTACACAAGCAGCTGAGTGTGTTCTGGGGTCGGACACATTCGTACACAAGCAGCTGAGTGTGTTCTGGGGTCAGACACGTTCGTACACAAGCAGCTGAGTGTGTTGGCACGTTCATACACAAGCAGCTGAGTGTGTTCTGGGGTCAGACACGTTCGTACACAAGCTGCTGTGTGTATTCAGGGGTCAGGCACGTTCATACACAAGCAGCTGAGTGTGTTCTGGGGTCGGAACATATTTGTAGATAAGCAGCTGCACATGTTCAGGGGTCAGACACATTTGTACATTAGCAGCTGTACGTGTTCTGGGGTCGGACACGTTCACACACAAGCAGCTGTGTGTGTTCAGGGGTCGGACACAATCATACACCAGCAGCTGTGTGTGTTCAGGGGTCGGACACATTCGTACACTAGCAGCTGCGTATGTTCAGGGGTCAGATGTTTGTACATATTCAACATTTTGTATATGTTGTGCATATTCAAAAGTTGAACACATTTATACACAAGCAGCTACATGTGTTCAGGAGTCAAATGGGTTCATTAACAAGCAGCTGCGTATATTCAGGAGTTGGACACATTCATTCACAAGCAGCCACGTGTGTTCAAAAGTTGGACGTGTTCGTACACAAGCAGCTGCGGGTGTTCAGAGGCCTGACACGTTGGTACACAAGTAGTTGTGCATGTTCAAAAGTCGGACACGTTCATGCACAAGCAGCTGTGCGTGTTCAGGGGCTGCCTGCCAGACAGGCATAGTGAGAACATCTCAGCTCTGTGCTGGTGCATTTAGTGAAGCATTACCTTAATGGCACTGCTGGCCTCAGGAGACACATTCAGCGCCACCGTCTGGCTGCAAAGCAGGTCATTTTGTCTAGCTGCCTCTGAACTGGTGTTCAGTCTGGTATTACTTTACATTATGCTTCCTCTCTGAAGAGGAAAAAAAGACTCCAAAAGGCACAAAGAATCAGTTCAGCCCTTAAGCAGAAGGTATGTTCAGCCAGTCACCCCTAGCACAAGCCCCACGCCAGGGAGGCCACCAGCAGGCCAAAGGTAATCAAACTAAATGCTCTGAAGGAGCAAGATGAACCAACCTACCAAACAAGGTGGAGGAGAGGTGATTAATGAAAGTGCAGAGTAGACTGATGCCAACCAAATGGCAACCACTTGGCAGTGTAGGAACCTCAAGTGAGCAGGTTCTCCCAGGTTTCTGGGGGCTAGAGCTGTGGGAAGCAGGAATGTGCCTTAAATCATTGCAGCAACCTACCAGCATCTCTAGATCCACCATAAGTTGCCACTCACTCACCTGTGCTTATGGCCAACGCCTGAGCTACAGCCACCTAGAATCTTCCATGGCACTCTTTAGGCCAGGATATGAATGGTAAAGACTTGACAAACACAGCAAAAGTCAAATATTGTGAGTGGAACAGACAGTTTTGGGTCATTCAGTTGGCTGTTGCAAACCCACTGAGACAAAAAGGGAACCTCATCAGCCAGGTACATGTGAGGCCCACCCCCCTCAGGAGGGGAATCCATAATGAGACTTGGGAGAGCAGAGCACTGCACCAAGGGAGAAATGCAGAAGAGTGAAGGAACAGGGACAGAGCAGAGGATGAGGCGTGCAGTGAACAGGTATCCTAGGAAATGTCCACATCCACTGATGAGGAACAGATATGTACCAGCCTGCATGATTTTCTTCATCTGCTGAGCAATAGCTTCTTGGAAGGCACCGTAAATCTGGTAACGCAGCCAGGATGGAACACAAGCCTCTGGGGAATTCGAGCTTGAGCTTAAGGTCCATAGTCCAGTGCAGTGCAGTGCCACCACTGCATCATTTCTGAGAAGGGAAATGAGTCCAGGCAAAAGCAATGCACTGTTACAAAGTAACACATCGGACAGCAGGGTGATCTGCACATACTAACTTGTTTTTATTAATACACAATCGCATGCTACAGGTACTGTACAGCATAAACATTTATTCATTACAAAAAAGGGGAAAACAAATCATAAAATGGCTTTGAAACCATTAAATATAACAAAAAAGAAAAGGATTAGAGCTTAAAGTAGAACAGGAACATCATCACAGCCGTTAGGAAACATTCAAACTATTCATCATTAGCATGGTAATAACCCAGAGATAAACGGACAGGCTACAGTGACGTCATGTGACTACAACGGCACCCAATGGATGATTCTCTTGTAGCTTTTTTTTAACAGCCGCTTGCAAACATCAACATGCCTATTTCTCTATCTATCTATATGTAGTAGTGTACTTAAAAGTGGCAGTTTGTGCATTTTTTTGTATTTATTTCCTTTTTTTATGAACTGTCCTAATATACATAATTTGGCCCGTGTGGGTTTATACAGTACAATGTCTGCTTTTGTTCAGTTTAGATTTAATATTTGACAATCTGCTACCAAACACATTTGTTATAGCAACATTTATACTACATACATAGCAATCTATGTAACGTCACAGCAAAATATGGTTTAAAACAAAAACAAACTACTACAGCGTTAGAGAGGGCGGAAGGAAATTATCACAAATTTTGGCACGGAAATCTGTACAGAATTCTACAGTCTGGAGATAAGACTGTGCATTAAAAAAGAAGGGCTTAGACATTTTTCCCCACTGCTGAAGACACTGTCCTCTAAACACGTTCAAGTTTTCGTTCTTTTGAATAATGGCTTATAGTTGTGTTTCTTGACGCCTTGAGCATATATCAGTTCTTAAAAAGCATCTACACTGTTCATTTGGTGACTCCAGGTTTCACTGAGGAAAAAAAACAAACCAAAGTACAATAAAATGTCCAAACTCCTTGTAAAAACTGATCATTTTTATATATATTTATATATATATAAGTCGCTTACGCTAAGAAAAAAAATTTATACAATGTCTTAAGAAAAGAAAATATTTAAAAAGGGACAACGTACAAGATACAACGAGCAATCTCTAAAGCAATAAATACTACTGGTCCTAGCGTTGTGAATTTGTCAACCCCGTGCCCACCCCCCAGACTGTACAACACCAGCCCCTGGAACCCAACAAACAACGGCACCCTGCCTCCCTGCTCCCCCTCGCAGGAAAATACAAAGGGAAACCGAAAATTAGTGTACAACGCCATGGAACAAAGCATATTAACACAGTTGCCCCCCAAGACTCTCTGTACATGTCAGTAGGGCAGGTAACATGAGAAACCCCACATGAGAAACCCCACAGGTCATGAGCGAGCTGTACAAAGCAGTGCTTCACAAGCTCGCATTTAATACAAATAAGAAAGAAGAACCAACTTCAAGCAGGGCTGAGCTCAGTCATCGCAGAAGTGCCCGACTGCCACGCCTGGGATTCTTGCTGAACAACAAAGTCACAATTACACATTTTCTGCTTTGTTTTAAACATTAAAAAGACATGGTTGTTGATAAAAATTTTGGCAGATTCACAAAGCTTGAAGTCTACAATTTACCGTACTGTTTTTTTCCCACTATTTTTTTTCAGAGATAATGAGAGGTCAAATATTGACCAATGAACTTGATAAAACAACCTAGTTTCTTAAATCCTCATGGCACAAACGTGGAAATAATCTGGAGAAAGTAACGGTGGGGGGGGGGGGGGCAGCTAAGGTGTGGGGCTACTCTATGGGCTTGGTGACGAGTGACAGGGGCTGCGGGCCGCGGCGGGGGAGGCACAGGGACGGCGAGGGCCTCGTCAGCGCCGAGGAGCCCGGCGGCCGCGGGGGCAGGGCCTCTGGGCGCTCCAGCGAACCGCCGTTCTGGACGGTCGGCTTGGCTGCCGTCGCTGAGCTGGTCAGCAGGCCCAAAGATGGAGGCGTGTGGGGGTGTGCCAGAGGAGACGGCTTCACAGTCAGTGAGAGAGGTTGCATCTGTTCAGTCTGAGGTTTGGAGTCTTTTGTGGGGGAGGCGATGCGGGAGGGGGAGGAGGGAGGGGAGTCCAGTCAGCTTCCGTCCGAGGAGGGGGGGCTTGCGCAGCTGCCTTCACCTTGTATGTAGCGAATGCACTTCTTTTTCCTCCTGAAAGTGTGGGGGGGCAATAATATCAGCCATCAGCAAACTGTGGGGCAACGGCACAAAAGCGTCAAGGTAATGGCCGTCTGATTGGCTGGGAGATGCGGCGCCCAGCTCCGCATTCCAGGCGTCTGAGGCAGGCCCGTCACCCTCGGGCCTACCCTGCCGCTGGCCACAGCCAATCAGGCGGGAGAGCGGGAGCGACAGAATGAGGGGGGGGGGGGAGAGGACGGCACGCAGAGTGAGGAAGAAGAGGAGGAGGAAGAGGGAGCGGTCAAGGGCAGCAGGACAGAGTCCCGATGCCTGTCAGAAAGGGAAAGGGGGTGTCCTGCTGTCTGGGGAGGAGTGAAGCTGTCAGCTGAGCTGGTCCGAAGAGACACGCTCTACAAGCGCACACCTGCAGGGGGCATCACACAGCACAGAGTCAGCCCCCCTACAGGGGGCCTTCCGCAGCTGTCACTCAAACAGGAGAGCCCCACCCACCAGGCCCTCACAAGCACGGCCCAGAGAGACCTGCTCAGCATTTCCCACCCTGGTCATTCACCCCCAGGGGCAGCAAGGAGGTCAGGAGGACTCTCTGCAGCTCTGAGTCAGACTGGATGATAACAGCCACCTCTTTTTTTTACAACTGCATCCACATGGAGAGTGACTGATTGCTATGAACGAATCGTGATTGGCTGGTCATACGCAGCTCAGAGAAGACTGAACCGGGATTGGCCGGTTCTGAGCAGTTTGGGTAAGGACAAATTGTGATTGGCTGGATGGTTATATGCAGCTCGGGTAAGGATCGTTTCTCAAGTCATACCCCTGCCTGCCTGCAAGTGTGTGGGTTTAGGTCTCAGACAAAGAAAGAGAGGAGAAGACAGACAGAGAGAAGGAGCGAGTGATCAGAGGGTTCACAGGGAGGAGAAGACAGACAGAGAGAGTGAGAGAGTGATCTCAGGGTTCACAGGGAAGGGAGGACACACAGACACAGAGAGGCAATGTGGCTGGAAGCACACAAGCACAGCATATATGGGGATCAAGCAGGAGGGAGATTTCATGCAGTGTCCGGGAATAGGGAGTAAGGGAGCAGCGTAATGGCAGGAGAGGCGATAAAGAGCGAAATGAGGGGGGAAGGATCATTAAAGAATAGAGTGCGTGGAAAGCAGGGAGAAGGGGCTTGTTAGGGCAGGTTTAAAATGGCAGGCTTAGAAAGAGCCCAGTGCCGGCCGCTTCCACAGACAGCAGCATAACTGCCTGTCAAACGCAGTAAATAAGGTAATATCCATTTTTAAAAAGGTGTATCGATCCCTGGCATCTTTCCGTGCAGCACATCGATCCCGTGGTCTCGCAGGAAGCACAGCCAGAGGTATCTTTTCAGGGTAACCTCGTGCAAGCGGTCGGCGAACTCCACAGGGAGCGCTAGAGAGCACTAACTAAACGGTGGCCAGCGCCTCTCTGGGGCGACCTGACCTGGAGAAGGCAGCCAGCTGCCAGGGGGGCATTTTAAACAAGCAGGCGGAGTGAATGACCCACGCAGAGTCGGGCCCATTCTCGCCGCCGAGAAAGCTTTCTTTAGAGGCGTCAGAGCATTCTGAACACGGCCGTCAGAAAAGTATCTGCATGTGGACTGAATTTCCCCACATGCCTGCAGATGTTTGCAGAGGCTGGTGTAACAGTGAAGGGCGACGTCCTGGTCAAAGGAGCAGGTAAAGCAGAGGGCAGCCTCTCTGAGCCCCCAGACACTTGGAGTCAGGGGGATTTCTGCAAATGCAGAAATCGGAAAAGCCAGCATGCTCTTTTGGGAACTATGGGAAGCACTTCAGTTAACGTGCACAGGTCCAACACCTTGCTCCCAGTCCTCTGGGGAGTGGTTAGACTGGAAGTTGGGGCACCATGGCACCTAGGGGACACTGCTGAAATTCCGGAAACCCAGTAATCATGCTCTACCCGATCAGTCTTTGTTATCACGTAACAGTGCTTCAGCCAAACAAGGCGGCACAGAGGCTGCAGCTGACTGGCAGGCTAGCCCACTGGATTGTGCGTTCAGCAAGAAATGAAGAACAGAAACCCTTCAGAACAAAAGAAGTTGTGGCACGTTGAAAAGGAATAAAAAAGAAAACAGCTTCTACAGGGGACAGACTATGGGGACACAGCACGATGGCAGCATGCATGAGGCTCACTGCAGCGACACACGGCCATGGGGGCAGGCGACACACACAGGGGGTATTACTTAGCAGAAACAAATACCTACCATGAAAACATTCCCAATTCAAAGACTGCTTGTGTCAGAACAGAAAAACAACAGGTTGGGACTAAGTAAGGTTATCAGAGAGAGGCAGAGGAGTGAGTAGAGCGAGCAGCAGTGGCGTCGACCCGCCCTGCAGCCAAACACTGAGCCGCGGAGCTACGGCGGCCGGCAGGAGCAAAGGCGCCCCTCAGGGGCCGCGAGCCTGCATTACATCTGAGTGAGCTGCTGGCAACCCCATTGTGACTCATTCGCTATCTCACACACGCGCGCGCGCGCGCGCGCACACACACACACACACACACACACACTCGCACACACACAGACACACACATGCACACAGACAAACACACACACACACAGACAAACACACACACACACACATACACACAGACAAATACACATATATGCACACACAGACAGACACACACACACATGCACGCACAGTTCATATATTCCTATCATTGTGGGGACTCTCCATTTCTATGGGCATAGCTCTAATCCTAACTATGCTAACCCTATCCCCTACCCAGCTCAAACCTTAACCATAAGTAACCAAACAAAATTTTGGCTGTTTTAGTTTTTGAATTGCATTCACAGAATTTTATAAAATTGAGCTCATATTTTTGGACACCTAAAATGTCCCCACAAGCTAAAGAGTAACAGGATTTACCACATTGTGGGGACATTTGGTCCCCACAATGTAGTAAATGCAAAGCCACACATGCACACGGATGCACACATGCAACAACATTGTTTTATGTCTTTTACATAGATATTGTATATGACAGGAACCATTCCTGTTTGCACCAATGTGTAACTAACATATACAGATATGTTGTTGTATTACCTAACATAAAATTACCCTACCGCTTAGAGCAATCCATCCATGCAGCTCACGGGAGTTTTACTTACACAAAAACTGTTCTGAGGGCAGAAGGAGAAATGACTGGTTCAGAGAAGTGGGTCCAAGCAGCTAGAGGAGTCGAGACAAAGACATCTATTGGTTGGTCCCACCTCCACTGCAATGTGATTGGTTATCTGAACCAATCATTTTTCCTTCTGCCCTCAGAGCATTTTTGTATAAGTACAACTTCCATGAACATCCATCCATCCATCCATCCATTTATCCATCCATCCATTCATCCACCGTGTACCTGGCCACTCCCTCTAATCCCAGCTCCTGGCACTTGCTGGTCAGTTTGTCCCTGAATATTCCATGAAAACAACCCAACAGCTAAATCTCTTCACACATAAGTTAAAATGGAGGTTATCCACTAATTCAGTAATACGATTGAATCCAAAGCCATATGGACCCCCAGCTAACTAGGATATAGTAATTGGGGGGGTGGGATATAGTAATTGGGGGGTCAGTATGAAGGCAGGGAGGGGGCCAGACAAGATATTGGGGTCAGAAAAGCATTCTGAAGGTAGCAGAGAAGGGCATCATCATCACCGTCACCACCACCATCACGAGTGCCATCTTCATACTTCACCACGGCTCTATGTTAGTGAGAATACCTGCATGGTTTGCACCATAAATTCAGCCGGTCAAGCCCGAACAAGGCACGACACTTCTTTGGGGTATTTGCATCTGTTAGCCAAAAAGGTAAAAACACAAATACAACAGAGAGAGAGAGTGGACACCGGTCATTGGACAAACATGATATGGAGACAGGCTCAGGGTCCGGCTGGGGTTGTCATTAGGCGCCACTGCCCTTGACTTACCAGCCAATCAGCAGTGCCTCCCATCAAGCCCTCCCTCCTCCTCGTCTCTAGCCTACTTAAGTTGCCCGAAGTGTAAAACAGCAGGCACAGGCCTGCAGGGGTCAGCGTGGAGCTGCAGTGCTCTTCAGCTACCTGTCTGGTAGCAGTGGCAGGAGGGTGGGAGAAATGGGGGCACGTGTGGGCAGAGGGGCTGGCCGGCCAACCCCAGCTTCACCTGCCTGTCAGCCGCAGACACACGTCATACACACCTGCAGGGCCCGCACCAGTTACTCTGCTGATCGAGGCCAAAGCGTGCTCGGCATTTCTTAGGGGCACTCAGGTCTGAAGCGGGGGCGGGGGGGGGGGGGGCAGAAAAGAGGGACAGAAATTAAGAAAAAAGGAAACAAATCAATCTGCTGATTCCAAACTGTCAATCACGTGATTGTTAGCTTTCTCAGTGTAACTGGAGCGGATGCTATGACTGGAAGGCAGTGTACAGCGGGGGTCTGTTGTGAGGTGGTGCCACAGACTGCAGGCTGGGGTGGTTAGTGGCACAGAGAAGCAGCAGAAATACACACGACTGGCAAAGCCACGTCGTCTGAATGAGGCTGCGCAGTCTGTAACTGGGAAAATACTACAAGCGCAAAGGTAACAGGAAACTGGCAGAGGGCAGAATATTACTCTGCCTGGACTATTGCTCAGCCAACTTGTCTGTGTGTCTGCCTGTCTCTCTGTGCGTCTGCTTGTCTGTGTGTCTGCCTGTCTCTCTGTGCGTCTGCTTGTCTGTGTGTCTGCTTGTCTTTTTGTCTCTCTGCCTGTCTGCCTGTGTTTGGGCACAGCTGGAAGGGAGGAGGTACAGCGGGAAATTGCAAAGTGGAGCTATAGCAGAGAGCCAGTTAGAGGTCCAGCCAGGAGCTTTTAGGCAGCAGAGCAGCAGTGGTCTGTCTTTATGCTCAGACTACGTAGCGTTAGCGGGGGAGGGGGGTTAACCGAGTGCTCATGCGGGGGCAGCTGGACAGGCGTAGCGACTAAAGCAAAGAGATTAAGGAGGTTTACTCTAGTTACCAATCTCTGTTACCAGTCTCAACGCCTGCAGTTTGACTTCTGAGACAGAGTCACATTAATATACTGCATATTAAATTTGCCAAATGGGGAGTACTCTTTAATTATGTATGACCTATGAGAGCAGCATCATTAGAAAAAACCACACTTGTGCTCGGAGCAGAATAAATGAACAAGTCAAACATCCGTTAAAAAAAGACACATCGGCATTGAATTATACTTCTATGTTTAAACAACTGTGCTGAAATATATACTGCACATACATTTACATAAATAAATACATAATTAACAAAAAGAGGAGAAACAAGTTAGTAATTGAAGACTCAAAATGACATTAGCACCTGTAATCGGTGGAAGGGAAAGGCAAGGGTTTGGAAAATATTCTCTGTGTTCTGGAAAAAGAAAAGAAAAGATACAGGCCTTTAAAACGGATCATGACCGAGGCGAGCGCAAGTACACGATCTCTGTAAGTCTCCTTTGATGTACAAAAAAACTGATGAATAAGAAGAACTCAGAATTATTAATAAATAATAATAATAATAATAATAATAATGATAATAATGATAATGAATTAGAATTAGCAAACCTCCTTAATAGAGAGATGTGGGTGATTTTATGTTTTTCACAAAGCATGCATCAGCGCGGTCAGCAACAGCCCAAGTTAAACACACTCATAACACGTACATCATCATTCACACTAAAGCACAGGCATGACGCTGCACAATTCTGTCAAAAATATAACAAACATCTGGACGACGATCCATTTCAAAGCATCACAATGTTGGTACCAGGGCAGGGGATCATGCAATGCCAGTTAGTTATCAGTATTTAACATGGAGCTGAAACAAGCAAGCTGATGTTTAAATGTTTCATTAGATAATGTGTCAGGCAAGGAATGAACAAAAGTTGGTTGCTATTCCCCATTACAGGATATAACCATAGTGACATGGCAGTTATCCCCCAACACATGATATAACCATGGTGATATTATGGTTATCTCCTATCATAGGATGTACCCATAAAAACATGATTGCTATCCCCTTCAGAGGATGTAAGCATGGTGGCATTATGATTATCCCTCATCACAGGATGGAACTATAGTGACATGATTATTATGCCCAATCGTAAATATACACCACAATGACACAATGGCCATCCACTATTATAGTAGGTAACATGATAGCTACCCTGGAGTCAGAGGGGACCATAGTGACACGATGGTTATTCTATAGTCAGAAGTAACCATAGTGACAGGATGGCTACCCTGTAATTAGAGGGAACTGCAGTGACACAATGGCTATTCTATAGACAGGGCTAACCATTGTGACACGATAGCTACCCTGTAATAAGAGGTAACCATAGTGACACGATGGCTATCCTCAAGTTAAAGGTAACCATAGTGACACAATTTTTATATTGTAGTCAGAGGTAACCATAGTGACATGATGGTTATCTTGTAGTCAAAGGTAACCATAGTGCCACAGTGGTTATCCTGTAGTCAGAGGCAAACCATACCAACACGATGGCTATTCTGTATTCAGAGGTAACCATAGTCAGATGATAATTATACTTTAACATAAGAGGTAATAATAGTGACAGGATGGACATCTTGTAACATCAGAGAAAATCCTAGTGATTTGTTGGTTATCCTGTACTATAAAATGTAACACGCAGTGATGTGATGCTATCCTCTAATATATCAGGTAACCATAGCGAAGTAATGCTATCCTCTAACACAACAGGTAACCACAGTGATATGATACTATCCTGTACTATAACAGGTGACCACAGTAATGTGATGCTATCCTGTACTATAACAGGTAATCACAGTGATGTGATGCTATCCTGTACTATAATAGGTGACCACAGTAATGTGGTGCACTCCTGTACTATAACAGGTAATCACAGTAATGTGATGCTATCCTGTACTATAACAGGTGACCACAGTGATGTGATGCTATCCTGTACTATAACAGGTAACCACAGTGATGTGATGCTATCCAGTACTATACCAGATTACCAGTGATGTGATGCTATCCTGTACTATAACGTATTACCACAGTAATGTGGTGCACTCCTGTACTATAACAGGTAATCACAGTGATGTGATGCTATTCTGTACTATAACGGATTACCACAGTGACGGGGTGCAATCCTGTACTATAACAGGTAACCACAGTGATGTGATGGCTATCCTCTAACATAACATGATTTGATGGATATAATCTAAATCAGTGTTTCTCAACCTTGGGACCCCTGACAGTTCACAACGTTGCTCCCTCCGAGCTCCCAGCACACCTGTACCTGTTGGTTCAGGCGTGCTGGGAGCTGGGAGGGAGCAACAATGTGGACTGTCTGAAGTCCCTGAGGACTGGGTTAAGAAACTCTGCTCTAACGTAACAGGTAACGTGATGGCTACCCCCCACCGTGGAGGTAACTACAGCTCACTTACCGCTGCCATCTCCTGCCTGCTTTTCCCGTTTTCTCTTCTTTTTTTTGCCCTGTTGTTTATCAGTCAAATAAAGATAAATGGCAAACTTGTAGTTATTGTACGGCAGGCTGCTGAGATACCATGACAAAACATTCCTCCTTTTAAATGCCTCTCTAATTAGTTAGCATCTGTGTGGCAACGTAGCACAACACCCAGCTTCTGCTAACCGCCCCACCTCTGCTAACTACCCAGTCTCTGCTAACCGCCCCACCTCTGCTAACCACCTGGCTTCTGCTAAATACTTCAGGGGCAGGGCAGGCCCACCTTACAGGGAGCCCTGCTGGCTCACTTAAAGTCGCAAATTTTAAAAACTTTAAATACTTACATAGTTGTCTCGCGCCGACCAGCCTGGGTAGAGCTGCATGTGGAGCTGCCGCTCCTTGCGGGCGAGCTCGTAGTACTTTGCCTGCTCTTCCCTGGACAGAGCATGCCACTGTGTGGGGGGAGGGGTGACCCATGTCATTATTCAAACATGCATGAAGCATGTTGGCGATGGCAACGGCCAGACAGACGGCCGGCTGAGAGGCCACCCACCCTGCGACCCAGGATCTGGTTGATGGCGGCGCTCTCCTTCAGCGTACACTCAGCCACCACCTTGGCCCGCATCTCCTTCATGTAGAGCATGAAGGCGTTCAGTGGCTTCTTAATGTGAGGCTGCTTCTTCTTCTCCTCCTCCTTTTTAGAGTCCTGATGTTTCCTGCAGGAGGAAGGAGGCAGGTCCAGAGAGCCGTCAGACGGTGCCAGCCCTGCCCTCTCTGGGGGCCACTTGCAATCTCCTGGGGTCACTCAGGTTCACGACCGAGCTGGGTCTGAACTGATAAACTTCTTGAATGATGTGCTGGTTTATGAGACCCTCACTCGCCACACAGTAGCACTGCCTGCATGGGACTTACGAGTTGTTGAGGCCCCCGATGTCACTGTGTGAGGACTCCTGCTTGACGTTGGGTGTGACGATGGCTGGGTGTGGAATGCCCGTGGTGTGCAGGCTGTGGTGGGGGGGCACCATGTGGGGCGGGAACCTAGAGGTCAGAAAGCCAAGTCTGAGCCAGAGTCAGAGCGGGAAAGAGGGGAAGGAGAGAGACGGAGATGGACAGCTGCTCGGTGCAGCCTGGGCTATGATAACAACAGGCCCCTGCAGGGGGTGCTCTCCCTGCCTGCAGGTTCTTAGTCTAACTTAATCCCATTCACACTCTCCACGCAGAACCTCTCGCAGTCACAACAGCCCATTGGTCTCAGCGGCACTGGAAGGATCCAGTGGGACCCCAGGGGGCCGCACCCCCCAACCCCCACACCCCCCTGCAGAGGGGCAGAAACCCCGCTAATCTTATTCTAAATAGATAGGGAGGCATGAATAATGAATCAGTTCCTGTTCAAACAGAGCAGCCATGCAGCCTGTGGGAAGCTCCCAGGGACGAGGGGATTAACCGTGAAAGGCTCGGGTGCCGTGACACCGAGTGGCAGGTGCCAGGCAGGAATGGGGCCACCGGATGAGGAGTGGGGCCCCCGGATGAGAAGCGGGGCCCCAGGATGAGAAGCGGAGGCCTCGGATGAGGAGCAGGGGCAGGCGGCAAAGTGTCTGTGTGTGTGTGTGTTAACCAGCGTCACGCACTTCAGTGCTGTGTGCCTATGGGGGGAGTGCCGCAATGTATGCCTGCATGCAGTAACCATACACTGACCAAAGTGCACACACGTTTCCGTGTGTGTGTGTATGTGTGTGTGTGAGGTAGCCTGTCAGGAAGAGCAGATGATGTACAAAAAAAGGGAGACGGGGGAAAAAAGCCCTTTTTTCCCTTTAAACAGCTCATTATCCAGCGAAGTGTGTCTGCTTGGCCCTGAAGCCAGAAGATAATGATGATCCCAAACTTGCGAGGAGCAGCGAGTTTGAGCTGGGAGGGGCCCCCCGGGGCCGCCGTGGCCCCTCCCCCACACTGGCATGGCTGACATGTTTCTGTTAATGCTCTGCTCCTCCGTCTCCTGCCTCTGTATCCAGTCCGCCCCGTCGGGGCCCCCCGGGGGGGGGGGGGGGGGGCCGTGGGGGGGCAGCTCTCTCAGTGAACACAGTGCACACACACTGCCAATCCATCAAAGGGGACAGACAAATATGCACACAGACACACACACACACACACACGTGCACACACAGTCTGTGTGTTTATATAATTATGGGGATTCTCGTTTCATTTCGAGCCCCAAAACCTTAACCACGACCTAGCCCTAACCTTATTTATTCTTTTTTTAAAATAATAATTATATTTTCATCCTGGGGACTGGAGGTTAAAAGGCACAGGTTTTTGCTACATTGGGGGTGGGATTTGACCCTGTGAGCCAACACATGCGGACCATGCTTTGACGTTTTCTGTCCCCAGTCCTTAAGAGAAGGGTCCACAATATCAGCATAATATCAATAATCTCATATATATAGTCACTGCATACGTTTAGCATGATCCACCTTCAAAATAGGTGGTGTACACCGACAGTACTCCAAAAGCATTCTGAATTATACCGAGACAGGCTGCTTTCCGAGGCACAATCCATATGACTAAACAGTTCAAGGCCAGACACGTGGGTAGCATGTCCCGTGTCGACATTTAGACTATAATTATTTTTTTAATAAATAGAGAGGAGACCACCAGGCAAAAATGCAGACACGGCCTTTCTACAGATTAAATTGGATCACTGAACTAATTGAAAAGATGGCACGCCAGGTCAGGGCTCTACTCCTGTCTCACATGTATTACTTTTCAGGAGCTGTGGATGCAGTATGGCTTGGACTACATGTAAACAAATGATGCAGATGCACTGCTCAACGGGTCATATAGAAGATTCTTACAGTAACTGTAGTAATGCAATGAAGCTTTATTTGCCATTAGCGTGAATACATTAGAATTCTTTCGTCTTCACATATCCATATACTCGATGAGCCATATATGCAAAGGTGATAGAGAAGCTTGGGGTCTGAGAACAGGGTTAGCCATTTATCCAGTAACTATTTCAGCAAGCACAGGATCTGAACTGGTGATCTTTCAATCGCAAGAACAGAGGCCTATCCGACTGAGCCTCACAGCAGCCGCACGTTACTCATAACAAATATTTTTCCACACTCCCATCACGTCCAAGTTACCCCCTACCTCATGTCCTGCGCTTCCTGGGGTAGACTGCAAGCCAGTCTTCATCCAAAAATAAGCAGCAGAGGTTGAGGTTTCAGGTCCAGAAAGTGCAAATCCAGACCAAGATTTTGTTTCAACCAGCCAGTTGAGTTCTCTGTGACTGTGGCTCTTTATACTCAACTGGTTGGTTGAAACAAAACCTTGGTTTGTATTTGTACTCTCTGGACTTGCAATCTCCACCTATGATGAGCAGTTACATAAAATAAATTGATGTATAGACATTCTGACACATCATTGTGGTACCAAAAGAAATATGTGTCATGACCATAATGCACGGTAGCGAGGGAAATATCTTTTGTTGTGGGTAATAATTTTCAGGCTGTAGAATTGTTAGTTGTAGACAGTGATTGTAACATTACTCTTATTATATTCTACACAAGGATCTGCTGATAGTAAACTATAGTGTATTCACATTAGTGGATATCTGCTAGACCCTTCTGTATATCTTCAAATCATTTTAAAAACATTTTATAAAACAATTCCCCTCACAGCAACATTTATTAAGAAAGGAAGTGGGTCATTGTGCTTCTTAATGCTTACTAAAGTCATTGTTAAGTAGTCATTAATTTTATTACTTTGGATTAATATTAATGCCGGTGAAATCAATCAACCTTTGGACTGAAGTGCTTTAATTACCTTAAAAAGCTTGTTAAAATCGGTACAAAAGTTCAACAACAGACCTGTTTTCACACTCCTTTGTAAGACTGAATTAATGAGTAATAATTTCGTAATATTTGTTTAAACACATATTACTGAAAATCGATAATTAACTGACATTTTGTGGGATAATGTTTGGAAAATTACGTATCTGAGTCATTCCGTTGCATTGTCAAAGCACAGTTGGCAACGATTGTGTGCCAATTACCGACGTTTAACGACTTCACATTGGTTATCTCATTAGTTCCATGAACTTAAACCAGAGGGTGACTAAATCTGCACGGTTATTCCCCCCGGTGTGGGAGCCCCAGTCTTGTTTTTTGTTTTTTTTTAAAAAAAACCAAATCCGTTCTTATTTTGCTCGAAAGGCACTGGTAACCATTTTATAAAGGCATCAAGGCACTCAGTGTCACGGTGCATCAGGAACGTAATGACAGAACAAAAACATCCCTCAGCTCTAAGTATGCTCACCATGCATCAGGTTTTACTGCTCCTCTCTTGTCAGCTCTGCGTTAGAACAATTTACTGCAACAGTATCATCTCAGTAGTGTCATCTCAGTGTTATGATGGCAGACACATAACAGAGAGTAATAGAACGTAACGGAAAATCCGTGAGGTATGGTCATTGCAAACCGACTGTGTGATCCACATAAAGCTCACAGACACATCCCATAAAAATGCTCTTTTTGACTTTGCACCTCTATTAAAAATTTAAGTACTTTTCAAACCTGGTACCATACTTGGCCAGCACATCATTTTATTAGCTATTTTTGCCATGTTCAGTTTTGAAATAAACACATAGATGGCATCATAAAACTATCCTCTGTATCTGGATTTGACACTTGGTTTATTTTTGTATACAAATATTCATTCAAAATGTCACACCTTGTTCTGTCAACAATAAAAACATGTCACGCTGACAATTTCAAAGACCGCTTCTTCTATCCTAAAATATACCAGGATATGATTCCTTTTTGGCTTCCTTGCTCTTGTCAGTCAACTTTATTTTGACATGCTAAAAAAACAATAGCTGTTTAAAGAGTACATTGGCTTTTCTCAGAAAAGGAATCCACATTTCTTGCTAAATTCATTTAATGGAACTGGATTCAAGATAATTTGATTTCTATCTAACAACCATTAAAAATCTTCCAAAATTGTTTAATTAAGATAATATACTGACATATAGTATACACATTGTGCATGTTGCTAAGTTAATGGCCAGTCCAGTTTTCATGCAAAAAAGCAATAATTTCCAAAGAAAATACCGTACATATGATAATGTTACGCTTTATGTGTCTTATCAGAAAATATGCTAAGGCAAACCTATATTACCAGTACAGTATTACATAAAACTGAGCACTATGCCAAGTGTACTGTATAAATCTATTTATTCAAAGCAACAGATAATTGAGAAAGCAAGATCCGAATGACCCTGGAAAAACTGAGGGTTAGGGCTTCGCTAGGGGCCCCCAACAGTGCAAGCAGTGCATTTGAACCCCACAGTCTACTGATCAAAGGCACAACATCCTAAACAGCTGACCCACACAGCACAGCCACATAAACACATACGAATTCATTTGTAGACCCTGTCTACCATTTTGATTACAGCCTGTTAAGTTACGCATGTTAGCACAGATACACAAGTAAAGCAGCAAATACACACTTACTCTATGTGGAATTCAAATAGAACAACGTAAGTGAATTTCTGTGACTAAATATTGAAACGACAATATTAAAATATTAGCATCTTCCCCGGTTTCACAAATTATCGCGCTTCAGTCTCGGAGAGAAGGAGGGCAAATGGAAACAACACTGTAGAATTACACAGTAGCCATCATGCAGAAGGTCACAATTGTACGGGATATTGACCTGGAACCCTGCGCAGGCTTATAATACTCGTTCAGGGGATTTGAAACTGGGAAGATGTGGGGCCGGGGGTGTGCAAGCAATCCCTGGGTTAAGAACTTACAGACAACTTGTACTTACAAATGGACTGTCATAAAGCCTATTATATAGAAAATTTGTGTCAAATACAATGGGTCATAAGGATGAACGGACTTTGTGACACTCGTGAAAACATTATTTAACGGTATTTAATTTTGCTTCATTCATTTAATTAATCCTTCCCAAAAATTAGACCGCTATATGATAAATCCTTCACTTGCCATTTTCGCAAATATATTGGTATTCTTCTCTTTTCCTACCCCATCTTGCTCCCCATAGCTTGGGGGTCACAGCACAGGGTCAGCCGATGGAGCTGGCGGTTAAGGGCCTTGCCCAAGGGCGCATGGTCATGTGACTGCTCTGCTGAGGCCGGGGCTTGAACTGGCGATCTTCTGATCGCGGCCACTCACCGCCTGCCAAAGAAGGCCCAGAATGATGCTTGGAAATCCCAGACTGGGAACCCAGGCTATGGCAGAGAGAATAGCAAATCCTGACTGCTAGACCACCAGGGACTCCCTAGGTTTCTAGCAGAGGATGGTTTTAAATAGTTCAGTTGTGTCCCCACCCAATATCAAACTCTGCCCTACACCATTGTACTTGTCCCATACTTAACGATGAGATGACTTAGCTTGTCCCTGGCCACATAGACTAGGGACTTTAATGGCTTGTGTTTCCTCTGAGGACGGTCTCTGCAGGGGCTCTTCCTCCCTAATTAATAATGGGGGTATATGGCTGACACCCCACAAGATTATTAGAGAAGTCATTAGAAAATATGGTTTCTGTCCTCATCTGGCACACGTATGAAGGAACACAGCCGCCCAGGGGGACTGGGCCACAGAGCTGCAAGTGTTTTGTTCCGGAAATTTAATTGCACCATCTACAAACTTGTTCCTGTGAGTATTACATTATAATGACTGTGTTTGAACACGAAATTAAAACGAAAAGTCTTTTCTCAGGCCTGAGATAATCTTAATGGAACAATAGTATAGTTAAGCTGTAAGTCTTATTTGACTTTAAGCCTCGTATTATCAATTTGACGATAAAATTCAGTTAGTCTTGACTGCCATTCAAATGTAGCAAATACTATAATTTCCTTATCTGCAAGCTTTCATTTTTTACAATGATTCCCCACCCCCACCCCCCTTTTCAACGAGTTCATGCAATACGTTAAAATTGCGGTTCTCCACTTGGCGGATTTCAAATTAACAATTTTCTTTCAGGAGGAATACACCCAGGCATGATCAATTCATTTAAACCACAACAAACTGTTTGCAAACTGAATCAAACCTTTGCAATAACACCCATCTTTAAATTGCATTTGAAATAAATTAGACGGCATAATATCCTGTATTCTACATAAGTGATTATTTTCAGCTGGTTAAATGCTCTTTATATCTTGATAGGACAGCATAAAAATGTGGCCTGCGTGCATTAAGCACAACGTTAATTAAATTAAACCGTCCTAATGCTTTATGTGTTGTACCTATAATTGCAGCAACAATCGGGCAAAATGAAACGCCATAATATACTATGTGATTATGTACAAAGAATAAATTCGGGGAATGCAGTACTCAACATGGGTACTGATTTATTGAGAAAAATCCCTTGTTCTTTTAGTTACAAAACAGACATGAAGGTTACCTTTCAATTTCAGGGCCAAGCTGTTTTCTGCCATACATCCATGAAGATAAGTAAACTCTTGATGTTGATTACTTATTTAATCAAGTAAGTAATTAATAAGAAATTATATTATGAAGGAACTGTGAATGGGATCTTTATGTTTTAGAGGGCATGCTGAATTGATCTGTTAGGGCTCCTTTTAATAAACAAGCACTTGAATGTGGGGTCAGGTTTGTATTATGGTACGACAAAGTTTTGCTGAAAGTCAATCAAAACTCAGCCTTCGTACGAATGACACATAATAGGGGGCTGTTTGCCAGACCTTAAATACTCAGAAACAACATATTTCTCGTCATTGAAGATTTTCCTACTCATTCTGTTCATCTGAATCCCTTATTTGTTTTTAATAAGACCCCTCCCATGCTAGTCACTCCCATGATTTTCACACTTTTCATACCCGTTTCTAATTTCTCTCAAACTAACTCCCGAAATCTACATGTACGGCATATTTTTGAAGCAGCAGGACCCATCCGGCAAATAGACATACGTTACATTACACGATGCTACACAACCATTTGCATAATGAGCCATAATGTCAGCCAATAATTGCCAATTTTAGCGCTTTGCTATGCCATATTAAGGTCTGAAAGGAAGCCGCATGGCTTTAAGCAAAGCCGGGCTCTTGGGGGCATGCCGGTGGAGCATCATTAGAAGACTGGAGTGGTTGGTGCACAGGGAGAGGTGGATGAGGGCAAAGAAGAAAGAGGGGAAAATTAATGGATGTCTCTTTGCTAAAATGGAGCAGGTCTCGTCATTTCCATCTTTGATGCCGGCACAAGAGACACTCTCTGAGAAGCCTGCCTGTTGAAAGTCTATTAATCTTCCATGTACTTGTTGACGAAAAAAAATCACCATCAGGATTACATCTTGCGAATATCTGCTGTGGGAAAGGTAAAGGGACACGATTCATCACAGTGAACTTAACTATACAAATTTTGCATGAATCTTTTATTGTAAATGAGCAAAGTAATTGAAGCAACGACAGGGCTGACGAGATGCTGGTCAGCGACTGAGGATTACGTATCTTATGATAACGATTAATACTTCATCTCATATACTCGCGAATGTCATTCAGATTACACAAAGGTGCCATATAGCCAACATTTGTTAAGGAGGCACATAACCTATATTTCACTGCAAACAAGGAATGTGGATTCAAGCACGTTTTCCATGCTGTTGGAAACCAGCATTTCATATTTCCAAATTTTTAATCAAAATACTGATCACTTAGCTACTGCATCAATCCTGGCATCATCAATGCAGCGGAAACGCAGATACCATGAACAACATAAAACTGAGCGCTATGCCAAGTGTCATTATTGCACTCCGTATGGCTTTCGTGCCAATATATTATAGATTAGCAGCTTGGGCTCAGAGGCACAAATATAATGATTAAAAATTGCCACAAAGCTAAAAGATAGCCATGAGAACACTTGCAAAGAGAACTTTTAATTATACAGGGATCAGAAACTGAGTATAAACACTTGTCATTTCTGTATAACTCATACCACATGTGTGGGCACGTGTGTGCCCTTATACGGTGAACAGTTTTGCAAGGTTTCAGTTATAAAATTGTTATAAAATTAGGGGCTTTGATTTTGCTCCTCCTTGCAGTATATAGAGGTAGTCTGTCAGAGTAAACGGAAAGGGCAAGCCTTACACTATGTAAAATTTTGCCATTGATGCAGTCCTAACAGCATGTTGCAGATAAGCCAATAAATCAATCACACCACCAAGCTCAGAGTGCTGTCATGGCAACAATATCTGACAAGCGTAAAATGCATCTGGAGGGTCATTGATGGCTTCTCCACCCTGGCTGCGTTCAGTAAGTTACGGCAAATGGAGCATTAGCTGTTGTTTGGCACAGACTGAAGCCTACACAGTGCTACCCAATGGTTTTCATCCAACATGTGTAATATGATTCTTGTAATGGACACCACCCCAGATTCACCAATATAGTTCTGAAATACATATACAGACGCTCCTCTACCAACGAACGAGATACGTTCCGAACGGCCGTTCTCAATTTGAAATGTGCGTAAGTCGTTATTCATCATCATTTTAACGCCATACGCAAGTACTAAGAACTAAGATGCCGAGAGTACGCACGCTACGCTGCCGCGCGGCGGGAGTAGCGGCCAGAACTGGAGCACAGACAAAAAATTTGATGTTGCGGACAGGAAACGGGAGCCCAGTGAACACAATTTGGACTTAAAGATCCTCTTCGTTCGTATGTCTGAAAGTTCGTAAGTTGAACATTTGTAAGTAGAGGAGCGTCTGTATTTAAGGAAATGCTTCAAGGTGTACTGTGCCGTTTCCCCAGGCAGAGTTGAGACAAAGTACAGAATCAAAGATTAAGTTTCATGGCTAAATAAAAATACTTGTTCATTTCATACCAGTACATCACATATTATACAGTGCAAAGATAAGACCTTAAACTATCACTACTTATAACATGCAATTAGTGACTTCAGTGGGCTAAACACTAAATACCATCCTTGTTTATTCTTATTTTGAAATGCCATCTCAGAGTACTCAAATGTAAAATGTACAAAAAGAATAAAAAGCAGGCTTGTGTATACTTTTCAGCATAGTACAGGTTTGTTTTCCAGCAGAGTTAATGACATTTCCTCTTATTGCTTCTCATAAAGTGCCTATCCAGAACATAATGAGTCTCTAAAGAACATATATTTGCATACATTTCTGGTTCTGCTGTATGGAAATTCATTTTTTTCTATACATAATGTACATTTTCACTTTTAAACAGGTTTATTTAAGTTTTTTGTTATATTACACACTCTAAAAAAAAAATCCTTCGCTCAGCTTAAAAAAATTATGTTAACAATGTGCATGCATTTTCAAAATATTTTTCCGGTTTCAATTATTGAGTAAACCGAATGAGTATTTTATAGTTAGACTAACTTAAATGTTTAAGAACAGCCAAAACGATTTGCCTTTACTTCTGCAAATCTAATTTTAAGTTAAAACGACGTATATCACTATAATTTAATGTCTTCATTAATCTGAACTTCGCTGTTTTTCCATCTTATTTTATTTCCGTCTTACGGCTGTTCTCCGCCACAAAAGGTAATGTATTTCTAATCGGCTACCGCAAAGCGGAAGTAAGTTACTAGAACCCCACCTTTCAGAGAAGAGCAAAGTCTTTCTCTTGAGTGCTACCTATAAACATGGAGAGGTCTGGCGCTGACAGTAAAGTATTTGTCATATCCTTCCAGTTGTCGACATTTGAACTGAAGCATTCTTCTATTGTTATGACTCATTACTGAAGTAAACTAAGCCCTCTCAACAAAAAAATAATTACAGAGGTAAGTATATCTAAGCATTGTTGCTAGTCAGGTGCATCTCAGTAGGCAATGTTACTAAGCACACGTCATCTCCATATGGCTCCAGAAACATGTCAGCGAGTTGTTTACCTGCACATTCTCTGAATACCTGCACATTCTCTGAATGCCTGCACATTCTCTATACCTCAAGGTAATAGCATCTTAGCCACTTTCTGGGTACCTTACATAAGGCATTACATCATCTTACTCGTAGAATGTAAAGGGGTAGATCGAGGCCAAAATGCAAAGACTGCTGTTTGTCCTCCAAGCTGCTCCATGAACACCCCCCCCCCCTTTGAAATACATAACTAATGAACAAATAATCACACATGTGTCAGGTCAGAGAGTCGCTGCCAGGTGCGGAATATTATTGAAATGAAGATGATAAAAATGACCATGTAAGATTTGGCTTTGATAGCCTAAGGCAAAACACAACCTAGTCAAATTACAGCATTTATGAAGGAAAAAAAGGCTCGTTTTCGCTCAAAAAGACATATTGGGAAGACTGTCCCATTGTAAGACGGCACTGTCTTTGAGATGCAAATTGGATAAGATTGTCTGGAATTGTTTGGCAAAAGACATGAGATAAGAACATATAACTCCAAAGAAATGCCACAATTAAAAAAAAAACAAAAACATGTGTGGTGTTTACAGCAGGAATAAACTCTTCTCATAAAAAGTCCACTGCGGCTCATCTCAACTCTGCTACCTGAGTGACCCAGAAGGCAATTGGAAGATTTTCTGCAGACAGATGGTACAAAAGTTTAACTTTTTGGCATAAATGAGAAATATTACTAAGCAGGAAAAATACTACCTTTCAGTATGAAGAATTTCACTCGAGTTGTGCAGACCAGTGATATGAGGTTTATGACTTGCCTGTCCTGCGTCATGCCCCAGTCAGTCCGGCGAGCTCAATCCCAACAGAACATGACTCATCCAGCATAACGATGACCCCAGACATGCCCAAAATGACCAGAATGGTCAAGCCAACACCAACACAAAGGGTCAATCAAACGATTCAGAAAGCCTATGTATGCAATCATTGCTGTTAAATGTAGTGCGACCAGGTACCTAATCTAAAGGTTCACACACATACACAGACACGCGCAAACACAAACACAGCAAACAAGGGCACACACAGTGTGAATAACTGTGTACTGTCTGTTTAATTCGATTCTCTACATCAATACACAATCTGGTCATCTTTTAGGTAAAAACTGTTCAGCCATTATTACAGAAAATAGGGCTTCGCAAACTGTATTTATTGCATTTTATCCTTTTAATTGTTTTTCTTTTTTCCCCTGCAGTGCCATCCCATACATAGTGTTCCCCTGCCTAGTGCCCTTTAAAGATGGATTTTTATAATTTTTTAAAAATATTTTATGGTAATAATAATAATGATGATAATTTATTTAGGATTATTATAAAAAATAGTTTAAATACTAAAACAAATTAATAAAAAATATAGTAACACTTTACTGGAAGCCATCATCTATTATGCATTATAGATACCTTCATAATACATTCATAATGCATAAAAAACATGGTGTCACGGCGTGGACCATCCACTGAAGGTTCCAAGAAAATTGAACACCGAAGGGAAAACCACAAAATAAAAGGAACCATGAGGGGTCAGAACTAAAACTGAAAACAGATAAAAGAAAAAAAAACTAAAAAGAACAATAAACGAACAGACTAAGAAACTGGGCAACACTGGGAACAGAACTAGGAGAGTAACAAACAATAACAAAGCACAACGACTCACTCAAGAAAGAAGCACAATCAGGAACTTAAATACAGACAACCAGGCTAATGGTGGGGTTGGTGTGGCACAAGAAACAAAACAAGCAATCAGCAGAGACACAGGACAACAAGCAACAGGTGAAGTCACTTACAATAAATGAGCACCAAACTAGGGAATCTTAACAAGCATGGGAACGAGGAAACATTAAGCACACACTAGGAGTACAACACTAGGATAATACACATGGAAGAAAGGTACCAGCAGACTCAAACTAAAACAGTGCACAAACAGGGCAACTAAAACAGGGAAGCAAAGATAACTAATATCAAACACTAGGAAACAGAAATAAAAAAATATAAACAACATGTCAGGCTGGCTTAGAACTCCTGATCAGAAGGTTCTCCATTTTCAAACCACACCCTCAACCCATTTAGCCATGCAGCAGACTAAAGCAATAGCAGAAGCACTAGGGACTTAGAACTAACATAAATGATATTGACACCAATACATACAGTAAACTAGTTAAATTTGCAGACGACACCAAGGTGGGTGGTGTAGCT
>JAODLD010000047.1:548715-564900 GCA_026781065.1 Mormyrops boulengeri | reverse complement strand
CACCCCCCCGCGGGCGGGGGGGGGGCGCGGCCCCGCCACCCCCCCCCCCACTCCCCCCCCGCCCCCCCCCCCCCACCACCCCCTCGGGGGGGGGGGGGGGGGGGGCAGGCCCAGTGTCAGTGAGGACTGTTTAATTGCCAATCCGAGGTGGCTGGGCGGCTGTTTAATGTCTAATGACCCGTCGGCTGGCTTGTGGGAACCGAGACGGGGAGGGGGGGGTATTGGGGTGGGGGTTGGATATCAAAGGCTGGGGAGGGGTGTGTGTATGTGTGTGGGGGGGTGGGGGTGGCTTCTCCTGTGTCGTTCAGAGAATAGCGGATGCATACGCCTGTCACCCCATTACCAAGATAACCCTAAGCCTTTATTATTCGTCTTCTGTTTCCAAGAGCCCGTGGTACCTGTTTGGGTCCCGGAGGGGTGCTGCTGGCTTACAAAGCAGGCCCCGTTAGCAACATGCTAATTTAGCATGCTAATGTGGCTGGCAGAGATGATACACAGTGTGGGTCTTAGCTGGGGGCCCGGAACGTGGTTATTTTTTGCTACTTTTTCTCTGCAGTACAAAGCATCAGGACTACAACCGGTAAACAACTTAAGAAAATGGCTGACCAGGTCCCCAGTTGTCCACTCTGCATCACATTAGCATGTACGGGGTAGCAGGCCACCAGTTTTAACAGAGACTCACTAACACAGGCCCTGTACCGGCTCGCCTGTACCTGCTCTTGGATGCTAATTTAATTACAGCACATCAAAATGCATTAGGCGCTTCCCAGCCCCCTGCAAATCTGCCAGCTCCTTCCACCAACGCAATTAACCGCACTGGAAACACCATGATACAATATAAGCCCCTCATTAGGGCAAATTAGCCATCACTTAAGCACAGGGCTACGGGCTACAGGGCGTGCGGGCATCGTGGCTGGGAGGCGGGGCCTAACGAGGGTCCGCCCCTATTGAGAGACAGGGGAGCGAAGGTTCCTCTTCTCAGTGCAGCAGCTGGACATGACTGCAGTCCGATTTTCTGACAGAGGGACACACTGCACATCTGCAGCACCCCCTGTGGCTGATTGACGTTTTCTTCCCTTCACCCTCTTTTGTTCACCAGGAGATGGACAAACTGACCGTTCACCTTCACACTGGTACCAATAACAGGAGGTTCGGGGACGGCCCATGGACGAGAGCCCAGGAGAATGGCCCAGAGCATTCAGCCACACACAGGCACAGCTCAGTGGCACCGGTTCTGACTGAGCCACGCCATCTGGGGCACCGAGCGCTGGCCAGGTCATGCTTAAGAAGAGCCGCGATTATGCTGCAGGCCTGTGCCCGGCATGTGGTCTCTGGCTGCTCACATACAGCTGCTGCTACATTTCACCCAGTAAATCTGCAGCAAAGCACGGGTTGACCGGCCATTTTGCAGATTTTCCACCCAAAAGTTTGATACTTTGTACATAAGATAGAGACTGTAGCAAAGACAGACATACAAACTCCAGCATCCCTCAGGAAGCTCAGCTGGATAAACGCGATTTACAGGGACTCATAAAATCAGCAGGAAGATTAATATTTCAGCATCCATGAGCTGCTCATCTCATGGGGTAGGGAGAGGCGGGAGTTCTCACAAGACCGCTGCGCATCGGCTGCGCTTCTCTCAGAAAGGGAATCCGAAATGCAACATGTTCTGCACCTATTTCCCAGAAAGCATCTCACCTGGACATGGAGGCGTTGACGGTGAGGGCCGTGGGGTAGGGGTGCCTGAATCCGCCCGTGGTGATGGGGTAGACCGGCTGACCTTGCCTGCCAAGAAGAAAGGCAGGGGAATGGAGCAGAAGGTAAAATCTCCCTGCGCTCCCAGCTTTATTCTCTTTTGATCAGAACAAAAATCTTGGGGATTGCAGAGTGGGGATCAAAGGCAGCAAACTCTGAACAATTTGAATGGCACAAATCTGATAGGAACGGCTAATTAAATTTTATAACCCTGCTTGTGTCGGTGGAATCCCTCTCCCCAAGCTGGAACTAGGTGTTTTGTTGTGATAATTAAAGACGAAGCGCCCAACGCTTTAATGGAGCCATCACGCTAATTGAGGTCTACACATCCAAAGAAAACAATAATGAATGTAAATTTATACCAAAATAAAGTGCAGCAAATCAAAGGCCTGTGCCGAGGCTCCCGGCCTCTCTCGGTATTTAGATCGCGGTGAGAAAACATTAAATTAACAGAGCTTAATTTGTAGCCTTTTGTCATATTAACAAGTGTTGACAAGAGTTACCAAGGGAGAGTCCCCATGTGGAATTGTGGGTAAAAGACTGGCAATCACGGTTCATTACTCTAATTGGACAATACAGCAACATGCAAAGTAGTATTTTCACCACAAAGGAGTAACTCAGGGCCAGGGAGGGGGGCAGCAACAAGGACGGCCTGTTGTAGCTCTTTGGGGTCCCCAGATGGGTTATGGGAGCGACAGCGGACCCAGAGGTATCGGGACAAGGGTTCGACATGAGGAAGCAAACAGCTGTAATGGGCAGGTGTAGAGCCAGCTGTCTCATTCGGTTTGGTCTGATAGGCCTTTTGCGTGAACAACTCTCACATCTCTGCTGAAATCCACTTGGGAAGATGGAGTTCATAACAGCCCTTAGGGCTGACAGAATCAATGCTCAGCCTAAAAATTTCATGCTCAGCAAAAGCTGATCTTTAATGTTATTTAATAAGATAAAAGTGTTACTTAATAGCCAGCAGGTAGTGCGCTCGTTAAGGACACGGTCTGGCTGTTGGACCCTTGAAAGGCACACGGTCAGCCTGGCACTGCGGGCGCGACATCTCTCTTTCTCAGACTGTCCTCGGGTTGCTCAGATCGACGAGGTCACTCCAGCTTAGCACTACAGCAGCACAGCAGAGCACTAACCATAATATTAACATTCAATTCAGGTCAGTTCAGTTTTATTTATGTAACACTGGAATCACAAAGCGCCTTATAGGGTCCCAGGCCCCATGTCCACAGAGAGAGTATTTGAGGGGGAAGAATAGCCCAGAGAGCAAGAAAGCAGAGTGAAGGGAGAGGCCCATCCTCTGCTGGCCGCACCGGGCACTGCAAGCGGCCATGAACTGGCTTTATGGTGTAATTCTGGCAAAAGGAGGGACAGTGCAGGAAGGCCAGGGGGCTGGACACACAACTGAGCACCAGAGCATAACGGGTATGGCGAGTATAGCGGGTATGGCGAGTCCAGCGAGTGTGGCGAGTACGGTGAATACAGCGAGGATCGGGATCGAAGGGAACACTGAAGGACCAACTGAGGAATGAGGTGAAACCCGAGGGAAACAAGACAATGGGATAATAATAATGATAATAATAATAAAGAGGGATGCTTACTGTGGTACTAACCATCCTAGCGGATGGGGAATCTGCCCCACGGCCCCAGGGGACAGCGGGTAGTATGGAGAAATGTCAGAGGGGTGTGGGGGTCGTGGGATTCCTGTCAGGAGGGAGAGAGGAAAAAACATCAGTGCTGGCAGGAAGAAAAGCAGCAGAAGAGCCAGAGGCCGCCCCAGAGGGCCACCAGAGAAGGCTGTCCCAGAAGGCCACCCCAAAACGCTGCCTCAGAAGGCTGCCTCAGATGGCCCCCCCGAAAGGCTCCCTCAGAAGGCCACCTCAGAAGGCTACCAAAACAGGGCTGCCCCACAAGGCTGCCTCAGAAGGCTGCCCCACAAGGTTGCCCCAGAAGGCCACTTCAGAAGGCTGCCCCAGAAGGCTGCCTCAGAAAGTCCACCCAAAAGGCTGCATCAGAAGGCCACCCCAAAAGGCCCCCCTGAAAGGCTGCCCCAAAAGGCCAGCCCAGAAGGCCACCTCAGAAGGCTACCAAAAGAAGGCTGCCCCACAAGGCTGCCTCAGAAAGCCCCCCCAAAAGGCTGCATCAGAAGGCCACCCCAAAAGGCTGCCTCAGAAAACCCCCCAAAAGGCCACCCCAGAAAGCTACATCAAAAGGCTGCCTTCGAAGGCAGAAGGCTGTAGGTTGCAGGTAGCCTTGCTGTGTGTATACGCTCAGCAGTGGGACTGCCAGGCTCTATATTTTGTCACAAGCGTTACACCATGAGGACATGCAAAGCCATCTGCTGGCATGGTGGAGAAGGGAGCTAGAAGCAGGGACCCAGCCAGGTCTGTGTGACCCGTGATGGTAGTGGGGAAAAGCAGCAGAAGATACCATTGGCCTTCCAGGAAAGATAAACCTCTGCATCAGAGGGCAACGGTAAAACTCAACCTGAGGCTACACTGGACATCAGCTCAACTGGCATAGAAAGAGGAGATTTGGAGCTGCTGTTTTACGGCTAACACTAAGCCCTGGGGAAGGGGCCGATCTGAGCTGCAAGCTCGGCATGAGCAAGACTGCACCGCTCTCTGACTTCTTGCCAAATGCCTTTTCTCTTGCAGAGCAACAGGGTCGCTCAACTTAATATTAAACACTGAAAAACCACACATGGGTTTGACTTGTCACCTGGAAGTAAAATAAACTCACAAACAGCACGTCGGGCCAAAGTCAATGAGACACTGGCCGTGGGCTGGGACTGAACAGGAGTCTGTCAGAATCGCGTCTGCCTGCTGGCAGAGCAGAGACCCCCACTGCCCCCTGTGGAATGCATCGCCTGAAACTTTGTGACCATTTTCCATCCCACAGTCAAGATGATGATCCTCACTGTAGAAATGCTTAGGGACGACAGCCGCGGGATGTCCACAAGCTGGTGTCTCCCTAGGCAGCTATGCTTTCAGACGAGTCATGGGCGACGCCAGCAGCTGTTATGCTGTTTTGCAGACACCTCCGAGGAAGGGCTGGGCCCTACAGGAATCACTCCCGCCATTACCCTTTACCATCAATACCCCACAATCAGTCTAATCCAATGAGGACATCATTAGCGATGCCGTGTACACAGACCGGGCGAGGCGTCAGCTAACAGGCTGGGTAAAAAGTCAGCAGCATTATGAGAAAAATGTCATAGCAAATGCACATGAGAGGAGGTCTGAGCGTGACAGTCCCCCCCCCGTGCACAGCCAGCTCTTACCTGTTTTAGGGTCCACGTCTGTCTGTAGGTGGGGAGGCGGGTTTCCGGGTGTGAAGTGCTCATTGCTGTAGGTGATCAGGGGCGTCAACGGGTGGACGTGGTGGGGGTGCTGCACCACCGGGACTTTATTCGACTGAGGAGGAGAGAGAGGGTGGAGCTCAGCTTCAGCAGGAAACCTCACACTATCAGGAACACAGTGTTGCTATAGAGCTCAGGTGGAACAGGCCTGGCCACAGGCCACCAGAACGCGTGCCTTTCACATCCCGGAAAGACCCTGGTAGCAGCTGTTCCCTCAGAAGGCCATGTGCCTCACAGCAGCCAATCAGCAGGCTAGCTTCAGGGTGGAGGAGAGGTGGGAGAACGCAGGCTGAAAAAAACAGGCCCGGGCATTACCATAGGAGTAGGGGGAGCAAAGGCAGGGTTGATGGCGAGCAGCCCGGGGCCCATCTTAAACTCGCTACCCACAGCCCCTAGATCTGCATGCCTTAAACCCACCCCTATGGCCCCCCAAATCCGCTTTGCCTGCCATGAGTTTGCATCATAAAGGAAAATATCATTTCAGCATTTGGCGAAATTGGTTTTAGCAATGTAATCTGTCCTTTGTCTGCCTAAGTGGGAAAAGGACCTTTTTCAATTAATCAAGATTACAGACTGGGGGCGCCACGAAGATCTGCGGGCAGTGGCCACAGGAAGGCGGAGCCTACCCGCAGCCAAACACACCCACGTCAGGCCGAGCTGTAAATTACAGGCTGGGGGCGCCATGGGGGTCTGCAGGCGGCGGCCAGAGGAAGGCGGACCCTACCCGCAGCCAAACATACCCATGTCAGGCTGAGCTATAGGTTACAGGCTGGGGATGCCATGGGGTCTGCGGGCGGTGGCCAGAGGAAAGCGGAGCCTACCCACAGCCAAACACACCCACGTCAGGCCGAGCCGTAGATTACAGGCTGGGGGCGCCATGGGGGTCTGCAGGTGGGGGCCAGAGGAAGGCGGAGCCTACCCACAGCCAAACACACCCATGTCAGGCCGAGCTGTAGATTACAGGCTGGAGGCGCCATGGGGGTCTGCAGGCGGTGGCCAGAGGAAGGCGGAGCCTACCCACAGCCAAACACACCCACGTCAGGGCGAGCTGTAGATTACAGGCTGGGGGCGCCATGGGGGTCTGCAGGCGGCGGCCAGAGGAAGGCGGAGCCTACCCGCAGCCAAACACACCCACGTCAGGCCGAGCTGTAGATTACCCGGGCTGCGGCTACGGTAATGCATGGATTAGGGTCTGCACTCAATTTGGCCAGTAACTTCATTTCTTTTAATGTGGCATGGTGAGAAGGGTGGGTATGGGGTGGAGGGGGTACAGGGGGGGAGGCACAGACGGGTATAGGCGGGTGAGGGCAGGCAGATGTAGACATGGGAGACGTGGAAGGTGTAAGGGGGCACAGGGGGACAGAGGGGGGGCACAGGAGGGTATGAGGGAATGCTAGCAGGTATGAAGGTACCAGGGAGGGACAGGGCGGCATGGGAAGCACAGAGGAGGCGCAAGCAGGGCCTCAGCATGTGAGCCAACAGCACACGCTTCACACATGGCGTTAGGTGTCATGTGCAGGGAAGGGGATGATGGCTCCCCAAAAAGAGTGACCTTTCCATGGGCTTTTCATGATACACTAACATGCACAGGGGCCTGGAATCTACCCAGGGATGACGGCATGGTGCATGGAAGTGAGTCCGGACAAACGATCGACATGAGTGGGGCAAAGACAGCCGCGTATTGACAGCTGTCAGTCACAGGCAATAAGTCGGCTGCACATCGTAATGAATACTCAGGGCCCCGCCAGGCAGGGCAACCCCTGGCTCCATCAAGCCGTCTGAACAAGGTCTTCTGTGAGAGCCAAAACCACTCAGCGGCTCACACTGTGTGTGTGTGCATGTGTGACTGCGTGTGCTTATGTGTGTGCGAGCACACATGGCCCAGACTGTGCCCTTTAGAGGGGCAGGACTGTGGCTTCATGCCAGTCACCCCAGTTTTTCCAACACACTGTGACAAGAGCAGCCTGAGAGCTTGGGGGAGGGTTAGGGCTACTGTGGCTCACTGTAGCCCCAGTACACCCCACACGGCTCTCTGCTGCTTCCAAACACGCCCCGCACACGGCTCACTGCTGCTTCCTGACACGCCCCACACGGGTCACTGCTGCTTCTTGACACACCCCACACAGCTCAATGCTGCTTCCGCACACGGCTCACTGCTGCTTCCTGACACACCCCACACGGGTCAATGCTGCTTCTGCAAATGGTCCGCACACGGCTCACTGGTGCTTCCACACACACCCCGCACACGGCTCACTGCTGCTTTCTGACATGCCACGCACACAGCTCACTGCAGTCCCAGTGTGTCCCACACATGGCTCACTGCTGCTTCTTGACACGCCCCACACGGCTCACTGCTGCTTCCTGACATGCCACCCACACAGCTCACTGCAGCCCCAGTGTGCCCCACACACGGCTAACTGCTGCTTCCTGACATGCCACGGCCCCACATGGCTCACTGCTGCTTCCTGACACGCCACGGCCCCACACGGCTCACTGCTGCTTCCTGACATGCCACGCACACAGCTCACTGCAGCCCCAGTGTGCCCCATACACGGCTCACTGTTGCTTCTTGATACGCCCCACATGGCTCACTGCTACTTCCTGACACATCCCACACATGGCTCACTGCTGCTTCCTGACACATCCCACACATAGCTCACTGCTGCATCTTGACACTACCTGCACCTTTAACCAGACTGAAATAAGTTCAAGTGCCACAGTCTGTGAATGGGAAGCACTGACTCTTTCTATGAATAGGTGAATGTTCCCCGGCTGTGTATCTGCTGCCCTTTTTTGTACCTTGATATACACACACACACACACACACACACACACACACACACACATTTTATGTACGTAATAGTTCCCATGGGTCCACATAATCTCCATGGTGGTGCCGGCACTGTTACTCCACCCGCCGCTCACCGGGCCCCCAAACCCCCCCGGAACACGGCAGCCGGACACCGGAGCCGGCCTGTGCTGGGAAAAGCAGAAAGCAGACACCACAGTCTGCACCGCTCTCCACAAAGATGGGCACTTCCTGGACTGGCCCCGGTCAACACCTCCCACTAATATCTCCCCCAACACTGCTGTACAGCTGCCCCTACCCCCAAGCTGGGGAATAAAAGTATGGAAAGAAAGTGGGAACATTTTAATCACACACACCATCACAGACACACATTAACAATCTCCCCACATATCTCATGTAAAAGTCTTCCATTTTGCATCTTGCAGGATATTAATATATCAAATTCCATTTTACAGCTGACTGATGATGGGAGAGTGAGTCAGGAGTGCGAGAGCATGCGTGTCAGCGTACATCTCTGTGTGAGATCCCGTGTAAGCATGAGAGAGCACCCATGTTGGTGTTGGAGTGTGTAAGACTGTCCATGTCAGTATGGGTGTGTGAAGCTGCCCGTGGTGTGGGACCGCCAGTGTTGGTGTGAGTGTGTGAGAGTGCCCGCGCCAGTGTTGTGGACATTGGCGTGTCAGCATCAGCGTGTTTGAATGCCCGTGTCGGGATCGGCGTGTGAGCGTCCGTGTCAGCGTGTGTGAACGCCTGTTTCGGGATCTGCGTGTATGAATTTCTGTGTCAGTGTGTGTGAACATCCGTGTCAGCGTTGTGGTGTGTGAGTGCCCGTGTTGGCATCAGTCTGTGTGAGCGCTTGTGTCAGCGTGTGTGAGTGCCTATGTCGGTATGTGAGCGTCTGTGAGCACCCATTTTGGCATTCGGGTGTTAGCGCCCGTGTCAGTGAGTGTTAGCACCCGTGTTGGCATCGGTGTGTGTTAGTGCCCGTGTCGGCATCGGTGTGTGTGAGTGCCCATGTCGTTGTGTGTTAGCACCTGTGTCAGCTTTGCTGTGTGTAAGCGCCCATGTCTGGGTGTGTCAGCAACTGTGCCAGCATCGGTGTGTGGGAGCGCCCTGCTCCTCAGGACAGCCAGCAGGTATGCAGCTTCATCTTGCCGAAAGTCACGGAGAGTCCTGATCCAGTGAATCATGACCCCCCTCACAATGGAGACCCAGCAAACTGAGTGTTTGTGTGTGTATGTGCACGTGTGTGCATGTGTTCTGCTTGTCCTTATGTGTGTACATGCCCGTTTGTGTGTGTGTGTGTGTGTCCGAATGTGTGTGTGTATGTGTGCATAAGCGTGTGTGCGCGAGGTTGAACACATGCACGCACGCACACACACACTCACGCACGCACGCATGCACACACACACGGCACAGGGAATGTAGAGGCACTCTGTATTCACAAAGACAAACAGCCGTAACAAAGCATCCGGCCATCCTCTTAACAAAAAGGCCAGCAGCTGCAGGCAGCCTTTCCCGGCTCACAAAAGAGCTCAGAAAGAAAATCAGAAGGACTTTGGCTCCAGAGAAAAAACCACGTTCAATATTTATATTTAATACAGTACATTATTGGACTGTATTTAAAAGTTAATCTATTCACTTTATGGTGATGACAAGCAGGCCTCTCTGATCAGAGGAGTTAGCAAAATTTATCTAGGCCATAGTCTTCAGTTTCATTTGTCTGTATTTTAAACTAAAAATGGAAGTTTGAACTAATTATCTTCCCCATAATTTCATCTCATAAAATACTGTGGCTTTAACTGCATTTATCTGAAACCACAGAATCCAGTGGCGTGTCTGGGACCATCCAGAAGTCAGCATGCATGTGCACAGTGCGCGCGCGCACACACACACGCACACACACACACACACACACACATGTGCGCGCTGCGGACGGGGGAACAAGCTGCCCTTTTCTTTCCTCGGGTAAGACGGTGCAGTGCAGACCTGTGCGGTGAGCAGGCCGCTTCACGGCACGGCGCCTCCTGGACTCGGGGGCAAGCGCGCGGCGGCAATCGAACAGCAGCGTGTTTGGGCTGCGGGCGGCCGGCCTGCGAGGGCGGTGCTGTGCCCCTCGGCCCGAACCCGGCCGGGACTGGCTTCCCCGCAGGACGCCCCAGCACCTGAGCCGCTGACGCATTTTTAATAATGCAAGAAGTCATGCAAATTTCCACAAAAAAGCTGAATTAAAATATCTTTAAGCAGCAGCATGTAAATATATCTCTGGATCATTTTAAGGCTCATCGCCACCTTGCACCAAGAGCATCAGTGTGCATTCTGGGAGGAACAAAAGCCATGGCCACACGGGCACACTAACGATTCAGTCACGCGACACTCAGTCCTTCTCCAATGCGCTCACTTCAGCAAAAATGATTTTATAACTACTTAGCAGCACCAAACGCTGGAACTAACACATCACATCACGGAAAACGCCCGTCTTCGCAAAATAAATCTGAACAGACAAAAACAGTGTAAAGTGGAAACACCTTCAGGTGGGGGGTGGGAGGGCCCTTTCGAATGTCAGTGACCACATCCAGCTGCCAGCAGCAGCCTGACACTTGCACACAGACTTGCTCACACACACACTCACGCACGCACACACACAAACACACACTCATAAAAACACTCACATGCACGCATGCACACACACACTCACATGCACGCATACACACACACACACACACGCACGTGCACTCACACACACACTCTCACACGCACGCATGCACACACACACACACACACACACACACACACACACACGCGTGCACTAGCACACATGCTCATACACATACACACTCATGCCATTACTCACCCAGCCGCTGAGGCTGAACTGCCAGCAGCCAACCTGCTGCAGCAGAGAGAGCTCAGAGATCAGGGCTTCCCCCTTGGCTGCCAACTCCTCGGAGCCCAAAACAGGCCTCTCCCATGTGTACATGCCCTCTGACTGCCCTGCCCTGCTCTTCACCTGCACTGCCCTCTCCCCCCAAAATGGCTTCTGCTCTTCTTTCTAACCTGCACCCCACACTGAGCAGCCCCTAAACGACACGCTTTTGTCTTTCTTCTGTGGCTTTCCTCTTTCTTGCACGCTGACTCGCCCCGGCACTTCCACTCGCCCTTGACGTACCGCCCGTGTAACACGCTAAAAGACGAGCGGCTTTGGGCTGCGACGGCTGGACCCGTGGTGGGAGCGTGGCGCTGGGACGTGCCTTGCCCCCACCACCGCTTGCATGTCGCGCTGCGCTCAAACTTCTGAGCGCTCACGATGCACATGATAAAAAGGGGAGCACAGCCTCAGCGGTTATGGCAAACGCGTGCGCACGAGCTTCCCATGAGCAATGGAGCGCAGGAGCAGGAGGAGGGAGGAGAGGAAGAAAGCAGGAGCTAAAGGCCAAACCTGACACACCCGGCACCTGGCCGCGGAGCCCCGAGCCGGGCTGGCCAGGGGAGGGACGCCAAGACAGGGGGGAAGGGAGGCCGGCAGGAGGCCTTAAAGGGGAGCACAAGGAGCAAAGGTCCCGGCGATCCTGTCATGGTCCCCAAGATGTGGCGGCAGCAGGCGCAGCACTCTGACGAGGGAGCTGCACTTGCTGCTGCGGGACTGTCTGCGGGCCCCTGCACTTCTCTGTCCTGTTTTGTGCTTTTTAAGGAGACAAAGAACAGCAGACACATGGGCCCCTGGGGCAACGGGCCCCACACACGCCTCCCATGTGGCTTTAGCGGCATACATCTCACCCCGAAAGCGAATCAGCACCTTAAATACTCCCAGCGGTGTGACAGCCTCGCAGAGCCCAGAGCAAGGAGAGGCTCACCCGCTGAGGAGGTGCAGACACCTTGAAGCGCGTCGCTGGCACTTTACACACAGCACTGAAAATGGCGCATTAACACAAGCAGGACGTCAGATGCCAAGCAGGCCATTTAAACCATAAGCTCTGTTTCACAGCCATCTCAAACAGCCCGCTAAAAATGCTCCTTATGCTGCCCCTCACCGTCTTCCGCCACTTGCTCCCTATGCTCATCGATCCTCTGACCACCACCCACCTCCAGGCCCTCGTGTCAGCTGGGCCTTAATCGCAGTGAAAGGCGCGGTGCATGGCCCGGCCTGTCGTAACGATGCAGCGGCCGACTTCCCTGCCCCCCGCCCCCCACCAGTCCGCCGGGTGTCTCTACACATACGCTATGTCAGGCAGCTGCTCACAGCAGCAGGGCAGGTCGCGGCAGGTGAGGGCGATGGAGGCTGGGCCGCGGCGGGAACTGCCGGCGCCGCGGCTATCAGCGTATGTGCCTTGGGGGGAGAGTGATGAAGAGAGGAGAAATGGCCCTTCACTGGGGCACCAGCACAAGACAAGGAAGGGCAAAGAGAAAGAGAAAGAAAGAAGAAAGAGATAGAAGGCAGCAATGGAAGACAAAATCCGCACGTGGGACCACGTCTCGGGTGAGGGTGCTGCACACGCAGGCAGCCAGCGGGACAACATGCTCCCCATGCGCCGCAGGGCCACCAGCGGGAAAGCAAGAGATCGGGAGCAAAATTGATAATTTACACCGCAAATCTGACATGTAAATAACTAACGACTTCATGTACAATTGGAACAGAAGAATCACCAACAAAAGAAACGTTACCCTCACAAAGGAAGTTTCTTCACAGGAAAAATCAAGTTTTAATAATTTTCCCCCCACACAAAAGTTAAGAAGAACACCTTTATAATGGGGGAAAAAAAAAACTCATGGATAAATTTTTAATGGAAAAATACGATATGGGGCTTTCACCTCCAAAATGAAGAGAGCTCAGTGACAACTTCAAATGTAAGGAGTCAAAGCCAGAGTGCAAAACCGAGACAAAAAGAGACGGCGAGAGACAGAGCGGCAGGGCGGAGGGCCGGGCAGCGGGCCGGCTGGCGACCGGGTGCTTACCATTCAGGACGGCTGTGTGGAACCGCTGCTGATGCTGTGCCGCTCCTGCCTGCAACAAGCATGCCTGCGCTGACAGGAGCGAGCGAGTGCGCTACACGGCGTGCATGTCCCGCCCGTCGTCTGCCACTGATCCACTGGAGGGCAGCACCTCGCCTGCAGCCAGTCCGCAGCCCCGTGCCCAGCCTCCCTCCGGCGGCAGTGGCGGTGGCACCGGTGCGCCACTGCTCACGCTCAGCTCCCATTCAGCGAGAAACGGGGGTACGGCATGCTGCGCTTTCGCACCCCAGCGCCCCAGCCTCCCCCTTTAATAAGCTCCCTTTGTGTCCATCCTTCCCTCCGTCTTTGATAAGTTGAAAGAACAATAAAAAGAGAAAGGCTCTCCTTCCTTCCACGGCTTGGCAAACATAAAGGTACTCAAGATGTCTCAATAGAAGTTGCCCTAAGTTTGCTAAACTCAAGCAGCGGGTGTCCTGTCACATCAGTAATCCTAAACGTGTCACCCGCTCTCGGGGCTTGAGGAAGAACACAAAATTTCAAAAAGCAAAAAAAATACAAAAGATGAAAATAATCCGTTCCAACAAAGTACGCATGAAGCAGTAACAGCCCGCGGTCCTGTTCGCTTGACCATGATTTTATGTACACACAGCAAAACACAAACACCAGACAAACATGCCATTTTCGATCTTTTTCTCTGTCTTTCCTTCTATCGCAAAAGCACAGAAAGTGAAGACGCGGTATGAGGCGACGCACGCTTCCCCAGACCCTTAAAGGCGAGCGCAGGACCGCGCTCCAGAGAACCAGACAAGCAGCCACAACAGGGAAAGGCAGCCAGGGAAAGGCAGCCAGCCCCGCTCAGCCCAGAAACAGACAATCGGAAATTTAGCCGGGCCAACCAAAGGCACGAAGAGACGAAGCTCACTCTTAAAGCCGCGATCCGAACACACTCAATGCCACCGCTGTGCGCCTTTTAACCGCAGAAGAAGAAGAAGAAAAAAAAATCACTATTGATCTTCAAATAGCGATAATTGAAAAGATCAAAAAGATTAAACAAAATTGGGAATCTGCTGACTTACCATGTTATACGTTTTTCTGTTGCAACTTTCGTTAAAAAAAAAATTCCGCCAAAAGATGCTGCATCGGAGGTGTCAAAAATTTCCAGCCGCCTCTTGATCGTATTACTTCCGCAGTCTTGCCTTCTAATGCTTGTGAACTTTTTTGCCTTTTCTCTTTTATTTGTTTGTGGTACCTTAGCTTTTTTGCTAAAGACTTTAAAAGGCTTCAGCTCAGTAAACCAGCACAAATTATCTTGCCACCTTGCAGGGCTCTGAAGCTTTGGCCGCTAACTTTGGAAGGCCCTTTACTACTGCATCAAAATTAGCATTGTCAAAGCAGTTAATGAATATTAATATTGTATTTGTCATTGGAGCTGGCCCGTTGCTGAACTCCAAGTCATCCATCAGGGACAAGATTAAGAACACAATTATTTCTGACTGACAGGGACCAAATCTGCTAGTTTTTTTTCCTCGACGATTTAAAGAAAAAGACACAATATCATCTTAAGGTGTCTCCCCAGAGACAAGAGAGCAGATTAATACACTTTTAATGAAGCGAGATTTCACTGTGCGTGGACTGAGGAGGGAGAGGAAAAAAGCGAAATACTGCGACTAACAAATTCAGCATTTTGCTTAAAGATGAGATACCACAAATGGCATTTTTCACGACAGCCTCTAACACTCCACTCAAAGAATTTCTGAAAAAAACATTTTTTGTCAAGGAATTTGCTTTTTAATGATGGGCATCTTGTTTAAGTTGGGATAAATTTTCCCAGACGCCTTCCCCAACAACACACAGAACAGTAAATAATTCCTTCATAAATATGACAAGCAGCACCTTAATCACACGCACGGAGTTCCGGCACAATTCTCCGAGTGCTGTCATCCTCTTTGTCACTTTGGACCACACAAACGATTCACACCAACACCCCTCTGCCGGCTCGTCTTTTGCCAGCAACACGTTAAATATAGAGAGCCACTTTCAAGTTTACTCTTGCTGGAGAAAACAAAAGTACATGGGACCATTTTGGGGGAACCGGTGCGCGCCTTTGCCGCCCTCCATGCTGGCTTCGGAGAGCCGTGTGCGGAACCCCTCAACACTTCCGCTTAAGCATACTCATGCAAGGAGAAATAAATGTCACATAGAAATTCTGCCACACATACGTACAGTCACGCCATTTATTACGTTACGATATTTGCTAAAATACGGTGACATCTTCTAAATTACAGATTTCATACTTTCCCATTTCTCCTTTTTTAAATTCAATTATTAAAATTAAATTATCAAAATGCTACAAATCTAAAGGCAGACAAAAATATAAATAAGCCGAAACAGATGCAGGAAACAGTCAGGCGACTGTGCTCATTTGGTTACCTTGATCATTTCCCCGATTCCGTTGTCTTACAGCTGGCGACGGCGACTAAGCTTTAAGTTTTCAAAGATTTCTTTTGTGTTTTCTTTTTTAAAAATGAGATTTTATCGACTTGCTCCTCCCCAACCAGCCACCTTTTTAAACATCACAATAAAAATATCGTGAATGAGAGGGCGATGAAAAATGGCAGATGAGCCGGCGGATTGTTGCAGGTTCGGGTCAAGCAGCAGCCGGGCTGCCCGGCGGGCCCCTAATTCCATTAAGAACCCTCAGATGAACATTCTAAATTGGAGTTTTGTTCTCGAGGTGCCAAAGTGACCCCCCACTTCCAAAAGCTCAGGGCCACAAATACAGATGGCAGCCTTTTACCGAAATGCAAAAGCCGCTTAGAATTTCCACGTTTTGTGCGTTTCACTTGGAAAGCCGCCGCCGGCTGCCGTTACTGGCCACAATGTATCTTTTTCCGCATGTTTTAAAAACTCTCTGAAATATTTTAAGAAGAAAATCATTTAAAATAAATGGTTAAAAACATTTTATATTATACGTATTTATATATAATATACATAAATAATATTTATATAAACTATTAAATTCTTGCATATTATATATATATATCATATATTATACATATCATATATATTATATATACACATATTAAATATATTTATGACAAAAAAAAAGGTAAGTAAATCTGCACCCAGTCTGTCAAATTATTGAATTCAAATACATCACAAAAATGCTACACATTAATAAGCTGAAAAATTGGTGAAAACTAAATAAAAATAATTATAATAAATTTTAAAATTAAGGATGCTGTATTTAATAAATGTAGACCGACTGGGACCCGTAACCTGGCAGTTATTAAATTTTCATATCGAGAGAGCA